>OX424573.1:19094991-19419734 GCA_949152435.1 Gastracanthus pulcherrimus
AAAAAAACGGGCACCGGGTGGAGCAGAATTGGCACGGTCGTGCGAATCATTTTTATTATCAATTATGAGAAAAAAAATAGCACATGAAATGGATAATATTTTGTATAAGTTTCAAATACACTTTTATAGCACTGCGTGACCTAAGTCCGCACTTATGTCACGCCTATTCGTGACATAAGTAGTTTATTAATGCACAGTGCTTATCACCCTCGCTACGCTCGGGCGCTATCCGGACAATAGTCCGATAATGGACTGGGCGAGACAGCGGACTTAGGGCAGACAGTGTACAAAATAGTATACGATACTTGTGTTATAAGTCGTCCTTCATAAACGGCGTTTAGCTAATACACGCCATGCTGTAAAGGATTACTTAGGTCACACGTATCGTAATGTACTAGTTTACAGGTTTGCATAAGTATTATAACAAGATTTTTAAAAATTTTTGAAAATGTTGAAAAATTACAATCACATACCGACGGCCCTTACGAAGACTAGCACATTTCAAACTGCCACGAAGAGTAGCACATTTCGCCCTTCTCCCACGAAGACTAGCACTATTCACTATTCCCCCACGAAGACTGGCACATTTTGCATTTCTCCACGAAGTCTAGAACATTTCGCAATTCTGCTACGAAGACTAGCGCCTTTCGTATATAATATGTAAATTTAACTTGTACTGATACACTCTTGGTGAATCGGGTTGATTCATTTTTTATCGGGTTTGCGTTGGGTACTAAACCATTTAGGTACTTAAAAAATGATCGGTTTACTCGAGAAAATCAGGCAACCCAAATAAATAAAAGTAGCCTGAAAAAATCAGACGGCAGAAAATCGCCGTATATGGGTAATTAAAATTAATTTTAATTACCCATATATAGAAAATGTCGTGGTCATTTATTTTATTGTATTTTATAGTTAGTAATTTATCGACTGTGGATGGGTATGGAGACAATAATGATTCATATGCAGGTAAGAATATGTTTATTTACATAAAAATTGTAATATTGTTATTGTAAAGTTAAAAACAAAAATGTCAGATACAAGAAATATATTTGTTTACAGATTCTAATCCTCCTCAAGAAGAATAACATTCTTGAAAAACAGATTATTTTCAATAAATTGTGTCATTTTAATAATAATAAGTTATTTTTAATAAATTAAATGCAAAAAATGTATATATCTATAACATTAAACTATTTTTTTTCCTTTTATAAATTTGTCTAAAATTCAAGCGTTATTGGCAGTACGTTAGACACATTTATTTTAATTCAAATAATTATAGCGCCATGTTTTTAATATTGACAAACATGTTCTATATTTATAACGGTTTTCTTTTAAAGCAAAATTTTATAAATTTTCCTTTTTTGAGCTATTAATTACAAAGAGATATAACAAAATTAATTTTTTAGAACAAAATATTTCATATTGAAACAATGAATTTAATTTGAGGAGACTTATAAGGGGAGACCACGGAGTCCGGGTCTCGGATTTTGATGAAACGTTGGGGATCAACTTTTGGAACTTAAAAATGAAGCACAGAACCTGTTTTATCCAATATGTCTTTAAATCTGAGATTGAGCCAAGAAACAGCATTACTCATATGGTCAATGCTAAAAATCAGATATATATATAGATATACTGTCAACGTTAATTCGACGTATCTACCATACAAATGCCCATTGGATAAAACTACGAGTATTGGGGTTCATTTTTAGGTATTAGAAAATGATCCTTAAAGTTTCATCAAAATCCGTGACCCATATTCCGCGGTCCTTGTAAGTGTCAATCAAGTGGCGGCGTTGTTTTTCTTTATTTCTACCAAAATCTACAAATAAACCCTTCGCTTTAGTTTCTAGTTCCTCAATTATTGTTGTATACGAATTAGTTATTAGCGCTAATAAACTTGTCAATTACCACATGCATTTCGACGTATCGTAGTGCTAATATAGTTATTATCCTATAAATTAACTTCTATTAGATCGGAGTATAAATCACTAGTCCCATTAATTTTGTCTATCAAAACGTATATCCTGCAACCTTACCATGGTGAAATCAAAGTCTAACATCTATGCGACTCGTTTTATGTAACTGTCTTACAATTCGGCCTGTAGCTACTTACATATACTTGTAAATACAGAGTTTTATTTCGTTCTGTAATAGACAATAAAATAATACCATTGTTGCATAAAAAATACATTAGTCGTAAATTGAAGCCCTTATCTTTTTTTGATGGAAATGTCAGATTTCGCCATACGTTCTCTCACCTACGCTGCTACTTTTAACTATACATACCTAATCTATTGATTTGCCATGAGCAAAAATATAAAATATATTTATAGAAATTTTAGCTTTTGAAATTATACAAGCTTATAATGCCATATATCTTAACAATTTCCTTGTGAGTATCAAACTGTTGTGTTTATTGTGATGTTTCTTATTTACTAATAATTATAAAAAATTACGTAAGCATTTCCCTTTTTTAAATAAACATCGTCATTTCCCAATGGTAGACTTCAGCATTATAATTAATAAAAACGTATTTGAATCTTCGGCTCTAATACACACACATACACACACACACACTCACGCACGCACGCACGCACCCACCCACCCACACACACACACACAATTTCTGTTTTACTTAGCTTTCTGAATTAGGGACTTAAACTATCATCAGATCCTATTAGAAATATATTCTGAAAATGACACGATATTTGTTTCTTCAATGAGTGTACATTATTAAAAATATTCCATCTTTAAGTAGTACAATCCGTATCTGGTTAGCCATCCAAACTCCATGAAATAGATCAACCTCTCGTTTCAAACACAACAATACGCTAGTGTACCCATAAAACCAGACGTTTTCATCCTCACGGTACGCACTATCGTCTTAATCTTCTGAATTTTTCATCACCCCGTCCAACCGCTTCGAACCAAAGCAAAAAACGACCCTTCCAAACAGATGACTTTTCGCAAAATCCAAAAAGTGCAGACACCACCTCCCTCCCGTCCATATCTCACCTTGTCCCTTCCTCTCGTTCTCACTAGCTTAAAAGGCAAACGACGCGTCTATCGGTCGCCGCTGTCCAGCGCATACACACACACACACACATCCCAGAGAAAACATAGTACAGCCGTGGCAGACAGAAGAGAGCGAGAGAAAAGACGCTGCATATTCCGCGGCGGCGGCGGCGGCGTCGGTTGTTCCGAGGCGATTTATTATGAGAATTATGAGCGACCGTAGACCCTAAGAGCCTCCTCGGCAAGTAACTCGCGCGCCGCTCTCTCACTCTCTCGCAGAAGGGGGGAAAACGGGTGAAGGGTGGGAGGGGAAAGGGAGGTATGAGGAGAAAGGGGGGAACTTAGAGAGCGAGAGAGAGAGAACGGCAACAGCAACTGTGGGCAGTGCTCGAGGAGGTGCCAGTAAGAGGCGGTACTGCCTCGTAAAACTTAGATTTACTTCTCTCTACAGAGCCTGTATGGCCTGGCTGGCCGCCATCAAAACGTATATATAGTATATATATTTCTCGTGTGTCGGTGTACATATATATACACACGCATGCGTTCCGTGCAGAGCACGTACCCATATCTATGTGTATCCCCGCTCTCTTTCTCTCGCGCTATCTCCTCTCTCGAAGAAACGAAGAGAGAGAGAAAGAGAGAGAGAGAGCAGAGAGAGATACATTGTGCTCAAAGGTAAGCGGAGGAGAGAGATATTTATCGGCGATATTGCGCGCCCAGGCAACAACAAAGGAGAGAAGAGGCGAGCGCTGCACGGTATATATATATATATATATATATATATATATATATATATATATATATATATATATATATATATATATATATACATGTGAGAGAGCGAATCGTAGAAACGCGGCCGTGGCAGGAGTGCTAATTATTAGGTCTCTCGCGTGAAGATGCGCGCGCGAGCCGCGTATTATATATATATATATATATATATATATATATATATATATATATATATATATATATATATATATATATATATATATATATATATATATATATATATATATATATATAAATACCTTTGGAAGTGTGGGCCGGCGGGAGAGAGATAGAGAGAGAGTCGGAGCTCTTGGCTGATTGCTTTTGGCTTAAGTACGTGTTTGATGACGCTTATCTGGCGGGCTCGATCGCAAGTAATGCGAGTTTTATTCAATAAGTTTACGAGATGTACGTAGCCGGCTTTGGGTTTGTACGTGCGAAGGTGATTCGAGGCGAGCGAGCGTGCGAGATTCGCAGCTTCGCCGCGGTCTTGTTTTCGGCGAGTTGCTGCTGCTGACGACGGCTCGCTGAGCATGGAATTGGATCTGGAATTCGATGGTGTAAGCCGTGGTTCCAACTGGATTTTGAGGAGAGTTTGGGAGGTTGTTGAATCTGGTGAGCTGAGATGATTTGAGATTGAATTGTGTTGGATATTCTTGTTAACCAGTTATTGCATTGCTTCTTAATTGATAATTCAGATATACTGATTGTATTTTCAGCTAATAAAAAGTAAATCAATAAAACTTATTGAATTTATAGAATTATTAACTCAAGTAATTTTTCCGAAGGTTTAGTTCCTGCTCTTTCAGAATTCAAGATCAGATTTTACAGTAAAAAAATGTTGCTGATCTGATCTCAGATTTTGAACGAGTAAGTATGGAACAATTGGAAAAATTAGTTTGAATTATTTATTTTATTGATTAATATTAATACTTTTTTCCAGTCAAAAAAAAACAATTAGTACCTAAATTGTTAAGCTTTTTTATTTATTTTTATTTTTTTTTCATTTGGTTAACTTTAGAGAAAATCTGAATAAAGGCTTCTATTGTTTATATATTTATTTAACAAGTTATAATTAGTAACAAATACAATTCCTTACATTATGCTGTAATGAGATTGTATTCTGTAGAATATACAACTGTACCCAGCTGGGTTACAAAAACTTACAACAAATATTACAAACTACTTAACACTAACATAACAAAGCTTTAATATTTTATGCCGATACATAAATTATAAAATCTTAGATAATTTAATTATATCATGTTTCTTTAGATTTTATTATCTCATCCATCTATTTCAATTGTACTACTTTTGTTTCACTACTATATTTAAATTTCTCGATCATTTTTCAGAATATTTTTCTTAAAATTCATTTACATATAACCACTGTTCACCACTATTTACTATTCACAAAATATTTTTGTTCTTTAATATTATTTCTTTAATAAATTCTTCTTCATAACTAATATCATAATAAGTCATTCCTCCTGGTATTTCTTTATATCGTTCATTTTCTCCTATCACACTTTTTTATTGGTTCCACAAGATTCTTTGTCGTCATCAGCTGCATGATCGGTTCCTCTATTAGGTTTGTCTTTTCATTATATTTAGGATAGTTTATGTATTTCTTATTTGCCATATCCTTGCACCTTTTATCTGAATGCTTTGCAGGACCGAAATTATAGTAATGCTGAGTAGATAGTTTTTCGAACCATTACCATTCATTTTGTGTTTATAACATAAACTTTGCACGTGTTGCTTACGACGTTCAATTTTCTGTCTTTCGCTTCTATAATTAGAGTCAATGTATCAGTTTTCTGGCTTATATACTTATGTAGTATATTCAACTCTTGATGTTCATTTAGCACATTTCTGTCACTAAGGTCATTAATTCTTCTAATTATATTGTTGCTCTCTTTTTCCATATCTGTATCAACACCATTTATTCTAATTCTAGGTTTTTCATTATTTCAGCTTCCACTTTTGCATTCAGTTTTTCTACATTTTTTAATGCATTTTCAACCTAATTTACATCGGAAAGATTTTTACATTTGATAAATATTTTTTCCGCAGTTGGATCTATTTGATTTATCGGAATATTTGTTTTTTGTATTAACGTCTCTATAGTTTCAATCAGAACATTATTTATTTAATCTTTGTTATTTGGTACGATTATTTACTTACATTTTTACTTACATTTTCTGTGCTAACCACTTGAGTATATGTTTGCACTGGCATGTCGTAATGAGCTTACGTGTGCACTTTCTTCAACAGCCCATTGTTTTTTCATTTTTATATTTAAGTCTTTAAATATTTCATTCTTGTCTCGTATGTTGTTTATTGATTAAGATTGTCAGATTTTCTTTTGCAATTTTTAAATCTTCTATTATAGATTCTGCTTCTTCATCATTTCTACTTGTAGTTTATTTTTTGGCGGATACTTTTAGATCATCATAACTAATTACCTTTGTATTTATTAAAATTTGATTAATATAAGAGCACAAACAGCAGATAGTAGTTTTTTTAGATTCACCTCTAAAAATCATACTTGCAAGGAGAACACTGACTCTGCGGAATTTGATGAGACTTTGGGAGGTGCTTTCTGGTACCTAAAAATGAAGCCTAGCACCTGTAGTATGTTCTAATGGACCCTTGTATTCGAGATGTAAGCAATTTTACTCCGAATTCACGTTATTTTAATGAAAAAGGGTACCTATTCTAGTCATTATAAATATGCATATATTGACACTAGAAAAAATGCCTTCGAAGATAATAAAAGTAGGTAGAAAGAGATTTAATTTGAAACCTGTAAGGTTAAAAAATATTAATCTCAGTTGCAATAATTAACAATTGAAGATGATGACTAAAAATGCATGATAAATTATAGAAATTAAACTGTATTAATTGTATTCAATTGTTAATAACTTTGGCTATAATTAATATTTTTTAACGTTACAGGCCTCAAATTAAAGCTCATTCTACCTACTTTTATTATCTTTGAAGGCATTTTTTTCTAGTGTCAATACGTGTATATTTATAATCACTAGAAGAGGTACTTTTTCTCATTAAAATAACGTATATTCTGAGTAAAATAGCTTATATCTCGAATACAAGGGCTCATTAGAACGAACTAAGGGTGATAGGCTTCATCTTAGAGAACCAGGGTTGGTGTGCTCCTTGTTAGACCATTTTTTTCTATTCATATACAGTTTATTGATCATTTTGAATAAGAAACCGCTTCCGATACTTTTTTCGATCGAATAAGGAGATTGGGATTTAAAGGGCTAATAAGTAATGATTCTTGGATAATATTCAATTGCAAGAAATTATACGATTCTTTGATTTAAATTATTGCACGTAAATATTTATGTAAGCTTCTTAAAATATGTATAAATTATCACATCTCGAATTTGATTTACATTTTATCACTATAGGTATAATAACAGACTTATTTTAAATACATCAATATATTAAAATTATTAAAAAAACAACACAAACCCACCAAAAATTTCACAAATTAAATAATGACAGCATTCATAAGTTACCTGTCTGTGACTTTCCATTTAAAATCTTTAAAAAATTATTAAAAATCACTAATGGCTCGAAAAGGTAAACATTCTCCGTAACAGCACTGAGCATATAAAAACACTTTTAAACCTCGAAAAAATAATTTAAAAATTGCGCATTAACCTGAAACATTAAATTAAACCGAACATTTCATTTCGTACCTCCCAGATCGAATTTCAGTTGCCAGTTCACCCGAACACATTCAACTTTCTTATCTCTCGCAAGCCCGCCGTCTGCATCGCGACCATTACGAACAATAAATAACAATCGCCGAGTCCATAACCGTAAACATTCAATCGCTCAAAATTTCGCTCTCGCGTGCACCTCGACGCTGAAAATTTCACTGGTCAACCCGCCGAAAAAAAGCAAAATCAAGCAACAAAAGTCGCGCATATTAATTTTAAGTGGCCATTCCGATATACTTGCATTCCACCCCTCGAACCCCATTTTCTCTCCCTCTCTCTCTCTCGATTTGATCTTTCCGCACAGTCTCTCGCGTAATCCCGCATCAAAATCTCACAGGTATGCACACTCGCGCGTATTATGCATAATTAAGAGCGCACAGCGTTACGAAAAAGTATACGCGAGCATAAAGCGCAGACGGGAGACGAGAGAAACAAAAAAGGAGGAGATAAAGCAAACAGCCGCACCGATGGGCTTATCATACACACAGGCGAGCGAACTGCTGCTGCTGGCAACAATGTGCTCGAATAAAAGAGAGAGAGAGAGAGCGCAATAAATCGCCGGCAACCATAATATTCGGACGCCGCGCGCTATCTCTTCTCTCCTTTTTGCGCATACGTATTTACGCGACGTATATGTATATATAATACGTCGTAGACACACACACGAGAGAGAGAGAGCGTACACACACGATCGCGCTTATCAGCAATCTTGGCGCATAAGCGGAATAAAATTCGGGTAATAAAATTTGTTCCCGCCGGTTAAGAGAGCTTCAATCTCTCTCTCTCTCTCTCTCTCTCTCTCTTCCTCCCTCTCTTTCTCCTGGGTCTTGCCAAAAGGCGGCTATTAATTTTTTTATCTGCCATCTCGCTCTTCCCTCTCCTTTCCTAAAGAAGAGATGCACGAGAGGAGGAAGAAGGAGGGAGAGAAGTTTTCAATATCCGAGCAGGCCATAAAAATATATATACACGCTCTCTCTCGAGCCTCGCACGTATCGCGTCTCTCCTTTTCCCATTACGTATGTGCATAAATGGGGCCGAGATGTATCGCCCCCCGCGCCCTCCTGCATGCATGCGCAGGCCCGCGTATTAAGTCGTTCGCGGAGACGGGCGAGTATTGCGTTTCTCGGAAAAATGCGCGCTTCTTCGTTTATATATATATACAAAAGAGAGAGAGAGAGAGAGGAGTCACTTTGCGCGAGTTGAGGGATATAACGGGGGCTTGTCACATTTCGAGGGAGAGGAGTATATATGGGATCGGTGAACTCGCGGCCGCTGAGAGTGCACAACGTCGCTCTTGTTTCGGGTAATGCCGTTTTACGTCTGGCCTGGGTATTACGATCTTGTTGAAGAGAGAATTTCGGGGATTAAGGAGAGATGTGGATGATGGTATGGTGTACGTGGAGATTTGTATAATGAGTGATGGCAATGAGGTTGTCTTGGGTTTCTTGGAAGTCCATGTATGTGTCTATATTTGAATCAAATTCTTTTTGCAATTTAGCGACAAAATAAATGTTTATTTTGCACTGGCTGGTCTGGCATTTTGAAAATATTTCAATCAGTCAAACTAATCAATAGGTATGAATTGTCTTTCATTTTTCCTTATTAGAGTATTCGATTATGAAAATATTTGAGAAATAAGTTAATACACGGGTTTAATTAAGTTAAATAGACCCTACCAAAATCTTAAGATACTCTAATTTTAGTTTGTAAAATGTAACGTAATATTTAATAAACATAAAAAATGTCGAATTTGCAGCGTTCCATTTAAAATGTACGTAATGATAAAGCGAACTCTCATCGTTCCTTTTGAAATAGAATAATCTTTTAGGATAAAATCTATCTTTCATAGCCAATCTTCTTCAAGGTTTCATAAACGTTCAATAAAAATTAATTAACATCGAGTATGCATCTATTATTCCTAACGTAGGACAATAATTTAATTAAAAAAATAGACATATGATAAATGTATATACAATTATTTATGGTTCTAAATTGGTTGACTATGAACGGAAAAGTAAATTTCAAAAAAATTATAGAATACGAAAATCATGACCAAACGTGTACAAGTCAGCCCAGCCCAGTTCATACGAATAAAATTAATTATCGTGAAATTCAACGCGTTAAGTTTTATCACTCGTACCTCGCGACAATATGACCGGTGAAAGTCTCTGATTTTAATTTCCAAGCTCGCAGCGTCACTCACCGCAACACCCAAACAGTCAAAACTGTGAAATTCAATGCGGATATAATTCGCGCGCCTCGTTGCCGCGACTCTCGCCCTGTTTTACCTTCGAAATTTCGTCAAGAAAGCAGGAAATGTCGCGCTTGTCGGACGCCTGAAATATCCTCCCAGATGAAGTATAATCAGGTCTGCCCTCGTTGCCCCGCTTCTTAGTGTCTCCCTTGCGAGCCTCTTAACGCCGACTTTTCTCACCGTGTACGAGTATACGCGCGAGTGACAGTCAACGCCCTGTACAACTGAAATCCTCGACGACGGGCGATGCTCGGGTCGGTATTAACATAATCGAATCAAACCGGGATTTTAAGGCTCGCGAGCGTGAATTTAAACGGACCTTTCGCTTTTTGCAAGAGAGCGCATTTCGCGTGGCGGCGATATTGAATTTCGACGATGATTTATGCGTGTACGAAGGTGGAACAATGGGGCGATCGCCAGGATCCAAGTCTCGATAAAGACGTTACGATGGAATGCTTTATTTTAATAACGCAGTATTTAATGATTATGTGCTTCTCGCTTGTTTGAGAGGGTTCAAAGGTAATTTTGTTTTATAGAGTGTTCGCTTTTTTTAAAGGTTTTTGGATCATTAAGTATCGAGACGTCGAGGTGGAGCGTCATTAATCATCATTGATTCGAAATGCTTTTTTAAGAAGTAAAGTTTAATGAATAGCTTACGATCGATGATATTAATTGTAAAATGTGCGCCCAGGTTGAGAGATTTAACAGGTGTTAATCGTTAAATTGAGATAATCTTCAATTGGACTATTTCGAACCATAGTAAAATAAATCCATTTTGAAACTTTTACAAACGATTATGATCATTTCATAATTTGCGACATACCGCATAATAATTTGATTCGTGTTATTATTGGTATTAGGAATTTACTATAACATGAATCTGTTCGTCTATTTTACTTAGTCAAATAAATTTAATTTGATTGTACTATTTGATATAACACGAATGTCGAATTGATCGTAAATATTTTCGTAACGATGAGATTGTGCTTCAGTACTTAATATAAAAATTATCAAACCAATAATTTCGTGAATAAAACTCAAAAAGATCTAGTTTTAATACCACAATATCTCTAACATACTCATGATTATAATGGCAATCTAATAAATAAGATATACAAATTATGAAACAAATAACTGTACACCTAAAAATCAAAGATCTCAAACATAAATTCTCCGCCAACTTCAATACACACTCCCGATCAATAATAAACAATTTCCAGGTGCCCCGCATTTTTAGCAATCATTGAGATGCATCCGCGTAAGCGAGCCGAGCACCGCGAAACTCCACGTACATAAACCGAGAGCCCCGGATGATAATTGCATCCCCTTATCAGGCGTTTAAACGTCGCTCTCATCCACACCCCTCCTCAAGCGCAAAAAACAAAACCCAAAAGGCCCAACCTCCGCGCTCGCGTTCTTTAATAAGGGGCCCCTCTTCCGTCGATGATTTATGCACGCGTACGCGCTCGAGCCTATTGAATACCTCGATATAAAGATAAATAATATAACAATATATACAGCGGCGCAGCAAAGAAAAAAAAGGAAGTCTCGCCGACTCGGAAGGGATATATACATATATACACGCACATATATAGAGAAACTCGGGCCTCGAAAAGCGAGAAAAGAAATGTACCATTAGCGCGGTTAAAGACGACGCGTGTGGGTGGAGTCGCTCGCTCGCGAGAAATAAAGGAGGAGGCACGTATAAGTACGAGAGGGGCTGCTACGTATAGCGCATGCACAGCTCGTGTGGGAGCGCGATCGGGCCCCGGAGATAAGCCCGGCCGCACTGGGAAGTATTATAAGAGCGTATGGGGGCCCTAAATGCTTTATATGCGAGAGGTCGAACTGGTGCGACCCCCGGTCGGCTGCAGTGCTTAAGCGCACTCGAGAGAGAAGAGTGTAATAAGGCCCGCGAGAGAGAGAGAGATCTATGGTGGAGTTGTGAGCATGCACGGGGCCCTCTAAGTCGATCGATATTCGCACCTTGCGGCGAGCGCGAGACCGTAATATAACGATCGATGTGTGCGAGGGGGGAAGGGTTATTGAGGTTGTACGGTATGGTGGTTATACAATCGATGACAAAAGTTGGGGTTTATATTGATGTTGCGGGAAATGAAAAGTTTGGGTATATGTAGATAATTGTAAAATAATTAGGTGGAATTTTATGTATTTTCGTTAATATTAGATCTTTAAGAGTTGGACCGGATTTGCGGGAGCAGCAAAAGATGTATGTTTTGTTGGGATTATAATAGTTTGTGAATTCTGTTACTGCGATTCCTACGCTTTTTACTTATCCTGTGAAGACCAATTGATAAGCTAACGAAATATGAATAAAAATAATCATGCAATGTCCTTGTTGTAATCCAAATGATAGCATAACAGCTTAAGCGAGATTGAACTACAAATAATATACGTAAGAAAATAAAAATTATACTCACACCTTAAAAATGAATATAAATAATTTGACGATCTATTGTCGAAAATAAACTACCACGGCGGAAGCAATCACTATATTGCTTATTACATAGTTTAATTTGAGAGTCTTATTTATATGTAACGAAAATGGCCGACGGTAGTATATATACCGCCAGAGTTCGCAAGCTAAATTTAAATTCGTAACAAAGTAATAATTTAATTCATATAAATTCTAATTTGCGGTTTTCCGAAAATTCAAAAGTTTTAGTTGTTATAGTTTAGTTCTGGGAATGCATTTGAACTTTGAAAATCAGAATTTAATGTAAAATTGAGTAAAGTTCATTATTTATTCAAAAATTGGAATAACAATTAGATTTTCAGTTCAAAACTAAAAAAAAACATGAATCAATTTTTACTTCGAGTTACAATTTTCAAGGTTTATCATTCGGATTACAATTCACCATAATTCCATCCAAACAAAAAATTAAAAAACTTATTTCGCATAATTGATTATTTCAGTTTTCAAGCAAAACCTCAACTTTTAGCGTGGATTGTATAGTCAATATACAACCTTATAATAGGATTTAGCGAAGAGGGCTGCAGCTCGATACTCTTTCGAGGTGCGAGATTGGCATCTTTATTTGTACGGTTTTTTATGCAGAAGGAGGGGGTAATTATCGTTTGGAGCGATGCGTGTTAGGTTTTTGCTGTGGGTGGTAATGGATTTCGAAGATGCGAGCGGATGATTTTCGTGCAGCGATTGAAAAGAGCGTTGTATATGGGGTTATTTTTAGGTTGCGTGTATTATAGATTTCTTGCAGCGATAGCTCCGAGCGTGTTAAAGATATAATGAAATGATGTTTTCGTTCTTAATATAGCTTCTCTTTTCAATGACGTTAGCGTAAAAACTACAGAAGAGAATTAACGATTCGGAATATTCATGCAGATTACAGGTTACTATTTAATTTGTGTGATTATTGCGTCAGTGGAATTTATTCGAGAGATTAATTTGAAATTTATTTTAATCAAACTAATTGATCCGCTTAATCATTATTCGCCTTTAGAGAAAAGAAACTCGACAATTAATCAGTTTTTCAATTCATGTTTATTAAATAGGTATTCCGGAATTAAGTCGTCCGAGATAAGGCTTCCATTTTAATTAAAATGTTTTGCATCAAACTCGCGATGAACACAATTTTTACGCGAAATTAAACGCGGCCATTCGACTAAACGCCCCATCAATTATCCTCTTTCCTGTTTAACATCCTCGTCTTTGATCTCTCAATCCTCGCGCATTTAAGATCACTTACATTTTATTACTACACGTGCACTTTATTTAAGCCCCTCCACGGGAGAAAAAAAAAACTCGCGCTCGCTCAAAAATCACCTTGCACTACTCATTATTCGGCATTATCCGCGAACGTTAGAGCACCGCGCCGCACGCACCATTGATTTACAGCTCTCAGCAGTCTCGACTTTTCCGACACCTGTTCTTTCTCTCTTCCTCGTGCTTACAAGGCTGTACTGGTTATACATTCCATGACAAAAGTTAATTTTTCGCTTTAAAAATGCGAGCATTAATTGTACGAAATAGTTTTTCAATTTTTGTTTAGTAAAACAGCAAAGAATTGTGTAATACGAATAATAATGAGCTCGAAAAAAATACGGTTTTCACGCAATATTAAAATAAATTAAAACTTACTGAATTTTGTATAGATTTAAGATATTCTAGGATCATCATATAAACAAGATACTATTAAGAGCAATTTAAATCGTGTCAATGCAAAGCTTGATTTTGGTAAAAATTAACTAACCCCCTTGTTTTCATGGGCAGTTTTTATTAGGTCGACTTAAAACATTTAGTACTTAGTATCTTCATAATATTTCTTCTCCAAATAATTGAAATAGAATTCGTAAATATTGAAATGAATTACTTCTAAACAATCATGCATTACAACAATTTTTTCTTAATACCTGAAATGCTGTACAAAATGAATAAGTCTGCTCCACTCATAATGAAGAACAAACATATGGAGCATTAGGGTACAAAACCTGCTAAATTTAATTCTCAATAAGCGTTGCAATTGAATAACTGGCCCTTTTATTATCGCTCATATTGAAAAATAGGACAAGTGTTTTACCTCCATCGAGACCTCCATGACTAGTATTACGAACATAGTCTAAAAATTTCAAGTTCACCTAGAATAGTAATTCTTTAAAAAATTGGAGTTATTTACATTTTTACGGAAGCTCTGTACGATTTCTTTGGCACCTAAGGGTACCAATAACTTCTACGAGATTCAATTGAATAAGTCTGCCGACAGAAAGTCTAAGATACTATCTCGGATTACTCTAAGAAAGATCCAAGTTCTATGTAATTTTAAAGCTCCACTGCTCCTCAAAAGCTCGAATTGTCATTATTTTTATTTTAACCTTTAAAAGCGACAGCTCCCACCACATACAAACAACCAACTTTCGGCGTAGTCTGTACATCCAATAACACAAGCCTCGCGCGCATCGACTCCTCGAAAGGTGAAACGCGCGCCCGACCACCTGGCCGCGCGCCTCGAGAGAGCGAGAGCCCCATCATACCTTCGCGCGCGCGCGCGCGATATCAATAATTTCAGAATTTACGGGATTATATTCCAGTTCCGAGCTCCGCGCGGCTGCAACACCACACATACACACACATCGATCCGAGCGAGCACGAGTAGGTATATGTATACGAGCAGCCTCTCGCTTGCGCGATTAAGCGCCTCGATAATAAACTTATATATCTCCGCGTCCGTCTCGTTTGAGCGCGCGGACGGACGGACTACCGAGCCGGTGGCTGCTGTGGTAATACGCGGCGACTAATTAAGAGAGGCAGGAGAAATCAAATGCTCTTTTCGCCAGTCGAGGGTTTCGCGTTTTATAGCTGGAACCTAAGTATTAATTATTGCGAGATAAATACGCGTGTTTATGGTGGGGGAGAGGAGGGATCAGGGAGATGGAGGGATGAGAAGAGAGAGGGAGATTATGAGTGAGAAGACGGTGGAGGTGAAGGGATTACGACGGTGTTTGATGCGTGGAGAGGAATTTTTAAGAGGCGATGATGGGACGTACAGTAGCAAGGGTTCTTGTGTAAAAATTATGGTTTTGGTAGCGATGTATGCGTGAAATGTATGTGTGATCGCACAGGGTGTGCGGTAAGTATGAAAACCAGCTGTAATGTGTTAAAAGGAAAGAATTATCGTTGAGAATGTCCAGTGGGTACATTTTAGGGTTTCATACATTTTCCACGTGACAAACTTGAATTTGATAATCCAAATATATGCATCAGGTGGGTCGAAGTAGACAAACAGAGTCCGAGAAAACTCGAAAAATTTGAATGAAAAGTATTTTATAAACATTTTTAAGAAAGAGGTTAAAACTTTTAAGGATCTCTGTCTTAACAAGTTAAATAAAGAAATTTCATGGTTTAATAAATGCCTCAAAATTTTTTAATTTAAACTGAAATTTGTCCAATTTAACGTTTTTAATGAAAATTGTTTCCTTTCGGGATATTCATACGTTTCTTACACTCTGTTCATAATACTATATATGATGTATGTATATGATATATCATGCATCGTCATATATCACATATTCGAATTATAGCATTATAAATATATATAAGCCTATATGCGCGTTTATGATGAGCATTTATATATAGCCAAATTTCATTTTTGCATATGTACATTTTTCATATATGATCATTATATGCGCGTACAAGAACCCGTTTATATACTTCCTTCGAACTTGAATATAAGAGAAATGTTCTGACGAAGTGCAGCATTATTGGAATTGAAGAGTTTATCAATCGAAGAAGATATGTATACGTATTATAAAATTTAATCGATGACAAGTTTCGGTTCTTTAAAAAATGAACTTAATAAATCGCCAATTACGCATAAACTATGAAATTACATTTTTTAATCATCCAGTGACAAATTCGAATGAAGCAAAAAAAGAACCTCCCGTAACAAGATTACGTTATGCCCGATTTTTTATTTCAACCGCGCGCTCTCTCTGCCCATCGACATCAGCGGTCCAGCGCAATATAACTCGCGCAAAACGAAAGGCCCGAGCGCTCGAAATTGATCGCCGCGCGAATTAATACACCCTCATTAATTTTCATCGCGACTCAATATTCGTTTACAAGCCCGCGACGCTCTATTTTTCAAAGCCACTTGCGCGCACACACACATACACACACATACGCGCATACACACACTCTCAGTCGACAAAATAATTAAAATATCCCGCGCGCGCGCGGCAATCGTCGATTTGAATTTTCATTAACTCACGCTTTGAGCTAATAAAAACGTCGCGCGGCAGGTCTTAAACATATGCCATTATGTCCCCAATAAATTTCACGTGCGCATGCACATTCCTCCTCTCCCTCCCTATATGAATAATCTCGTCGTGTTCAGCGGATCCTCTCGGAGATCCTCTTATACAGAATGGAGTAGTACGACGAGGAGGACGACGACGACGACGACGATGATGATGATGATGACATTCGGCGATGCGTCGCGGCGATTGGTCACCAACGGCCTCGTGGTGGGAGAAGAGAGAGAGAGAGAGAGAAAGCACGTTAATAATTGAGACCTCGTCGAAAGGCCTGCCGGTACACACCGCTGAATAATTACGTTATATAGATATATATGCGCGCGCGGGCGTCGGCGGCGGCTGCACGGCGTCGAGCATGCGTGCACACAATGGCCTTTTGTTATTCCGCGTCCCTCCGAGATCCGAGGAGTCAAGGAACTCGCTCCCTCTCTCTTTCTCTCTCGGTTTCTGTCTGCACGGCGATTCGTTACCGCTCAATTATGATTAAAGGCTTCGGCGACTTGAAAACGAAAATAAAAACAATGGAGGACTGAAAGAACAGAGAGAGAGAGAGAGAGAGAGAGAGAAAAAAGAAATACGAGATAAACAATTTAATTGGCGTTCTCTATTATCTCCTGCTCGCTTCCCTTCTTTCTTTTCTTGCTGCGGCGATAAACACTTTGTTGATGGAGTGCTTTATGCGCTATCTCGTTTCAAATTGAAATGAAAACTGCAATGGTGATTTTTTGCATCGAATAATTGTGTTCAATTGTCGTCGAGCTTTATGATAGGGTGATAAAGTAGGTATTTAAAATAGGCAATTTTCATTGTTGGTACGTAACATTGTTTCGCTTGACGCTTATTTCATAGTTTGTGAGTTTAAACATTTTTGTAATTTTAAAATAATTGTATTGTAATTGATTAATATTGATAATTGTACTGTATTAAACATTTGTAAATAAGAACAAAAAAAAATTATTTAAACTAATTAAATGAATTCTATGAAAAATATATATAATTATAATAAATAAAAAATTGTATAATAATACTATTATTAAATAGACTAATAATAAAATGATTGCTATTATTATTTAGTTATTTATGTATTTGTTTTATATTGATGAATAATATTTTGATTGTTAAGTACTGGACAGGATATCATAAGGAAAAATATGGACTGGGATTTGTAAGAAGTAAAAAAACAATTGTATTTTTTTGAGAATAAATTAATATATATTTATATTGGATATACGATAGGTACTGTCTCGAATCTCAGTTTTATGGCAACTATGAAATCCGCCGATCGGACTCGATTATAACAGCTTCTTCATCGTCACACACGAAGTAGCTTGAATTTTTATTTTCTTCGTTATACATTCAACTGTAATTTTTTTCTTATGAATTCATCGCTATGGCTATGGCATCGTTTCGTGTTTTTTTTTAATTATTTTTCCTCTCCCGGTTCATTTTTTATTTACACGCCTCGAAGTGAATCGAGAATTTTCTTGATTCGCGTTTCACTCATTTTATTCATTCTATTGCTTCAAAATGTAATCGTCGAACACTGGGTATCCGTTAAACTACACGTCGATTAAATTACGCTTTCGACTATTTACAATAAATACACTTGACGCTCTACTTTCTCGTTTCGATACTCGCTTACTTCTCTCTCTTACTCATTTCGTTTACAATTAACCGACTCCAAACAAACTTCCATTACTTTTTTGAAAAATTCAGTTCACACCAAGTCGTCCACCGGCTTCGTCCATCTCTCCGCGGAGAGCTGGAAGGAGCAGCGGCAGCAACAGCACGCGCATTCATCCCTCAACGTCCATTAACACAACGCAAAAATTTCTCAAAAACGATTCTCTATCGACCGCCATCTCTCGAGCCTCTATCTCCTGCCGACGCAATTGATGGCTCTCGCCGCCCGCCCCCGACACGTTTATTGCACAATAATTATTAAAGAGTTACGAGGAACGGAGAAAAAGCAAACCTCGATAAGGAAGATACGGCACTTCTTTGCTCTCCTTTACATTTTTTTGTTTTAGTCTAGAAAATCAGCTAGTAAACTGCGGATATGTTGGAAGCGATATGCGCCGTGGTAGGATGGACCGCCTTTTCGTTCTCGGACGCGCGCGTTATAACCGTAGATATAAATTCTCCGAGACCGTACACAGTAAAGTCGACCGTCCGCTCTCAGAGTTCTTAATGTACAGGGTGTAATAACTGTTACAACTCAACGTACGGTGAGTTCTAGCTTAAAAAATGTTTTGCATATGTTCTGAGGAACGTTTCATCAAAGAAATTGGTTCCAAGAGAAAAGATCTATCTTAGTCTTATCGTTTAGAAAAGATCTAGCTTACGCGTTATGATTCAAAATGTTGTATCTCTTTTAACCTTATGTTTTTACTGACTTTGAGATCATAAAATTATTGTAAGCCAGTTTAAATTATAATTTTATTTCACTTTTTAATACTAATTGATGAAAGATTAATATATTTATAATATTAATGTCTTTGCCATCTTTATAAATGTGAGATTTTAAATCGGATTACTATAAAAGTCTGGAAACTTTTGGAACGGGTAAAATTAAAGATATTTTCTTGTTATTGCCGAGATCAATCAGGTTAGATTGGGTGCTTTCATCTGACTGGTGAATCAGTTAGGTTAGGTAGTTTATAGTGCCCGTTCCGTCGGGTTCGATACTTAATTAGTGCCCAGACTTTTACTGCACACAATTTTTTTTACCATCACACGAAAGTTACAAAATAACCTAAATAAAGAGGCAACGAATCATTCTTTGCGGACAACTGGTCTGCTGACGTCCAGTAACTATCCACCACCATTGCTTGATTATGCAATGATTCTAATTACAACGCGTAAGATCGGTCTGTTCTAATCGCTAGAAGCCCAAGATAAGTCTCCCGCCTCACAACTCATCGAAAGGTCAGTCACTCAAGAAACAAAAAAATATTGAGTTGTCACAGTCTGCTACAAGACATCCGAATCAACTGTCTCATAAACGCATATAATTTCTGAACACAAATAGTACGTACAGCTTCGAATCAAATAAATATTCCATAACGCAGTCCTCCCCAACAAAAGTCTCTACAATCGCACTCTCGTCATCAGTCTTCCACGTGTCACGGTACACGCAACAACCACACCACCAAACCAGCCTTGACTCTTCCGTCTTCTCATCCTCATCAGGCCTCCCTCCACCACCTCAGCCAGGACTACGTGAGCGTGGGCGAGGTGGGCAGCGAGTTCGCCGAGGAGGACACTGGCGAGGCAGCCGGTGACTTGAAATCCCTGCCAGCCACGATGGCCGCCGGTATCGAGTCCTTCGAGTCCTGCTGCTGCTGCTGATGATGGGAATGCGAATGCGAATGTGAATGCGAATGCGAATGCGAATGTGAATGTGGATGAGAATGTCCATGCAGATGATGGTTGGAGTCAGGAGTGCCGCATCGGTTGTTGTTGCCGAGCAGACTGTCGATGGAGAACGGATTGAGCCTTCGCCTCTCCTCCCTGCCCTTCACCGACAGGTCGATGCTGCTGGACTGGACCTCGTCGTCCACCGAGGAGCTCCTGGTCGTGGCGTTGACGTTCGTCGTCTGGCCGTCGTTGCCGATGGAGGTCTGCCTCGTGGCACCGTTCGACGCGTTCAGGCTCACCAGCTCCCTGCGCCGCTCCAGGAGACTCAGACCCCAGTGGTGGATGCCCTGCTGGTGGTTCAGGTGGAGGCTCGTCGCGTTGGGCAGGTGGCCCTGGATCTGATGGTGATTCACCGCCACCTGGTTCCTGCGCTGGTGCTGCTGCTGCTCGTTCGGGTTGTTGTTGTCCGAGGAGGAGGAGAGGACACGCGGGTAGGACTCGCCGTCTATCGAGCCGTCGGCAGCGGAGTCGACTCGTTCGCTGCCGCTCTCGCTGCAGGAGTCCAGGCCGCCCACCACATCGATCTCCTCGTTGACGTCGTTGCCCGAGCCCGAGATGCTCGTGCCGTCGTTGTTGTTATTGTTGTTGAGGTGGAACGAGCCGTTGAGGGAGCTGTTGCCGCCGCTCGCCGCGGCGCTTCGAGACTCCCATTCCGCTCGGAGGGTTGACAGGTCCACCGTGATGCCCTGAAGAAGAGAAATGGAGATTTGGGGTTCAGTGACTTTTTTGAGGGGGGAGTGATAGTGATAATGATATTTGTGAAAATTCGGTCTCCAATCAGAAAAATAGTAAGTATAGTTTAATTTATAAATGTACTATGATTTATTTTAAGGACAAAACGGAATAACCAAATATATCTAGTATTAGCTATTGACTATCAAGGGAACAAACATTATTGTTACTCATGAATTTCGTTAAGTCTGAATTGAATCGATATGACTGTATTTTAAATATAAATATACTCCATATGTTAAGATAAAATTTCATGTGGTCTTTTACACTGTTTGATGTATCCAAAGAGGTTGATCCAAATCTTAGCTAAATCAATTAGTATAACACTAGTAGCTATTCCCTTGTAAAAAAAAATTGATCAATGTTTAGTAAAAAATTAAAAATGAAAATCATTAAATGCTTTTATGATACATAAGTGGTCATTACTAAAACTATTACCGATCGATTTTTTCTCGGTGATACTATGGTAAACATAGACATTAAACGAAGTAGTATATTCGTTATTTCAATGATAGTATTCGAATATCTTTCTATATCAAGATTATTGATTGAGCATAATAATTTACGTCAATAAGTATATGAAGTTTATTTAAACTAACGATACTTTCAAAAAACAAATGTCAAAGAATACAAGAAGTTGATAAATTACAAAATTTAAAAACATTTCTCCATACTTCTATTTTTTGTAACGTGCAAGAAGACCTGCAGTAAAATCGATTCTCAAGAAGCAGGTGACTACCATAACAAATCGCGCACGGTTCCATATTACGTTAAATTTATTCCCGGGCATCAAGCAACTACATAAACCACGAAGCTCCCATAACTTAAGAGCCACTTCGCATATACAACCGAACCGAAGCCAGTAATATACCAGATTAATGAAGATAACTCCGGTATGTTCATCAAAAATAATTATAGTATGCAAATGATCTAATCAACCGCGCGAATAAGAATTAATTTCATCGCGCGCGTGCGCTCCTGCGAAGAAGAGCCAGATAAAGAAAGAAAGAAATAAAGAAAAAAAAAAAGAAATCGAGAATTCGCATTTATCTATATTTTAATTTCACTTTCGCAAAAAATCGGCCAACTTATTAACTTGTCTACCCTCCCCCATCCTAATTCTCCGATAGTCCTCTTCTTTTTATTACATTACCCGCGCAGCGCGCTTCGCATTTTTCGACTGATCCACCCCATCCCCCCAAAAAAGAATGCGAATCTCCTTTGTTTCGCGTTTCCTTCGCCTGCGCATTCTCACTCGCTCGCTCGCTCTTTGAGAGAGAGAGAGGAGCGGGATGCCGAGATTAATTTAGATCGGCGCTCTTCTCACCTTGGCCGCCAATTTTCTCTGCTGCCTCTCGAGCGCCTTCATCAGCTTCTTGTGCCGCCTATCGCGCTCTTTCCTGCGCAGCTCCTCGGGCGGTATCGGCTCGCCGCTGCAGCTCTGAGGATGGGCGTTGTGCGCGGGCCGGCCCGGGCCCTTCTTCGTGTGCTCCTTCTTGCGCCACTTGGCCCGCCGGTTCTGGAACCACACCTGAGCAGCCTCGTTTTTAATAAATGTATTATATACGTGCGCGCGTGTGTGTGTGAGAGAGAGAGAGAGAGTGGAAAGGTTGGGTGCGCGAGTGCGAATTCGAGAGCGTTATGTAAATTGGAGGAGGGAAAAAAGGTGTGCGGGTTCCTGTGCTTCTTTTTGGGAGAGAGAATTATATTGCGGACGGTGGAAATGCAGTTAGGAGGTAATTTGTTTTTGTGGGTTTATTATTACGCGGCGCTGAGTGAGGAGAAGGTGATTGTGGAATCGAGGTGGGATTGAAAATAAAATGTAGAGCGTAAATTATATACGCAGCGAGAAGTGCGCTCTCGTTACTTGGAAATTTTAATGTACTTTAAGTACGAAGTATGCCTGAAATTCGGAGTAATGTTTTACGGGATACAGGGACTTCGATTGCTGATGCATTAACGATGGCAGTCGGATATTTTTTTTACTTTCAGTTACTTATTTACATAAATATCATAGTACCTCTTTGTTGTTAATTTACCTCTTTTCCTACCAAAGAGAAGTTCTTAAAGGTAAAAATACTTTTAAAACGTTTTTGTAATTCATTAAATAAAAACGTGGTGGTGCTATTACAACATTAAAGAAAATCGGTAGATTCTGCATTAACTATTGAGACTTTATTGAGAAATAATTATTATGCTACAGTAGAATCCGCTTACAATGAACTCCAAGAAATGGCCAATCTATTTTCATTATACTCAACTTTCGTTATAACCGGACTAAGAATCAATGAATACAATTTTCTCTTCGCATTTCGAATTATCAATTCATAATTGATTTATTAAAATTTATTATTCGCTATAACCGATTAAATGCTAGGCTTCGTGTTGACATTTTAGTTATAACAAATTGGCTTCTTTTTCATCGATGATCTGAATTTTCTGTATCGAACTCGTCTCTTCGTTATAATCATTTATTTTTATATGTATTTTATATTAAGAGCAACAAAAAGCTCGCAATTTATTCGTTACAACCCTCTATTCGTTATAACTGAGTTCGTTACAAGCGGATTCTACTGTATTTACTAATTCCCAGTGATAAGTGAGTCACTGACGAAACCAGTTTTGCAGACTATCACTTGGAAGCAGTGTGGACACAATTTTTTTAGTGAGATTCAATATTTTAAATTAAGCGACTACTGACGTCTACGAAATTGATTCGATTATTATTATACATTGCATTATTATTACTGCATAAACTAGCAAATATTTTACATTTAGCGCTAAGACTAGTACATTTCACGATGAAGTCTAGCACAATTGGCGACTTCGCTACTAACGAAGATGAGCACAAAAAATTGTCCATGAAAAATTAAACGTTTTAGAAAACAACGGCTACTCTAAATATTGCACCCTAAAACAAGACTAATGGTCCATTTATAGCGGGGACCAAGAGTTACAACTAGTTGCAACTCTGAATTAGGTATTTTTACAATTAAGCATACATAATATTTATTTTTAGTGAGTATTATCAAAT
This sequence comes from Gastracanthus pulcherrimus, assembly GCA_949152435.1. Classification (NCBI taxonomy): domain Eukaryota; kingdom Metazoa; phylum Arthropoda; class Insecta; order Hymenoptera; family Pteromalidae; genus Gastracanthus; species Gastracanthus pulcherrimus. The sequence goes on from OX424573.1 coordinate 19,118,771, forward strand.
TAACTACAAACAAATGTAATTTCCCACTGCAAAAGCTTAGTGGAGTTACAGCGAGTTGTCACTAGTTGAAACTCTTCGTCTCCACTATAAATGTACCCTATAAAACAATGTAAAATGATTTTACTTGATTTGTGTACATTAAATAGCTCATACGAAACTAAAACCGCTTCATGTACTTCAAAAATTAGTTAATAGAAAGTTGAGAAACTATATAGTACAATGATAAAATTGAAGTAAAATATAATTATTTTCGTGAAAAATTTACGTTGCTTGCTTCTCTTTACAAGACCATAGAATTTTAAGTAGCCATGGCTACTAGCTGGATGATACACCAATTCAAAGGTTCCTAGGCAAATTTATGACCTATACACATGGGCTTAGTCAACCTTTCTGCTATATTTCCACATTGAGTTGTGAAACGTGCTGGCCTTCGCCGCGAAATTAAATCATGCCATTCTTCGCGGCAAGTCTCTAATCAAAATCTTAGATGAATAAAAAATCGAGTGATCGCTAGGAACTAACCCACTAATTTATTATCATTAGCGACGTTTCGGGAATTTTTTTATTACTCCCCTCTTCAGGCTAATATAACAATTTACGGTTTCATGATCACGAATCTCTTATAACAACAAGCAAACCCAATAAAAAAGCACAGCATAAAACACAATACACTGTAAACTTGCACCCTGAGTGGCTCACAAAAGGAGAGAAAAGCGTCTCTATAAATATTAGCCGGCGCATGATGTTATCGCGCGGCACGTCCAGAAACCAATCAAAATCATCCATCAAAATAACGTTCTAATCATATAATACTAAAGTACATTCATACCTGTAAAAGATGAAATATTCAAGTAACTTTTTAACGCACCTCGACACCATCTATCCCAAGACCAACGCCTCCGAGAACCACACCATCCCTCAAAACCACCCCCGCGCACTCAACTATACACCCTCACAACGAGCACACCCCTTGCGCATGCACCAAGCGCGGCTATGTGTTCCAGCACAAAGAGATTGAGACATTTGGCGCTATAGCGGCGGCGCTGGCGGACGTGTGTGTGTGCACGGGAGGCGCGTCGGCGCGCACGCGAGCCTCGGAATCGATATCAGAAGGGGAGAGCCGGCTGCACAAGGCGCAGGACTGGAATTACGTCGCGTGTCGCGGGTGGCGGGGGTTTTTCGTTTTCGCGCGAGAGAGAGAGAGAGGGAGAGAGAGGGAGAGTGTTTTGGTTTTAGGGCGCGGACGACTGATTTATATTGGAGAGGGAATCAGTGCGTTTTCAGAGAGGGAATAAGGGTGGGGGTGGTGATTTGTTGAAGGGGGAAGGGGTTGTTGTGTTTTGAGTGCGGGAGGTAGGGGTATTTTGAAGGGGGTTTTGGTTGTTTGGTGGTTTTGAGATTGTCTTTGGTGCTTGTGGGTTTGTGAAGAGATGTTGAGGTAGCTTCTGTTTGCGGATATGAATTTTGTGGGTGATTTCGAGGGCAGCATAATTTTCTTATTGTTTCTTACATCGCATAGTTTCGTAACAGTTTATGGGACACTTTATTTCTGAACTTTGATACAAATTAACACATAAAATTAAGATTTATGGTGCATGAATTATTCTCAAATTTAGCAGTCATAAGGTCTATTAATATTATCAACAAATTTAAATTTCGCGTGATTCCCTTACTTCCAACTCTGGTTCAAGAACTATCTTGATATGAAATTTATTTGCTATGAATAGATTAACTCTGTTACTTTTAGATTGAGGATTTTCTTGCACTTATAATTGCACGTAAGTAAATTAAGAACGAGCTGATTGAATTCAACTCTTGACGTTTAATTATCAACCCCATTATCTTAAAAAATATTAATTAATTATAATTTTTTAAAACCATTATTCAATGTTGTCAACGCGTAAGTCCCTTCCTCCACGCGTATTTAATGTACAACTTTACATTATATTAAAATTAAATACAAGCAAACTGAAATGCAAATCGAAATTAAAAAAAGGTTGTTCCGCGACAAGACCGTAGACTCCCGTGACAGATTAATCTAGATCTACCTCCAACTACGCTCTTGCCACTTAGACAGACCGTAATAAAAGGAAAACAAAGCACCAGCCTTCTCCCAGAAATAAATGATATATCCACCAAACACCACGAGCGCGGCTCACTCGAGTCCAAAGTTGTATAATATTCCCGTTCTGCCGTACACGGCAACGGAAATTTCCTCGACTTCTGACACTACGATTTTTCTCCTTTTACGAGTGTATGTATATATATATATATTGGGAGCTATATAGCGGCGGCCCGGGCCAGCTCCGTCGAGGGCGCTAATGAGAAAACGCCGTGTTTCTAATTACCCGTCTAATTACTCGACGCCACCTTGCAAAGGCTTTGATTAACTACGGTGGCGAGCCGCTGCTGATGCTGCTGGTGGTTGCTATCGTGAATCCGCTACCCGAGGCTTTATATAAGTGTTTCGACGATAAATCTCTCGTTTATACGGAGACACGCGGAGAGACTCGAGTCGCGGTGCTTAATTCGGAAAATCCGAGCGTGACGAGAGTCAAACTATATCGAACTATGGTATATAGGAGAAGTTCTGCTGAACTTTTAATTTTTACAAAAAAAAATTGTAAAGATTTGTAAATAATAATCATTTATTTATTTGGGGCTACGATAATTTTCTACATGCTATAAATGGTCTATCTAGAGGCGTTCCCAAAGATACATGGCAAATTATAAAAAAAGATAATTTTTTTACTGATCAATTTTATAGCGCGATACAAAATATAATAAGGATTGAAATCGTTAGTGTCAGTGTAAAGAATATTGTTATAAAATTCTTTTATATTATATTAAACTCAAACGATGGATGGATGGATGGATGAATGGGTGGTTGGATATTTAAAATTAATCGACGGAGCGTTAGCGACCGAGGTATTATTGCTAGTTTGGATAAAGATCAAAAGCTATTTTCTTCCAATATTCAAATATATTCTGTGAATACCCAATTATGGGACTTCAAAAAATGAGATATCTGTAAGGGCTCAAATTATTATGTTCATTACGAAAGAATACTTTAAACCTTTAGTAAGAATCGAGTGAAATATTTTTTCACAGATGTAAACACGTTACTAGAGCACATCTATTAAATAGTCCTGTTTTAGTAATTTCTTGAAGATTACAGTAATAACTTTGACTCTACTGTTCTAATAATTGTTAAATCAGCGTAACAGTCAAAATAATAATGATTTAAGCCCTAGATCAACAACGAGCTACGCCAGAAATCCAAACAACAGCTTCTTTAGAGGTATTTTTTGTCGAAAGTTAAAACTTCCTTAGAATTTCTTACACATCGCCTGCACGCGGATTCCGGCCTCGCGACATTTAAGCTGTTCATTTTTCTTCTGTACTTCTCCTATTTCTCTACTACAAACTAGAGAGAGAGAGAGAGAGAGAAAGAGAAAAACCAAGTAACCGAACGCGCCCGCTAACTCGAAAAGTTAGCGTTTTTCGCGCTCGGCGAAGCGCGCGCGATCTGCACGATCGCGCATGCACAATAGTTGATCACGCAAAAACGTACAGCCGAGTCACGCTATACCGCCTTGTAGTACTATGCACCCTCTCGCTCGCTCTTTCGTCGGTGTCGGTGTTCCATAGATGTGCTCGAACATTGCGAGAAACGATTAGGCCTTCGTTATGAATTGCTCGAGAGCACAATTCAGCGCGGCTATGTGCGCGACTATTCAATAATGCAGGCGCCGCGGCGCCACGCGAAGTCAAACGGGGGGGAATTAAATTGATTAGAAATCCGTACGGAGTTGTGCTCGAGCTCGCGAGGAATGTAATAATATGTGTGTCGATTTGGTCGTTTTTTTATTTGTTTGTGCGTGTTTTTTTAATTAGTGAGGTTGTGCTTGTTTTTCGGGTGGTCGAAGTGGTGGCTTATCGGTGTGGGGAGATTGCACGCGCGTTTGCTCATTATGAGAGTTGTTGATCAGTCGATTGGAAAGCGTACGTAGTGTGGCTTTTTTTTATGAGTTTGAAAATAATTTAAAGTAGCTTTCGAGAGTTTTAATTATTAAGGTGCTGATTAAAAAGTTGTTTTCAATTTATAATCACGTTATCGCTAATTAATTTAAAATTTATCGGTTGTGTGATGAAAGTTTCTCAATATTCCAATCTAAATTTAGTCGTAGAATATTTTTAACTTTCGACCAGCTGATTATCAATTTACTGACTCTTTACATGTAATATAAATTGATTTACTTTTTTTTTTCATTTTATTAAACTCATGTAATCAAACTTATATTTCATAATTTAATTTACTTGGAAATGACAATAAATAAAACATAGATAAATTTAATACTATACATCTTTGAGCACATGTGTTTCTTCTTAAACGATGAAAAGCATTTGAATCAATAAATCTATTTTCAATCAATTCACTGTATGAACAAATCACACTACTTTTCATCCACACACAAATACTTCCCGCCATTATCAAAGCATACATCCACTTCTCTCCACTTTCCTCACCATCCACCTCTCTTTAAAACACCCAAAACTCCGAAAACCTCCATCCACTTAAAAATCTCCGTAACATCCCCCACCACACATCATCCTCAACATCCCACCTCGACCTATATCAACCACCTCATCCTATACTACATCCATCCTCACTCTCCATCGGTAGCCCCGGAGATCCATACCGCGCGACAAAGGGCCCGCGCTCCTCGCTTCACTGTCAACGCCGTGATTCCCGCGCGCTCCTGCGAAAGACTATACTCCCATACACACCCGAGAGATGGATACACGACTAGCGCAGCCGGCTTCATTATCCGCGTATTAGGAGCGTGTATCTCGCGTGTCCTATCTAATCTCCTCGACGACACAGAGCTGCAGAGTCCCTCGAGAGGACGCGTCGCGTCGCGGTACAGCAGCAGCAGTCTTTTCTCCTTGTTTGTGTGTGTGTGTGTCGAGGAGTCGAGGGTGGCGAAAGGCTTTGTGTATAATGCAGCGAGCGAGGTTGTGTGAGTCATCGAGGCGCGTGCGATGGGCTCGTGTCACCGGCGCACGTGTCGGCATTTTATTGACGGTTCTTTGGGTAGGTATTGTAGACGGTGGACGCGGTGGATCTGGTTTTTTGCGGTGGTTGTTTGTGTGGGCTTTACTTTTTTAGAGAGGGTGCGGGATGTTGGAATACGTTGTCGTGGGAGTGACGAGTTGTTTGTAGGCGATTGACACGGGTGTTATTAGATTAATTTTAACAATGATTAGGGATATGTTATTATTTTTATTAACTGAATTAAACTAAACCAAGTTAATTGAGTAAATTATTGATATACAGATATTCATGTGTGTTAAAGTGTCTCTAACGTCTGTATATTGAGAAATTTAAGTATTTGTAGGCTGTATTTTTAATTTATAGTAATTAATATACATAATTATGTACATATTAATTCACAACATTTCGTATGTCTTGAATTAGCTCTTCAAGTACGAAACTTAGAAGCCGTTGAGATAAAATTCTGAAAAAATTCAGGAATGATTTTTGTACATTGTAAAATGAACAATTGCAATGACATTTTAAAAAAAGAATTTAAATTACAAGAAACTTAACTTCAAACTTTTACAATTTTATGAATAGTTATAGATCTGTATAAATCACGATTAACTTATTTATTTGTTAAATAACATGAGTCAAAAATCCCATCCCTGTATGCTGGCATCAAAATTAACCCAATTTAAAATTCGAACCGACGATTACCCCAAGTCAACCCATTAAGCATCGAAAGCCCTCGACTGGCATTGTGCGACTCCCGATGAAAAGCCAACGTCCGCTCGCGCGATCGTTACAACCATCGCACAGACGCGCGCGTATTTGCTCCTCGAAGCGTGATGTCTATAAGGGCATAAATATAAATATGCCACGCATACCGTCCTCCATCCGCGAAACCTCTGCTCCTATATATCGCCCTATGTAGCGGATCGAGCAGGAGGGGAAACTGTACAGCAGACTCGACCAGCCGTGAAATTGAGCCTCGAAGAGACCCTTATGTCCGCCGCGCCGCGATATCGGACTGGACTGTCAACTTTCGTTTCACGCTGCTTGTATGTACATGCGTTCGATTTGGGAAATTTTTCTGACGATCACGGTGCTTTCTTGCTTTCTTTTTTCTCGTTGGGAGAGCTCGTGATTTAGGCGACGGGTGGGAGTGACGCGAGTGGATTTTCGTGGGGTTATTATTTCTGAATTTTGTGGAGGGAGGTTCGACCAAGCGTAGCATTTGCATATAAAACTGTTTGTCTTTGAGATATTGAATGAGGGATGGCTTGGGAATGAAGCGTGTCCTTTTGAATATGTTGATTGTATTGTATTTGGGATGCACTGTATACTGAATTCAGTTTACTGTAATTTCTTCAAATGGACACTATTTATAGGGTGATAAATCAAGGAGCTCGTTGGAATAAGGATATCTCTGCCGAAACAGTGTTTGATATTTCCGTCGCAAGATACAGACGACTAGAATTAATATTAAATGCATTTATTTTGAGCTAAATCATTTTATTTAAAATTCATAACTTAAAAGTTATTTATTGCAGTGTAATTCCGTAATTCCATTAATGATAAAAAATAAACTGTTTTTCGTAACAGTTTTATCAGTGTGCAAAAAAATTTGGTTAATGTTAGAAAACGTTACGTGATATGATAAAAAATGATAAACATTCATTATTACACTATTTTTTTATAAAATTATCGTTTGATTCGTCGTTACAGTATGTACTAAAACTATGATGTTAGAAGGTGAATTCCACAATATGTAATTGACAAATTTATACAAATACGGTTCTGTAATAAATATTAGCATTACATTAATCAATAATGCCTGTTATTAAAAAAGAAACTATGAAAAATACTGGTAAAAAAATCAAGTATAGTAAAACAACTATTACCAGATCTCTCCTCAATCAAACTCTTTCCTCGCAACCACCACGTTGCAAAATCCCCCACAAACCCCACTACACAAAAAATCATGTATCGATCGACGAGCCAAGCACAAGCTTGGCACCGCCATCTCCCCCAAATCCTCGCACCCCCGTAGCAAGAGCCACTCGACACCATCGCTCGCAAAAGATGCTATAAATCCCTCGGCAGATCCGCGACGTTTAAGCGTGACGTATGGGGATCGAGCAGCGAGCATTACTTCGCGAAGCCACTGGCCGCGCGATAAGGCTCTCGCGCAGAGGACGGCCGACAAACTGCCCCCGCGGGAGACGCGCGCGAGAACTCGACAAACGCGCTGGACAGCGTCTGCCGGCTGGCGCGGTGCGCGCTATCGAACCCTCGGATCAGGATCGAAGGACCACGAGAAGACCGAGGAGAGATATACCCTTATCCTCTTATAGTCAAGTCGAATTCGACTGGGGGGGGAGGCTATCACGATGGAAAGTGGAAGAGCGAGGATTGAGTTGGGCTACTGGTTTTTGAAGCTGGGTGTAATAAGGGTGGTTCGGGAGTATCTTTTGTTGGGTGTTTGTTTTGAGAGTCGGTGATGGAGGATGGTTGAGCGTTTTGAGTGGTGAGTTGATTTTGGGATCTTTGGGGATTGGTTGGTGTAACTCGGAGAAGTGATCTCTTGATGTAGGAGGAATAATATCTTTAATGAGTTGTTAAAAGGATAGTCAATGTGAAACAAAACGGTTGTACTAAATTAAATAATCATAAGGAATTATTTATATTCAAGGACAATCTTCTCTTAATATTCAACGAGGATTCAATTTAAGAGACATTTACTTAATAGAAAACTATTCTTTCAACTAATAGTAAAAGTTTTAGTTCACAATTTTATACCTTAGCGTCTTTATTCAGGATTATTCTTATTTGTATAACTGTATAAGATATTACTTATCCAAGTGTACAAAGAGTTAGATAACAAATAATACACTAGAGACCATTACAAGAATAATCTTCAATAAGCTGCCAAGAGGACATAATTACTATTAACCGAAGCTTTTCCTTATCAGTTAAAAAGGAATTTCAATTCAAAAGTAAGAAAAAATCTTTTTCCTTGCCAAAATATTCAACGAAAAGCCAGCTTAAAAATATTCTACTTGAATAAACATGATTTTCTTTTAAACTGACAGAAAAAGTTTCAGTTCATCACAATTTTCCGCTTAACAACTCATTCGACATGTATTCTTCTTACTCCAAGACACCACATCTCTGAGCGTAGGTATAATTATTCGCACGTTTTATTTTTGGAAAGCAGATAAAGTGTAAAACGATTATTAGGATAATGAAGGAGAATGACAGTTGAAGTGCTTTGGGGATGAAGGAAATATAAGCTGATTCTTACCGCGACACGGCTCTCTTTGAGCTCGAGCCTCACAGCCAGCGCCTCCCTCATGAACACGTCCGGATAGTGGCTCGAGAGGAAGGCCCGCTCCAGCTCCTCCAGCTGCCAGCTGTTGAAGTTGGTCCGACTGCGCCGCCTCTTGCTGCCGCCCTCGTCGCTCTCGCCGTCGCCGCCTGCAACAATCACAACGCGATTCGAATTATTTAACGTGAATCAGTGGTACAATTTTGATAATTTTGCTGAAATAGTATTTGTATTTAACCGTCAATTGACGATGTGTTATTTGACTTCTTAGAGACATTCTTTGGTCTTTGAGACAAGTTGGTCAGCTTGAATTTCTCCTGTCACTGAACAAGACAAGTTGTAAGACTGAAATGTCGTTGATCATTATATATTGACGATATTTAGTAAAAAATTATAAAACTTTGAGAATTGTGAAGAATAGAATGTTAAAAAATTGTACTTTTCCTAAACAGAGATATGAAGGTTTAGCAGCAAAGCAACGAAACGATCTTGAGTTGTATATTTTAGGAAAATATATCAATTTGCTTAAAACATATTCAGACTGGTATTTTGTGGAAAACATACTTTTGTCTTTAGCTTCTTTTTATCCAGTTCTTAAACTCAAGTCCTTCCGCATAGGAATAGCCCGAGCTTTAAAAACATATTGTTTCGTTTTGATCTCTGTAAATTAAGCAATGATGAAAAATACAGAAAGAGAATACAAAGTCATAGTGTTACGAGAATCTACGATGTAACGTAAATGAAATTTCATTGTGTTTCTGAATGTTCTACGACAATGTACATACAAATTTATATACCGTCGAGAATCAGTTCATCTCGTTCTATATCGCAGATATCGAAGACTGATCGATAAGCCGACATGTCCATAAATTATTATTCAGTGAATCCGAGGGAAACGAATGACTATAGCGGTGCATCTTATTTCACGCTGTAATTTTCTCGGTCCACAGTGTACACACTCGTATCTGCATCTATATGTATGTACACCACTACATTCTTTCGCGGGGATCAATTTATCTCCGAGTGTCCGTGGCCGGCGCGTTCGGGGAAATCGACTGTACGGCTTTGGAAATTAAAAGGAATCTTGGCGAAAAATGGGAGTATTCGCGGGAATTTTGCATTGCGAAGCTGGCGCTACGGAGTCATACGTCAAAATCACAACAAGTTTCGTTGCGTAAGCGTTCGGTAAATAAATTAAGATTCTATAGGAAAGTCATGGAAAATCATTTTAATAACGACGGGCTATTAATAAACTGAGAGCTATTTTCGTAGACTGTGGGAAATTTTAACTTTCGCGTAGTTCAATGGCTTCTAGATATTTGGATGGTGCAGAATTATGCAATTACTCATTTCTGTAATAGAAAAGCCTAAACTATTTGCCTTCTTTACTGAAGCTACGTAATGATTATGTCATATTTCTTCAATGTTCTTCAAAGTGCTATATCTTCTTCAATTTTTAAGATATTGTGAAAACAGTGTACGCAGAATTTGTCTATTATAATATGCTATTAGTTAAAAGCCAGCATTCTTTCCTATTACATAAAGTAAAGTTAATAATGCAGTAAATAAGAATAAAAATTTGTATTGCATCTAACATTTCAATATTTTTTCAAATTAAAAATCAAATAATTCAACGTCATTATCTTTATTTTCCTGTATGAATTTCTCGCATCCCTAGTTTCATTGAACGGAGCATAATCTAAATTAATTCACTATCTATCAGTAGATAAAAATAATATTACCGTGCCTCCCGCTTCAATCTACATTCAAATTAAAAAGTTCGTTTCGAAAATCAACGCACTTAAAGAAGAAGCCATCCCATACAATCCAAACTCATTTCATCAAAACTACACTACACAGTAAAAATCGGAGCGCATCTGCTCTCTCAATGTCCAGCGACCACGTATTATAATACACACACGCATCCGGCCGTACCCGCCATCTGCAGTAAACGATCGAAACGACTAGTCGCGGTCGCGCACACGTATATATATACATACCTATACACTCCACTTGGCAGCGAAGCCTAGATAAAGAAAGACGGAGAAATAGAAACCGCTGCGGCTCTTATCGCGATGGAATTGGAGCGACCCCTTCTACAGTGTAAGAATCCCCGCTGCTCTGCCCAGAGAGAGAGAGAAAAGAGAGTGTATGCATAAGGTCCACACGGCCCTGAACTTGATTCCAAGCTGCGCTGCAGATAAGCAGGAGAAAAGAGAGATGTTCGGCCGCGCGACCGCGGATATTGAATAAACATGGAATTTCATGATTTTACGAGGACGAGAGCTTTTATCCGCGGCTCGGATCTCTTCTTTTCCGCGAGAGAGAGCGCGATTGTTTCGGACTCGTATGTATGCTAATGCGCGCTTGGCCGCGCGTGCGTCGCGGAATTGAATAAGAGAGAGATAGGCTATTATTATTGAGACAGTTGTTATCTCACCGGGGTGTGTGTATGTGGGAATGTGTGTTCCGGTGGGGATTGGAAAAATATTGTAGGAGGGTAGTTTTGGTGGTGGGTGGAAAAGGGAAGAATTAGTTAAGATGTGAGAATAGTTTGGGTGAGTTTGGTAAACGATTTGTCGTTTTAACAGAGGCTTAGTGTGTTCATTAGTCTGAATTTATTTTTATGTTTAAGTGAAGATTTAAGCTGACTTTATCATAGATTCTTTGACTTTTTAGATAAATGATTTCAATCGATAAAGTACATGTAAGATAGGTCACTTTGTATTTCACCTGTTACAATAATTAACTGATATACAAGTTACTTTGAATATTAAAAATATTGTAATATCAAATCAATTAACGTACAATATGATGAAGATAGGTTAGAATGCATACGAAATGTCTCTAATTTATTATTCTCGTGCAAAATACATATAATCTATTTATATACATATTACCTTTTTCATTTCTTAACATGCATTTATAAATGAAAAGGTAAAATATTATATGCTAATATAAATTATTATAGATGATGAGTATTCAATAGGTATTACCTACACTTTCGTGCAATAAAATATATTTTTGTAAATACAACTACTAAGCTATACATTTCAGATCCCCTATTTATAAAATTTAATAATTAGTGTGCATTTTTTTAATAGATACCAGAGAGTAACTAATTATTCATACTCTTTTACACGCACGTCAACGCTTAAACTCGTACAAAATTAAGACAACCCCTACCGCATACATGTTTCATGAATTTCGTTATCCGAAAACAAAGTGTTTCCTAAAAACGCCTTAGAATTTTTTTCTCCTCTGGCGCACGCGCACTCAACTACGGACAGAAGACACGAGAGCCGGACTTTTTTTCTTCGTCCGCCGTTCGCGGTCGCCGAGGAAAAAAAAAGTGAAGAGGGCGCGAGAGCGCAGCAGACTCGCGGTAGTTTTCTCGGTTTGTGCACCCGACTGCTGACCGTTCGTTGCGCTTCTGATGGATGGGAAATTTATGCGCGCTGACTTATGCATGCGTAGGCGAGACAAAAAAATTCACTTTCGCGGTAGCTATTGCGCGCGCGAGGCCGAGAGAGCGAAGCGACGACGAGGAGATTATTATGTTCTCTAGGCGCTTGGGAATTGAAAAAAAATGCGACTCGTTAGGAGGGGTTATATTAAAAAAGTTTGTCGTTGGCGTGTTGCGTAATATGGTATGCTTGTCGCGTAATTTATTGCGATATTGTTGAGTTTATTTATAAGATGTATTGTTCTTTTTACTGAGCATTTTAGATCTAATTGATTGTTAGAAAATTAATATTTATTTCAAGGTGTTTGTTTTAATTTCTATTATTAATTTACATTTTTTATTTATTTATCTTAGAAACAAAACAAATAGGTACAAAAAGATATACATTAAAAGTTGTTTACAGTAAAAGGGACATAAGATGTATAGTTTTTGTAAATGGACACTTTAAAGTGAATTCATAATAAAAATGACTAATAATAATAATATTGCAAGTAATTTTTAAAGAACATCACGCATACATATCTAGATTCTTAGCTAAATAATACATCACAAAATGATACAAAAAGCTACTGTTTGTTATTCTAAACTTTGAAAATATGTTAAAATTTTTTTAGAACTATATATCGGTGTAGAATATGTAAGGGACTATTTTAAGAATACCTTATTTCACAATAAGAATAATACATTCTCCTGAATATTTTTACGTATTCTGGCTCAAAATGTTCGAATATGTATGTATAGCTTAATGTTATGATAATAAATATCCCACGGCATGTCCCAGTTTACTGCGTCGAAATGTATAGATTTAACAAATTTCACCATCAACTTAATAAAGTTTAATTCTTTTATAAATTCTCGCATTGACACAAACCGCTCTGTAACCATTACAACTCTATTACCGCTAAGTAAACAGACATGTTTTTAACTCATTAGAAATTTCGTTAAGCAACCCACGCTCGCATTACACGTATTAGAGAACTGATCAGATTTTAATTAGCAACAAAAGCCACAGCCGAGCGATAACTAAAAAGCGAAGAAAATAATCATAATTCGCAATTAACGCGCACGATATTCAATCTCGCCACACGTACCATTTAAACTTCGTTAATTCGAGTTTTCAATACACATACATACACACGCCGGCTCGTTGAGAACGAGAAAATCTCAATTCAAAGCCGGCAGCAGCGGCGGCACATATATCTCGCATGTATAATACGCACACGTGACGTGCAATGATTTCATGTTCCGCAGCCGTTTGAAGAGTTTTCGTTTCGCGAGCTGCCCGCTCGCGCGCGCACCTATTTTGCATATAAATTATACGGCTGCCGTCGCCGCCGCCGCTACTCCGCTCTATTCGGGAAATTAATTTTTTCCTCTTTCTCTCGCGCGCGCTCTGGCTCACTTTCGTATATATTATACTCTTCAAGCGTCCGGAACAATTACATTCTAATCAAAAATGTTTCCATCTCGCGTGTCGATTCGAGCTATGCGTATATATGTATATTATGTGTACGGCTGAGCTGATTACTGTTGCAAATTGAAACAGCGGCGAGCGCGTGGAAATTTCAAATGCCAGAATTTCAGACGTCTTGTTCAATGCGGCTGTTGTGTATAACAGCCACGAGTTTGTACGAAAGAGGGAGCGAGAGAGGAAGGGTGGTGGTTTATAACGTTTTTCGAAGGCAACGACTCTTTTTCGCGCGAGCGCGGCGCGAGTAAGAATAATCGTGCGAATGCGAGTCTCGCATTTATCGTCGTAATTAGACGCGATTTGTAACGAGCTCGCTTATACGTTTTTAAGGAGATTTTAATGCCACGTACACGTCAACGCGTGATTTCTTAGCTGAGATAGGCACGTTTTGAATTTTTGACTTTAAACAGTGGAGTTTATGCGCATGAATTCGTAATTTTTTAATTGTAATTTTGTAACACTGTTAAATTATCAATCTCTGTATGTTATTGCACTATTCGTAGTAGTATTATTATGTATAAATTTAGAATAATTTATTATTCTATCAGTATGGAGAAAATTACTCGAAACGCATGTTGACATGAATGTATAGCACTGCAATCTTCTTATCTTGTAAATTTTAACGCGCCCGGGACGATGACCAGTGTGAATAAAAAAAAGCACAAAAAGTAAAAGCGTGAAAGAGATATAGAGGTGTACGAAGGGATACTGCAAAAGAAAGAAAGAGAGAAGGAGAAGAAGAAAACAAAGCATAAAGTACGTCTAAGCCGCTTATTATTGGTAATCGATCGAATTCGCAATAAGTGCTTAATGCGGACTGTGGCAGGTTAAAGGGATTAAATCGGACTGTGTATTAACACCTCCGATGTTTATGCGATCCATTTCACGAGCGGTTAGCCGATATTATCAGCGAAAAAAGTGAAAGTAAATTGGTTGAGCTCTTTATATGTACTTTTTTATACGATATGTTATTTTTTAATTAATCATACGTATAAATATTTTTGACGTACATTTTATGTGTTATTTCAAAACAGAGTGAATAATATTCTTGTAAAAACTAATTACATAAATTCAATAAATAGAAAATAATTTTGAGTTCTTCTGTGTTTTTAAAATTCATAGAAATATTTATGACTCTTTAAGAACTTAACTCAGATGCAAAATAGCTATCTTTATAAAATATCTTGCTGAACTTCTGACATCTGTACAAGTTGTTAACATTTAAATGCTGAAAACAATTATTTATTTCAAGTCATCCATTAGCATTGAGTAAGTCTAAATGTAAGAATTTACAGACAGCATAAATATATTACAAAACAGCATAAATAATTAGCATACATTATTTGTGTAGTCACGTTACCAATTTAAATATTATATTTCTAAAGTTATATTTTATTTATCACTTCTTGAAAAAACTGCGTTGCGAAACATTTTTGTTTAAAATGGTACTTTACTAATAAAGCATAATCTTTTGTTATTAAAAAAAGATATTATTAATTAAAACATGCTAATATTCATTTTCTGAGCGTATTTATGAAGAAAATATAGATTCGTCTTGAAATTATTCACACTGTAACGTATCAGCTTCAGCATCGGAATGACCAAGTAATCAAATATTTTATAAAAATAGTCTAGTGAAAGATTAACATATTTCTAAAAATGTTTTCATGACTTTTATTTTACAAAATCTAAAATAACAAAATCACCAAACTTCACATTGACGATACGCGTAACAGCCTTTCAAATGAATTCATCAAGATCTTTTCTTCAGCCTATATCGAAGTAAGATATAATTCCAGTAGAGTTTAATAAAGTACATTATCAGAATGTGTCTACTAACCTTTTTATTAATAAATTCTATTTATAGTTTCTATTTTCCAAAAATTCTATTTAAATTTTCTATTTTCCCAAAATTCTATTTTATTTAAATCTAAAATTATATTTCCATAAAATTATATCTAACAAGAAAGCATTTCATATATTTTATCAGGTCATTCCATACAAACTCATCCAACAATTCTTCATTTCTCGAATTAATTAACAAAATTACCAAACTTTATGACGAAAATACGTAAGTAAGCCCTTTCAAATAAATTCATCCAGATCCTTCATCTAACCTATCTACATAAAATAATGTCCGTGGCGTTTTGTTCAATCAACCACACTACCAAAAATACGTTACTACCAAAACTACAGGTTTTCCAAAAATCTTATTCTCCTTAAACCTAAAATGCTACATTTCCTTAAAATTCCACTTTACAAAAGAGCATCCCACGAAAACGCACCCCGCAATAATAATCAACTCCTCAAAAAACCCCTTCCAAATTCCCAAAAATGTCCAACCTCCTGCATCCCAAAACCCGTTGAAAAAAAAAAAAAGAACCGCCGCCCTTCCCCTCCCAAATGAATTCATCAAGATCCTTCCTCCTCGCAGCGCCGCATCGACGTCCGATAATGCCAGAGGCGGGCCATCCCCCTCGCGCGCACTCTCCACGTGCATGCGAGCGCGTGGCTTGCGGAAGGCGTTTAATAAAGCGCGAGAGGCGCACTACCGAAATAACATGCAATTAAATTGAAATTACACAGGTACGCGCGCGCACGGAGAGATGTCCAGCGGGCTCTAAAGAGGTACAGAGAGCGAGACGGAGATACATATCGTGCGCGCTGCGTGCCTCGGTATCAAAGTGTCTCGCGGTGCTGAGCTCGGGGCACGCGAGGCGCAAATGATCGCACTCTCGAGGTTCGGGTTCTCCTTCGTTATTTCTCTTTTTTTATTTTCGAGAGAGGGCTATGCGATTTTTTGCAAGGTCTTGCTTTGCAGCGGCGGCTGCGAGCTCGACGAAAAGCGCCCGAAAATTGCAGCCGCGTGCTGCTGCTGTAGTGCGCGGCGAGGGAATTATTATGTACGCCGGCCGCGACGGATCGCGAGCTCTCGATTCTGCTGGGTTTGCTGTGCACGCGCTTTATGGGAAATTTTAGCTGTAGATGCTGGTTTCTTTTTATTTATTGTAGGGTACGAATGATAATTAAAAGAGTATTTTATTATTTGTGATGCTTTATTCTGTGATTTTTTTGATAAGCTAGAATAGCGTTTAGAATAGATCTGAAACTTTTCGGGAGCGCGGGCTTAATGTAACCTTAAAACGTTATTTAAAACCTTAAAAACTAGGAGCGTACATTTTTTAAAGCTATTATAACCTACATATAAGAAAACTATAACAACTTTTTATTTGAGGTAGGATCAATTTGCGTTTCAGGAGATTCTACCTTTTACTTCTCCTCTTGAACACATTAAAAGGTGATAATAATTAACTTTTTTTAGTTTATTTTGACATTATAAAAGAGCATATATTATTTTCTTGTTGAAATAATGAGGTTCTTTTTACCATTGATGTAATGGTGATTATTGTTTTTGCCCGTTTCAGTGGACTGGTTAATTCAGCAAAATTGCGAGTCGATCTTTAGTTGCCGAGTATGCACTCACGGAGAAAAAGGAGTCGATTTTAACTGAGACTTCAAGACCCGTAATCGATCGTTAAGATTTCATTTTTTTCAACGATAATCAGTGGGTCGCGATACTTATTCATGGAGATTGTTTGGCTTTTCGATACATCGGTAATTTTCGATTTGCGTCACTAAATTCAATTCGACCTGGTTTTACGCTGAAAAAACCTTCGGAAGATTAAAAACAGCACAACACGAAAATTCGCAAAATGCTTAATGTGGCCAAATTATCTTATTTAATAGACATTTCAAGAAACATTAATTGCAAAATCCGAAACTTAAGGATTTCAACGCACAAGCCACAAAGCAGATAAGTTTAAACAACCTACAATTTGAATAACAGCTTATAATTTCGAAGCAAAAACCAACCATAATAGTAGCCATCATCGTCACATATCCAACTTCCACCGAAAAGAATCATCGTCCTCAAAAGCACAGAAACAAACATTTCCAAACAAAATTTTCGGCGCATTTCATCACATCACTTAGCTCTCATTGCTTACAAAACGCAACCTAATTAACTAATAGCCTGTACTTACGGGCGGCGCTCGTTAGTATCTAATCACGCCGAGCGTAATAACAATTTTACGAGTCTCGCGTACAGCGCGCGCGCGTCGTTTTCCAGAATTGCCGCGAGAGCAATCGTGAGAAACGCAAAGCGCGAATCGCGCCTCCATTTCGGGGCCTTTGAGAGATCGCCGGGCGCCGCGGACTGCAACTGTAGCTTCAGCTTCAGCTTCGGCTACAGCTACCTAAGAGCGGTAACAAGAACGCTAATGACAGGCTGCTGCTGCTGTGGATGTGTGTATGCGGTGCGGAGAGATGCTTTTTGTACAGTGCAAGCTCTTAATCGTCGGGATATTTTTCTGGGTTACTTTGTATGTTATTCTGGCTGCCAGGTGGTGTTGGGAGTGCGGTATTGCAAGGATTAGTGTTGATTGTGATTGATTGATTAATTAGTCGAGCTGGCTTTGTGCATTTTATGGGGATTGAGATGATAGTTTGTGGTTGAAGTGGTGAAGGTTTTGTATAGTGTTTTAGATTGAGTAATTCTTATGGTAGGGTGGGTGATTGTCGAAAAAACGGTATTTTTAGTGTCGCCAAATCACTGAGTAGAAAATTAATATAAATTATATTATTGCGGTCTGATAAACGTTTGAAGTTCTTAAAAACGATGCATTTGAACATCTTAAACACAAAACTAAGACAACTATGCTATATTTTTAACACACAAGTGATATATATAGCCTAGAAATAGTTACCGTGGCCTGTCGCTATCGAACAATTCGCATAATTCTGAATTTATTAGACGATAACTTTAGGATTTAATTATATCTAACCTATGAGACTTTAAAGTACATCATAAGTACAATATATTTTAATTTTCTCAGAATTTTTTTTAAACTTATCTGGCTAAAGGAATGTTACGAATATTGTCGCCAACTTTTTGAGTTTTAAAATTCCAGCTCAATTTATCGTATTGTAATGAGTATATCATCAGCTTAGTAGCGTCATCTAGCCTATGAAGTTATTTAGTTCGAACTTCAAACAAGTACGTAAGCGAGCGACCCGCTTTTATTTGCAGTTTTTATAGTTAGTTTTAACGTTTTTCGTTTTAAAATTCCAAAAGCTAAAAAGATACGCAATTACCTTGGTCATCAAAATTATTGGTAAGTTACATATGAAAAAAAAATGTATGCGGTATTCTGGTGTAATAACGTGTGTATATATACATACTATGCGGAAAAATATTTTTGTTACACTAAAATAAAACTACATGCATTTTTCTAGGAAAAAGTATTACCGTGTCCGAAATTAACGTGGTCGATCAGGTAAAATCCCAATAAGAAATACATGTAAAAACTTTGTTGTCACCTGTAGCTGTTTCCAAGAAAAGTGTGTCTCATTTTACCATAAATAACAACTTAAACTCCAAATTAACACTAAAAAAGAGATTTTTAGTTAAATTAGGCGAAAATAGATTTGGTTAAATCTAACAATTAAAATTTACAGTAATTAGGGTTTTATATGGTTTTTAAAACCATTGTTTTAAGAAGATGTTGGCGCCCGTATGCTCTTATTATTTTTTTATTTTCATTGATTATTTCTGTCATTTGCTGTTCATCAAGGTGTAGCAAATAACAAATCGAATTGTTCAAAAGAAAATTATTTATAACGCTTCTAATTGAACAAATATTGTACAAAAGAGTGATAATAACATTGGTATAACTCAGTTATTTAAACATTCGAATTTACGTGAAAGATTTGATGAAAGTTTAATGAGGTCAAGTAAGTTGAAAAGTTCACCATTAATTAAATTAAAAAATAAATCTTGTTAATTTCTTTTGAGCCTTTGTGAAAAAGCATAACGATAAAAAATGTAAGCAAGCTGTTTTTGTGCAATACTTAGTGGGTGTCAAAGAAGAAATATAAGAAAATATCGAAAAAAGGCAAAAAAATTCAGATGAAAAGCTACATTATACAAAGTATCATCTAATGTAATTGAAACAAAATAAGAAAATCTACATTACGATTTATAGAAAAAAATGTATCAATAGATTGTACATTCTATTCTGTCTGACAACTGCAAGATTTTCGCATGTTTTTGTTTCATCTAAGTTACATAGTGTTTCATGTAAACTAGTTTTTACGCTTGTCACAACGAAAAACAATACCGTAAACATTATTACAAAACATAATACATTTTATAAAAAAAAAAATAGATTTAAAAATCCTGCAAAATTCTAATTATCAAACTATCTTCCAACCTTAAAACCCTACTTTACAAGAATCACCCTTCAGCGCTAAAAACACTCCACCCCAACATAACTATCACCACGAGGCATAACAACTCTCGCATCCCATTATACGTACCTTGCTCGCGAGTCCCCAAAACTCCCTCACAATTCCCGCATAATTGCAATCTCCCCTCTCCAGCCACAGCGCCGCTCTACATTAATCTCTCTTTTTGTCACCGAGACCGCGCAAATTCTCCGACGAGCGTTTTGGGCCAACAAACTACGTCGGAGCGCAACTACCTTAACATCAGCGTCTCCGCTGACTCGTTAGCCAACGTCGACGACGTCGTTACACACTCTACTCCCCGCTCTTAAACGACGACTATACCTTACTACCCACAGCTCGAAATTTAGAAATTGCGCTGGCCCCGCTACGTGTATATACAAGTTGAGGTGGGCGTGGCTTTCGAATCTCATTCCCTCCTCCTCACTTTGTTACTCGCTCTCGTACAATGGGATCCTCGCGTATACGCTATGCAATCTCGTCATTAGGAGGCGCTTTTGTGCCGAGCGCTTTTACCGACTACTGCTGCTGCCTTTATTAGCCATTCAATTGAGCGATTAAAAGTTTATATGCGCGCACGGCGAGTAAATGCAAATTGATTAAGTAGTTAACAGTGGAAGAGAGAGAGACAGAGAGAGCAGAGGGATAGAAAGGAGAGATAGAAAGAGGATGGGAAAGAATGGAAGAGAGGTAGACGTAAAGTGTGGAGGTTGATTGATTAGTTGATTGGAAGTTGTAGCGTCGTGCGCTCGCGCGTTTACAGCTGTAAGAGAGTCGGCGCCGGTTCTAAATACAAGGTGCAGTGGTGTTTCGTGCTGTTTCTCCTTTTTTTTCGTCGTTGTTAAGGTGAGAGAAGGTTTTCTTGTTTTGCTTCTTTTATTGTAGGTTAAGAGAGCCGATGCAGGAGGAGGAGGTTAGGTTGTAATCACCGTGCTTGTCTTGACTGGACAATTAGTTAATTCGGTCGTTTTCACTGAACTATTCTTGTCAGTCGAGATTTATCGAGTCTACTTACTCAAAATGTCCGAGCTGTAATGACTTAATCTACTATTTTTTCCTTCGTATTTTTCTGCACGCGTAATGCAACTAATATTGTCAGAAGTTAGCGCTTGATCGTGAACAGAGCGAAGTAAGTATAGTACATGTACGTGTGCAAATAAATGAACGTAATTTATTTTTAAAACGCGATAAGAATCGCGCCTCGAGACAATGAGTAATATTAGTATTACTGAAATTATAATTACTATATTGTAAAGCAGTATGTATACCTACGCCACCGCCTCGTCCGGATTAATCAATCTCTTTATAAGGGACAGCCATAAAAATAGCGGAAACATTACACCGCGGCCAGATCAATCTGCTATTGTGTTATATATAATATACTCCATGAACATCGCACTGAAGAAATCTACCATATTAATTATTGCCCAACGTTACAATATAATCGCCGCACAAATTACCTCCAAATTCACTCTCTAGAAATTTTTACTTTCAAGATTTCATTTTTTATTTTTAATTAATTTCCATTTTTGCCGGTAATATCGATATGCAAGAAAAAAAAGGGTAGAGAAAAGGTGGGGGTCGACTGCAAGCGATATGGCTGCAGCGGTGTGATTATTAAGCTGTAAGGCGTTAACTGGCACATAGGCGTCGGTCTATATAGAGCCGGTAGTGGGATCGCCGGCTTGCTTGCGTGCCCGAGTATACTCTCTCCATCTCTCTCTCTCTCTCTCGATCTCTCTCTCGGGCCTGCATTTGCATCTAGACACCATCAATCCTCCTGACGCCCGGTTCCTCACACACCCGTACACACACACACACGCACACACACTGCTACATCGTCAACCTCCTCGTCCGCCCTCGACGAGTCTGAATTAAATATCGTCCTTAATAAGGGAGCCTCCCACTCTCTCTCTCTCTCTCTCTCTCTCTCTCTCTCTCTTTCTCTCTGCCTCTCTCTGTGCACGGATGTTCGTGAGGTAGAAGAGGGTGAGTAGGGAAGAGGAGGGATGGCGTAATACGGTTCGAGTGAGGAGGGAGGAAGAGGATGTCTTGTAGGAGTCGCGACGTTTCCGCAGCCGAGAGTTTCCGCGGAATGCTAATGCAGGATGGTGCATAAGATTGTTGGGAAGGGTTCGCGGGAGTGGTGCGACGATGAGAAAAGTTATTTCGCTTGGATTTTTCGGCTGAGATTTTTAGAGTGATTGTTGATATTGTTGGAAAATAATTGGAAGGTGTTTTTAAAATATTTAATATTAATTGAGAACTGAAAAAATGCACATGTATAATATTATCTAAATTGTTATAAATTATTTTACGTTCGGTGCCCCACGTTGGGCGCCAATTTTGTTTACGCTCAATGTGGAAAGCAAAGGAAAAAAATCGTCATACTATTTCGACTTTTGATTATAATATTTGATTTGGTTTGTATACAAGAAGTTGAATAAGTAGCTCATGTGACGTTCGTTTACATCGAAAGTTAAAAGTATACTCTATTACAATTGTTGACAATTGCCAAAGCTACTTCGTATCACTTTTTATCTATATTCAATTTACAAGAATTCGTAACAATTTGGACATAGAAATATTAACTGCAAATTATTGATTTTTCACTATTAAATCAGTAAATTTGAACTGATTCGTAATTAAACATTATTTAATCTAGACGTAAATTATTTTTGTAAGCATCTAAAATGTTCAGATATCGATCATCTATCGAAGTATCAAAGTGAACATTTTGAGGTTATATAGAGCCGAATTTGGGCGTTCTTTTTGTGTTAAAATGATTGATGTTTAAACTAAGAACCGTCTAGAAACAATTATCTTATATTTGTACCTGGATAATATAAAAAGCAAAAACAAATAAATATTTATAGCAAAGAATAAAAATATCAATCGATATAGATATGGGCCTTCCTTAAATCTCTGTTACTACTGGTACATGAAAAAATATTTTTTTTTCTTTCATTTTTTCACTCATTGTAGGCGACTAAATTAAAATAATTGTATAATATAATAACTCTGTAAACTTTAACAGCAAACGTACAATTTAAATCCAAACAAATGCAAGGAATCAGCGAAACCATTCATAAACGCACAAAAAAATAGCTCGATTGATCATGTAATTACACAGGAAGCGTGCGCCTCGCGCGTCGCTCGTAATTTTCCTCGATCGGCCGTCCAGCCGCAGCCGCAACTTCCCGCTTCTGAATCAATTCAATAATTAACGGCGACGGCCGCAATAAATAACAGCTCAATATAAACATTCTTTTTCACGCTTCATTTCAGAATGAAAATCCCGCAATAATAACAAGCACACGCGGCTCCGCAAATCGCGGTAAATGCTCCCGAGCAGTTAGTACACAAATCATGCAGCGCTACACCTACGTATATACACGTCGACTACCGTATAATTGACGCGCTCTCCTCTGGAAAACAATATTCCGCACACAGCTCGGCTATCCCCTTCTCCAAATACATTGATTCCATTTAAAATCGATTTCACACCGTACACCCACCCACGGGTCTGGTCTGGATTGAGTAATTTTCTATTTTCCTGCGGCTGCAGCAGGCTGTTTTCTCGTGAGGTCCCCTCTTTGTGTGTATCGGCGGCACGGCGCGCGGTCGTGTCGAGGTTCGAGATAGCCGCGCGCCGTGCTCGGACGTGTACACACGAGCCGACCGCTCTCTCTCTCTCTCGCTCGCACTCAGATAGCATCTATAACAGCGTGCTCGGTTAATTATACATTAATACGGCTCGCGTGTACGTGTACGTGTAGCGCCGATCGAGTGGAGAGCGAGAGGCGCCCA
Organism: Gastracanthus pulcherrimus; assembly: GCA_949152435.1. Lineage (NCBI taxonomy): Eukaryota > Metazoa > Arthropoda > Insecta > Hymenoptera > Pteromalidae > Gastracanthus > Gastracanthus pulcherrimus. The sequence continues at coordinate 19,142,199 of OX424573.1, forward strand.
AGGAATAAAGAAATCGAGAGAGGGAGAGATTTTTACATTTTTCGACCGTAAAATTGAGACGTCGTTAGGAGGCCTGGGCTCCTGTGTGTGTTCTAGGATAGATCGTTGCTGTAGATATGAATGACGGGGGGGGGGAGGGGGGTTGAAAGTGGTGTTGTGGAGGAGGAGTGGGAAGGGAGTTGTTTAAGTGGAGGAAGTGAAGGGCGACTTTAGGGAAATCGGAAAGTCGTTTGGCAGAGATTTTTATTGGGCGCGAGATCAATGTCGAAGTCGTTAGTGCGGTAGAATTAGTTTCGAACGACTGTACTTTGTTCCAATTTCATTGAATTTCGTGAGAAAATATGTATAGAACTCAGAATTATATTTGGAGTTTCTAACTTCTTGATGTTATTATTAACCTTTTCAACCACTTCATTTAATTCGCGGGCTTTTATATTCATTTGTCTATATGACGAAAGTATATGTTTAAACGCAAGGTTTGGTTTCATTGCTCCCTAAACAATAAGACGCTTTTGGCAACTTTTTGCAACTTCTAAATCGTGTATTTACACACCAAAATATATAATTAACCTTCAAATATATTTAAATAAAATATAAAAAACAAACTTACAATAAAACAGACGTATAAGACGTAACCATCATTTTTTTAACCAAAGGCTCAAAAAAAAACAAACATTTTTTCTAATTTCAAGCATACCTTTCATAATACACTTTTTATTAATCGATGTAAATATTTAATTGCTTATTTTTATTTTAAATTAGATACAATAGTTAAATACTGAAGGGTTGCGAATAATTATTGAATCAATGTAATCTCGTTATCAAATAATGACTAAGCATTACGCTACTATATCTATAACTATGAAAAAAACACTAGTAAATTATGTCCTAAATTTAAAAAATGCCTTATCTTTGACATAAGAGTATGTAATTTCGACTCGACTAAATCCCGGAGCGTTGACATCATCGATCGCCTACATGGAAGAAAAAACAGCCCCCCCCCCTCGCTCAAGCAAACCGCCGCAGTACCTGTAAAATATCGCATAAGTGAATAAACACGACCTCTAACAATAGCCAACTCTCGGCTAAACATTATTATCCTCATTTCCTCCGAGAGAAAAAAAAAGCAACCACGCCGAGAAAAGCCCTTCTCGTAATCGCGCGAACCATTATAATAAACCCCCACAGCAGCACCTCCGTTCTTTTCGCCGTAAAGCACCAGGCGCCCTCTTATTTGCAGAAAAAAGAACCCGCCTCATGCGTCAGCGTCACGCGAGCGCCAAACTAAAAAGCAAAAAAAGAGAGAAAGAAACCTCTCCTCGGAACTCTCTCTTTCTCTTTCTCTCTCGCAACCTTGTTTGCAAATACTTGTTGCGTGCAGCAGCCGATCGTCGCGCAAAAATCCTTTGAAAATCCCGAAGCAACGGCAAGAGCCGCCGATCGCATTCATCGGCTATACGCGCACTGTACACCGAGAGTACGTATATGCAGTGCAGGCGTTAAGGAGGCGAGAAATTGTCCTGATTTATAGGTGCAGATCGCATTAGGATTAGCGCGAGAGCGATACTGCAGCGTCGGCGGCAACGCGCCGCGGTTGGCTATATTTACAGCGATCGGAAGCTCAATATCGCGCCTCGGCCGCGTTGCGTTGCGTGCGTCGTTAAGGTGCTTTTGCGCTTGCGCCGCAAGGGCTCGGGGAGTTTATTTCTCGGGTTGAATATAATAAGCTCGAGTGGAGTGTGATGGGGGGGAGGGTCGCTTTGTTGATTTCATTGTGCGAGTTTCATAAATTGAATGTATCGCGAGCTTGAAATTTATCAGAACGAGATCGTGCGAATGAGCTGTACTATGCGAAGGTGTACATTGTTTTGTTGCAGGTTCGTATATACATTGTTAGGAATATTTTAAATAATGTTTCTGATTGTAGGAACCTATAAAATTACTTTATTAAGTTAATCAATGAGCACATCGTACTACGTGTATGCTTGTACTTTTATCGACTAAAGACTAATATACGTTATGCTTACAATATGAAGCAACATAATCTTGATTTATGCAACGAACCAGTGATTTATAATGATTAAGAAATTATAGTGTGTTTATATTTTTTAACACGTCAACGTCCAATTTTATATCAAAGCAAATTTCTAATCAATTAAAAAATGTAGCTAATGAGGTATGGCGTTTCCATCAACGCCAAGCAAAAGAGCAATTTTTAAATCGAATTTTTTATAACAATAATTAATTTAAATTTAAATAAATGTAGAGATAACATTTATGCGTACAATAAGTATTCCTATTTTATAAAAATGTGAATTTTTTAATTTTATCCTCCAACCTTACCATTATTATTAACAACTATATTTTTAAAACGATTGATAATATTAATATTGTTTTGGATAATATAATATATTTCTTACTGCAGTTAAATGCACATCTAATCTACATATAATCTAGGTAAAATTGTAATCGACACGAAAATATGTCTTTATTTAACAGCAAGGAGTGCCTATCTCAATCACTCCCTTAAAAATTAAAAAATCACCTTGGCAAATCATCGAACATAACCTCAAAACAATCTGCTCCTTCGTTCAGCGTTAACCCCAGCCCCGCGCCGACCCCGCGCCAAACACGAGAAGCACGAATTACCCGAACTAAACTGTTTAAGAAATCACTGCGCCGCCGTGTACATTTTCGTTATTGTTATCGCCTGCGCGGCCACTTTTTTTTCCCCTGCCCTATCCCGCACACTCCGTAATTGCAGCCTTAAGCCCGCGCGAGCAACGCAACACCCAGCGATTGCTCACTCAGTCAGTCGATTTTCACGTATAAGCCCCTTATGCGCAAGGCGCAGAGCAGAGCCCAATTATGTACACACTGGGCGCGGGTTTGTTACCCCCTGTGTGTATGTATATGGCGTGTGTCACTCGGTATACAGTCGTGTTCGCGTGCGACTTCGATGCGCCGCGTCGATTGTTTTAAACGGCCCGCGCGCGCGCGCGCGTGATCGAAATCGCTGTGTAGCGGTGACGCGTTTTTCTCTGTCGTCGAGGCCGTAATCGTGTGCGAGCGCCTTTGCGCGAGAGCTGATTATTATTTAAGGCGCGCTGGAGATCGGGACAACTCCGTACGTGTTTAATTCTCGCTCCTGGCTATAATCTCGGCCTGTGATTTCACTTAGAACGCATTCTGCGAACCAGTGTGTGCGAGTGCGTATATGTATAGGTATGTGTGTATGTGTGTTATGTATATGTATATGTACGTATGTGTGTCTATGAATGTGTATATGTGTGTATGTGTATGTGTGTGTACGAATGTATGTACGTATGTGTGTCTATGAATGTGTATATGTGTGTATGTGTATGTGTGTGTACGAATGTATGTACGTATGTGTATGATTGTGTATGCGTATGAATGTATGTGTGTGTGAGTGTATGCGTATGAATGTGTTTGTATGTGCGTGTGTGTGTACGAATGTGTGTATGCGTAAATATGTGTATGTATCAGCATGTAGATGTACACGTAAATATATGTGTATGTGTGTATGTATCAGCGTGTAGATCTACGCGTGAATATATGTGTATGTGTGTAGAATGTAGCTGTAAATGTAGGTGAAAATGTGTGTATGAATTCTTTAAAAAGAATGTGTATATATTTTTGTGTAGATGTATGCATAAATATGTATATGAATGTATGTACGCGTATTACATATGGAATGTGTGTATGTATGTGTATGTATATATGACTATGTGTGAGAGCATACACGTGTATGTGTGTATGACTACGTGTATATGTTATGAGTATAAGTGCACCTGTATTATTTCGTATTTTTATTGTGCAGCCTGGTTTCGTGTTATAAACATTCCCTTGTATCACACAACATGTGTGTATGAGTATGTATGCATATGTGTATGCGTGTGCGTGTGTATGCGTGCGTATAAGTTGATTATTGTGAGAGTTGATTCTGGCGAGGCGAGGTTTGCGTATTGAGTGGATGTCGAATATTTGTCGCTCGTTAATTACGGCCTCTGCTGCAAAATAACTGGCGATTATTTAATTATGTCGTTTTCGTTGAGAGAAGTATGAAGTGTGTGTTAATGTATCAAAGTTTTTTAAATACACGTTTTGGACACGAATAATTTTGTAACTGGTTGTATGGAAGAAAGCAAAAGTTAACTTTTATTTTAATAAATGTTATTCTATTGGTTTTATTCGTGTTTCAATATATACACGCTATAAAAAATTAGGACAACACGCCGCCAGGCTAAATTAATACGTCACAAGCGAGCCTTGATGTAGCCGGTAGGCAAATAAAAACACGTGCTATAATGTAACTGACGTATCAGCAAAAAATCAACTTCATTTTCTATTACGACCGCATTTCAATTAATCCGTACAGTAACGTTTTAATTTACACTGGTGGAAACAAGTTTAATTTCAAATGCCGACTTTGCGTTGAACTTCTAACGTGTGATTCAGGTTAAACTCAACGTGGATTATTAAGATAAACTATCTTTTAACGCAAATTAAGAAAAAAGATATGGTAAAAAAATTATTAAATTTATTTTTCCTGGTTATATACCTATAGGAAAAATATTCAAATTTCTATACCAATTATCATATTAAAAAAATCTAACTTTGAATATGGTAATTATTACTATAAATATACATCACAATAAATAAACAAACGGGTATAGCAATTTTTTCTATATGATTTCTCTTAGCGTATTGATTATTATTAACCAAAACTTAAAATTGGCCATTTCTCTGTTAACGATTAGCGAAAAATTGCCTTAGGAAATTCAAAACAGTTCAAAGTCTTTATTATTTACATACAAACATAAATCAACGTTTGTAAGACTTTCATTAAAAAAATTTATTATCAGAGAAACAGCGACCGAGGACAAACCTTATCATATCTCCCGAAGACGTATAAGCACATACTATACCGCCCACCACCTCAGCCGATTGGCCAAATCGAATTCTGCGAACTAACCACAAAAATCATTCATACGTATCTGCATTGGCAATTTAAACATCCAGTGCGACTAGCGGACAACGCGTGTAATAAATAAACATGGGCAAAGCATGTTTACTTATTATGACTTTTACATTCATAATATATGTATAATTTTGTTTCTTTATAATAAATAATTGAGTAAAAGTCTTTCAAGCATTAAGTAATTAATTAAATGTTCGATTACTTATATTGATAAAGTTTACTTGTTGCCGCTGACGAAACGTTATATTCCATCTACGATATGTTCTTAGAGCAAAACCTCAACTAAAAATTATAAGTTTATTATTTTTTTTAATAGGAATGCATAGGTTGTATTCATAGTCTCACAGAGTGTACCTATAGGTAATCAGCAACCATTATTTTTTCATCCATGTATTTTTATTTAATATATCTGAATAGATTCTCGCAAATAAAATAATGTAAAAGATTACACCCAACCACCCGCCATATTTGTCTCGCAACACTAGCGTCCCCCTGCCCACATTTCCATCTTCTTTCCTCCCCAAAATAAAAACGCATTTCAGAAGGCTGCGTATTCGTATCAAACTCACACACACACACATACTTACGCACGCTCTCTCGTTACGCAACCGGTGCGCGTCCGATTAGAGCTCGATTATAAACACATACACGGTCCTAGGCGCAATAAATAACAATTTTAATTATCGCGCCGCCAGCGAAATTTCACTCCACCGTGTATACATACCCACAGCGCGCTTAATATGATATTTGCGCGCGCGCGCGGTGGATTATAGTCGCGCTCGCGTTAAATAATTATCGAGTGGCCGCGCGTGTGCAGCTGCTGAAAATTTTCGCGCGCCAAGGTGCGATGAGCTACGGTCGAACGATGACATTTGGGAACGAGGTTGTTTACGATGGTTGACTGGTCGGAGGTGTTTCAGCCACTGCAGCGCGTTGCGCAAGATGGTTATTTTTGCGACCGTTTGGACCGTGGTGTACGTGCGCGTGTGTATTTATATGCGATTGAAAGTGTCTTTTCAATTATCAGTTTCGAGATAGCGCGGCCGCGCGACGACGGAGCGAGTGTCGTGTTTGCGAAATTTTCTGGGGTTAATCTCGGGTCTCTCGACAGCTTTTTCTGAGAAATTCAATCTGGAGTTCGGGCGATAGTGGAATATGGATCTAATTGAAATGGCTTTGAGTCTGCGTAAACATTAATTAATTTTTCGGACTTTTGCAAAGATATTGGTCTTGCAGAGTGGCAATAATAACTTCAAAACTGGTTATCTTACAATGCAATGAGAATTCATGAAACATTTACTTTTTATAAAGTGTGTTAAAGGTGTCTCTGATATTAAATTAATTAACATTAAAGTAGAATTAATTCTTTTTTTTTTTAAATTTTAGGTATCATCATTAACTATATTAGTACGCAAAACCGTAGGTAGTTTACCAAACTTTACTAGAACATAAATTACAAAAGCCAGTACTTAACCGTAATAGGCTGCCCAGATAGAAAACAAACGAAATATAACTTACTCTGTCAAATAGTCACTTTTGTACTGGATATTGCGGTAGATTATTTTACATGTATTTTTAAAGTTATTTATATATTTTTAAAAAGCGAAAACTGTTGAAATCACTTAACATATAAATATTAAAAGTTATGAGGAATATAAATAAGTAAATAAAATATTAGATCGCTGAATATTTTAAAAAGTTATAACATATAATTACGTAGCATACATAAAAATTTGTAATATAATAAGTCCATTAATAATTTGAGTTGGACGCAAACCTACATAAAATTGATGTATTTTATTTTTATCTGCAATTGTCGTACAATCAAATTAGTTACGCATTTTTTAAAACTATTTCAAGTAATATTTGTGTTGGAAACAACTAAGCATATTTAGGTCTCTCTCTCTCTCTCTCTTCTATTTTGTTTTTAAAAAACAAATAAATGCATTTCAATCAATATCAATCATATCAATCTCTCTCTGCAGCACCCAAATATTTCGGTACTTCGTGCAAGAAATACCATAATTAAAATAGTATTTGACGGTAATGATTAACCATCCAACAATCCGTCAATAATAATTAAACTATTAATTGTTACAGAAATTTAAGCCAACCCAGGCATATCGTAGGTACGGAAAGAAAAACGAGCCGACGGCCTTTGGGCGACGATCGCGCATATTGCTGCCATTTTGCAGCGCGCGCACACGCGCGACAGCGATAATAATTGGCGATTTAGTCGAGAGCGCTATGAAGCGAACTACGTGGCGCGAACCATGCGTGCCATCTGTAATTTATGGAAACTACGCCGTTACACAATTTTGCGTTAGCGGCGTAATTGATAGCCCACGACACGTACACGGGTGATACTAACGATTTCTTTGGCACTCTCTTATATATATGTGTATATGTTATATTGGCTTTGGGTTTATAATTGATTTAATAGTCATCCGCGTGAAACGTTGAAACTTAGCTCTGCCGACTGCTCCTCGCGCTGCATCATTGAATTAAATAATACGCCTTTGCGTAAGATCATTGTAATTTATACCGCGTTCTCGGTAATTAAATGAAAATTCATTTTGCCTTTTCTTTCGCAATGTAATTATAACGTTTGTTACTATTACTGAGAAAATCAATTCTTTGGGTAACTCTTTAATCCTGCACTTTTTCCTCTCCTCTTTACCGAAAGAAAGATTCTTCCAACGGAAATAAAACCCTCTTATCAGCGCGCGCGCGCGTCAAAGCAAACTTCCGCAGCCCCGCGAATAGAAGAAGAACCAACTAAAAGCGGGAAAAAAAGACCGAGTAAATCGACAGAAGCAACGAACTAAGAACATTAAGCCGTAAAAAGGGCCGAGCCACGGCTATAGCTATATCTATATACAGCTTGTACGCGATAGAGGCGATTCCGCGCTCGCGCCGGTGTCTTATCCACGAAAATTACAGAACAATTATATACCTCACTCCGCGGTACACGCCGCCTTACTTCCCACCGCGAAAGAGATATATATATACATTTATATATGCAGGGCTTGTAACGCGATTAGCGGCGGCGCGGGGAAAGAAAGTTGAAAAGTAATATAAGGGAGATGCTTATCGTCCGAGACAATTAGCCGAGCGTATAAATAGCGCGTATTTATAGTCCGCGGTAGAGTGGGAGCGCAAGGAGTCTACCTTTATATATATCCGTATACCTTTGACTCTTGCTCTCTCTCTCTCTCTCCCGCACCTTCGGAGTCACGCGCGCGGTCCGTCTTTTTAGCTCCTTACGCTGTATATATAACGCTCGTCCGTGTCTCGTAACTCAGAGTATTTAATTACAATGTTTTACTCCCTTTTTCTTGCGCACGCGCGCTCGTATTTTTCGAACTTTTGTATATAAGCTATGTCTTTTGTGCTGGGTTGCCGTATTATTTCTTTTTTAGTTTATAGTGGTATTGCGGTACGGGGTTGAATAGGTTTTGGAATTTATGGAGGGAGATGCGTGATGGTGATTGTTATTGATCTGTAAAACGCGATTTTATTGATTCATTTGGTGCAGTTACTGTAATGAAGGGAGGAATTGTGTGAATGTAGGTTATATGCGGGGTACGGTGCAATTTTTCTTTGAGTAGTATTATGTTCAGGTATAGAACAGTAAAAATTAAAGTAATAACACAAAGTCGCTTTTATAATTTATTTATCAACTTAGAGAACATAAGAGACTATTTACGAAATTACTATAATGATTTATTCAGCAAAAGTCGGACATTCATCCGACACATATAATTAACTAGACCATTTGCACGAAATTTAATTAGACCAAAACGTATCAGCAAATTAGAGCAAGAAAACCGCTCGAACAAACACGTGTTTTTTCTCGATCCCCCATACACAACCCAGAATGAAAACAGACCAAACGGCTTCTTCATTCACGGAAACTTTTCTCTCCTCACCGCGAGAGCACAAAAACGCATTATATCATTAAAAAGTCCAAGTCAGCAATCTCAGCACGGCACAATAAACTCGTAATCAATCAATCTCTCGTGTTCCGCCGGCTTTCTTTCTCCTCGAGCAGATAAGAAAAATCGTCATAATACTCGCGCATAGCTCGCGAAACAGAAGAAGACGATGAATAAAAAAAAACCGTCGATACGGAAAGAGAAAAAACTTTCCGTAAAGAAGAAAAATCGTCGATGACCAGGCGGGAGACGAGTTTTTTTTTTACTGCGCGTCCGGGCGCGTCTCTCGAGATACGTCCGATTTACTCTATTTCCGAAGAAAAATCGACCTTTCAGAGATTCGATTTTTTACTTTCTCGACGGAGGAGATTCTCTCGTTCGGATTCTCGAGACGCGGCATTTTTCATCGGCTTGACTCACTCTTCCTCTCTCTCTCTCTCTTTCATCTTTTTCAATTTTTCTCCTTCATGTGAAAAGAGAGAGAAAGAGAGAATGAGAGAGAGAGAGAGTGATAACCTCTTAGCTTGAAAAAGTCGCTTGCTTTGCGGTAGCGATAACAATTAACGCAAGTTTCTGGGAGAATACGTAAACTCCTTCCTCGTTTATCCTTATATATGATGTTAATTAAAAAAGTTAAGTATTTTTTTTAACTGTTCGTTTCTTGTGCTATCGCTCAGACTGATAACATAAAGAGTTGATAGATTTCTGGCAAAGCAATTTTTCGTCCTAATTAAATCTCTTCTCTTTCTCGAAAGTATCAGAATTCATGAAGTTTTTATAGAACAAAAATATTGAATAAATATATAAACGTCCAATTCAAAGCTAATAGATAATTAGAAATGTCGGTATTAACTTTCGTTTCATGCCGCAATATGAAGTAATATTAGCCTGAAAACCTTTGAAATTGCAGTGACTTTCCAGTCGACGTTTCGGGAATTTCATTTATTCTCGCCCAGTGAAAGTAAAATAAACATTTTTACACACTACCTCCTTAAAAATAATGCCTCGTGCTTTCAATGAGAAATTATTACTTTGATATATCGCTAACGACATTGATTGGCTACCGGTTCACTATAATATACGACTGCGAAAAAAACTCGGGCGCCATCGGTATTCTTTCGAAAGTCCAAACGCGCATGTGCCATGTAATAAATTATTGCACTATAATTAAATACTTGTTGTAGCGATACCTCAAAAAATATCCGATCGAATTGAATACCGCAAAAAAAGGAAGTGATACTTCACCGCAATAATCATGACTATCACGGTTGCATTGAATATGCAATCCAGGCCAAAATTTCGTTATTCGCACACAATTGTATCTTTTATTTAATAGAACTGCGGAGAATTGTAATCTGAATGTTATGAGCTTTAAAATTGATAAATCAAAATAAAATTGGATGTTTCACTATTTTTACTAAAATCGTCAAAATCTCACTAAGTTAAAACTTTTCTGACAAACTCTAAAAACTTTTGAAACTTGCTTATTCATCATTCATATTACAATTTCATATTTACTATGTTCTTTTTTATATAACATTCTGATAGATAAAAGTATGTTTTGTTTTTTCGGTATAGCGTTTTAAATGTACTAACGACGTACAGATGTGACATCATCAAATAAATTTAAAGCCATAAACTTTTTGTAATTTTTAAAAAATTAAGTATCCCAAAACTAATTGCACATTTCCAATCCTACTAAATAAAATATGGCAACACTATTTCCCACAACTAATTTCCGCAATTTTTAATCGAAAAACTAACTCTTGACCACGATTGTATAAATCATACAACCTATAACGTCGCACTCATTCCGTACATAAATATCACGCCACGAGTCCGAGTGCGAAAAGCCGAAGTGAAAGCGAGCAAACTCGAAACCCCTCGCGAATCATCAAGAGAGACGTCACCTCGAACAAGCGAATTATCATCTTACAAGGTGCACCTCGCGCGGCTCCTGGAGTTCCGTTCCCACTCGAGGAAAACCGGTACGCGCTATACGCGCAGTCGGCCGCGCGAAACTCGGCAGCAATCAGCGTCTCGTCATCGCGACGCGCGCGCGCGCGCGGAAAAGCAATATCCGCGCGAGAGAGTTATTATCCCCAATCGGCTAATTTATTAAAGCCGCAAACCAGTTGCACGGCCGATGGATTAGTTTTACGGGGAGCGGACGATTCGGTGGCTGGCCGTTGGGAGTACGGGTGTTTATGAATATAAGGTGGCTGTGTAATTTTCTTGAAATACGGAGTGTGTCGAGTTGATGAGGCTATAGGCGGGAGTGTGGAGGAGAATCGGGAGGTATTTTTTGAACGGGAAATTGATAAAGATGTTGGGTGCTGCTGCTGAGAGCTTGGGGAGTGAAAAATGAGCGTATCAGTGGGGTAATAAACGTTCTTTTTTGTTGCCGAGAACGAGTTTCTTTTATGGATGAGAATTACCATTCTGTTCGCACGGTAATTCGGAAGCGTGAATGAAGTTTGGTTAAAGAAGCGCGTAAATTTGAGGTGGACTACTTTGCTGTATGTACATTGCATATTCAATTAAATGGTAATTTTTTATGAACAATTTTTTTTTACTTTAGAATAACTGTTGTATGTGCTTTCAGAAACGTTACGTTAACTTTTACACCATTTAATATTTCTGATATATTTTTTTGCAAAACAAACCATTTAATGCATACATTTTTTTGGAATAAAAACTATTTCTTTGCAGTCTTGCATAGGTTTTGGATTTTAAATATTTAAAAATATAAAAAAAATTATTAATTTAGAGAAACTTATTTTAACGACATATAAAAGTTTAGTAGAAATTATGAAATCACAACATTTTTTGTCATAAAAGGTTTATTAATAAATAAATAAATAAAGTTTTAAAACTTATAAAAGATTAAATACCTTGTTTTGGAAAAATTGTAGTATCTTTTTAATTGCTTGAATTAGTAAACGTATGATAAATTTCCGAATCTACAATGTATTTGTATTTACTAACTTCCAACATCGACCAAATTATGAACAAAAGGAAGTGTCAGATATTTACCATGTAGCTAACCGTGGACTAATTTACTCTTTGCATAAATATATCACTGCATTACGCAAATCAAAGCTTCATTGTACTTCAACAAGGAAAAAGTTTCTTTCAAAAGCCTCTCTTTCAAACGAAATAATATCTCGCGTAAAACGCCCAAATCCGCTCCTAACCATATTCTCCAAAAAAAAAAGACCCGCATCTCCCTCAACAACAACAAATCTGCACCTTTTAAAAATCCAGCAGCCTCCTGCATCCGTCAGTCGCATTTGCATGGACGCACACGCGCGCGGCCACTTCAAACTTAGCCCGGTCGTTAGTATATACCAATGCCACGTCCATCGCGGAGTAATCAAAGAGCGCTGAAGCGCGAGCCGGCAATTCTCGCGGCGGCGGGGATTTTTTGACGATTCAATTTGCGCGGAGCGAGAAACAGCCGAGGCGAGGCGAGCACACCTTGTGGGACACGCAAGCGGGTGTTCGAAAATTGGTCTGCTGGATGTGTGCGCGTGTGTGTGTGTTAAGGGTAGACGCACCCGAAGTAGAGACAGAAGGAGAGGAGAAGGAAATACACGGATGGGAAGAGAGGTCTTTTGTGTGTAGTCTAGTTTGCGGAATTGAAAATAATTGGGTGAAAAGAGAGCGAAAAGTGCCTTTTTTTGGTGAAGAGGATGCTGAAGAACATGTGTGCAAAAGGTGTAGTTTGTTAAATGTGTTGCGAGTCGATTGTGATTTGTAGTTTAGGTAGAATCGGTATGGCTTGTTAGTGAATGGAAAGATTGCGCGGTGCTTTATTTAACTGGTCTGCATTAGAATTGTAAAAGACTTGAATGCGAGGGGAAGCTGCACTTTGGAAAATTGCTCGTTTAGCAGTTTTGTATATCTTTGTATCTATAATTCAAAAGGTATTGACAAGAACATATGGGAAGATTCTAAAATTATGTAAAAATATGTAAAGAAACGTTTTGATAATCAATATTAAACGTTTTAGGAAGATAGATTATTAAGGTATTATGATTCATTTTTAATAAAGCCTTATACAAATTCTTCTAACATGTTTATAATTATAATGAAAATCCATCTCGTATAAGTTTAATATTATCTTTTGTAGATCGAAAGATATAAAATATAAAATCGCTAAAAAAGCAATTTTCGCAATTGCCTCCGCTTAACGAGACAATTTTAAATTTCTTCGTGTACGATACTAATTTCTTCACTTTGCAGTAATACGCAACAACGTGAATTTCACTTTTGCTGTTTGCCCACTTATGAAAATGAGAAAAACAACAACGAACAAAAAAGAACAACAGATACAATTTAAATTAAGAAGTGTGATGAAGGAACATGCGGTGCATGCGTCCGTAAGTGAGATAAGAAATTTTTCCATCTTCTTTCGCTCTACAACATTGATAAATTCATATTAACAAATATTAATAGAGAGCAGCCGCTGTGTAACTACAGAATACATTCACTAAACCGCGCGGATGACGTTAACTGAAAAGCTTTATCGGTGCTCGTGACAACTAGTTGATGATAGGTCATCAATAAAAGAATGGCTATCTACGAACTCTCGCTTAGACTCGATGATGACTTCACGCTATCTTGGAAACACGAGAGCTTTGTTGGACTAATCTGTTAAAGTCTCTTTTTTTAATTAGAAAGCTTGTTTTTCATCATTTAATTATCTAGTTTCTAACTGAAAATTAAAAAGAAAGATTTTCATATTTCCTCGTTTCTTTTTTTATTACAGTCGACTTTTGTTATATATTGCATACAATATAACAAGAATCACTTGCAATGTTCAATATACGTAAATAGATAATAACGTTGTTTTTTTGGTTAAAATATAAACTTTACGTTATAATTTGATTGAAAGTTACTCAGCGACAAACATTCTTTATTGAATATTATTCTTTTTAAATTACCGCGGTAATATGACAAGAGGCCGCTAGTATAACTACGGATACATTATTCAAGGCATTAACCATTGCATTTCCAACAGATTAAATCCATCTTCAAAACTCAAAAAACACTTCCACTGAATTCCTCGCCACGAGCGTCTTCTCTCCCGATCATTATATATACACCGGCAATTACCCTCGCGCAACCGTGCGCGCAGCCGAGCAGCCTCCCCATCCCCCCGCAACACCGCGAAAACAAAAGTCATAACGACACTTCCAGCTAAAGACAAATCAATTTCGAGCGCACTCCAGACGCTCGTTTCGACGATAAAAATTCCCTTATACCAAAAAACGAAAACCCGGCCGCGATCTCCAGCTCGGCACCCGAAGAAACAGAGAGAGAGAAGAAAAACGCCGCTGGTAGAGAGAGAGAGAGAGAAAAAAAGCTCGCACGTATACGTATACGCTGCAGCGAGGAAGACAGAGACTCGCCGGAGGGCGAGAGTAGAGCGAGAGAGAGAGAGAGAGCGAGAGAGAGAGAAAGAGGACGAAGAGGGAAAAAAAGAGGAAGGAGGAGGAAAAGGAGTTTTGAAAAGGGACTAACGACCGGCAGTTAACGGCGGCTCGGAAATTGCCGGTTGCCGCGCTATGCTTCTCCGCGCATCTTCTCCTCTCTCTCTCTCTCTCTCTCTCTTTCTCTCTTCTGCTGTGTATAGCTGCTGCAGCACACGGGCCTGGTGCTCGGGAATTATTAAACTGTAGTTTAGTTTAAATTAAGTTATTACCCCGCGCTCTCGCGCGCGCGCGCAGTCGCTTTTCTTCTCTTACCTTTTTCGAGAGCGACGGCGGCGCGGCGGCTCTCGTGTATATTATACCTGGATGCGCTGTTGTGTACCTGTGTATGTGTGTTTGTGTATGTGCGTGTGTGTATGTGTGTGTATGTATATATGTGTGTGTGTATGTGTATGTGTGTGTGTATGTGTGTTTATATGTATGTTTGTGTGTATGTGTGTGTGTATGTGTGTGTGTGTGTGTGTGTGTGTGTGTGTGTGTGTGTGTGTGTATGTGTGTGTGTGTGTGTGTGTGTATATATGTGTGCGTGCGTGTGTGTGTGTATGTTTGGGATATCGTTGTGTTGCGAGGGAAGGACTGCTGTGTCTGTTTCGCCGCGCGGGCTTCCTTCCTTCCTTCCTTTCGCTCGCTCGTGCACTCTTTGCCTCGGCTATCCGCGGCTGCGCTGTCGCTTCGACGAGATTTTTAGATTCTTGGGCAGCGTAGGATGTGCTGTTTCTTTTTGTGGAGAGTGTATAGAGGCTGTTGTGCCGAGAGGCGGATTGGACAGAGTTGTGGTTTGGGTGAAGACGGCGGGTCGCGTTGCGAGCGAGCGACGGTGAGTTTGCGAGTTTTTGAAGAATCGAAGGATTCTTGTAGGGATTGTAGTAGTTTGTTGTTATTTATCAGGGGAATTAACGAGAGGATCTTATAAAATAGAGAGTATTTAAATTAAAATTCGAGTTTTATGTAGTATAGCTTTTTAATATATTGAACGGAAATCGAAAATTAAATATAATTAACGAAAATTAACGGACAAATACACGAAAAATATAACTGGTTACGTTAGAAGAATGATTTTATGAATGGCTAACGAAAGCACTGAACAATATATATTGTATTCTGTTTCGAGTGTTACCTGTATATCCATGATTTACTTAATTATATAAAAGATTGTCAGTAATAATTCAGAAACGATTGAAATATGAACGTTGGATTGTCAATCAAACTAGTAAAAAAATAAAATAAATCCTCAGTTTGATTAAAATGAATATAAATTGCACTGGAAAATGACTACATGAGAGAAAGTTAAAATCTTAAACTGGAATAATCTTATCGTTATTTTCTTAGAATTAGTGATTCAGAAATATTTCTATCAAACATTTTTTTATCATCATACTACGTTTCATCATACTGAGACAAATATGAAGAACTACGCGTAAATTCACTTAACTGAAGTTAAGATTTTAATTTTTAATTCTGCAGCATGCGATAAGAAAAATTTCTACTGTCTCAAGACGATTTATTATGTGCTAAAAATGTATTTATTCATAATTAAAGCAATAATCGTTTCAAGGATTATAAATTGTTTTTTTATTTCCATTGTAATCGGCTAACTAATACGTCTTTTGAAAAACAGTATTTTATTAAATCAGCCTCACGTCAGAAAAACTACTTTTGCTTCTTATTATCTATACTAGAATTAATAGAGTTGTCTTGCATAAAACGGATATCATTCAAAAGTCACGAGAAAAAGTATATGCATTATACTGACATTTTAATGAAACTTACGTATCTGCAAATTTTGTGTATATGCAAGAATAATTATTAAATTAATTAATTATTAATTTTACGTAATTCTTTTTATATATCGTTTTTGTACACTACAGAATTTAAAGAACGACAAAAAAATGACTGTTCACACTAAATAGTACACACAATACTTATCTATATATCATACTTGCATGAAACTACGTCCCTCCTCTTGATCCCCAAGAAATCCACTACAAACTCCCACAAACCCGCTCAAACCTCCATACCGGACTTTCCGAGAAACCTCGCGAAAGAGATGTTCCGCTCGACATACACAGCTCAGCTCTCCCTTCATACACACTCACATTCACGATACGCACGTACGTCCGTCCATTTCAAGAATGTAGAGCATTCATTTTTGTTCTCTCTCTCTCTCTATCTCAGTCTCGCCGACGCGCAGCATGCGCGAAATTGCGAGAAAAGAGCGGGAATTAAGCTCGCGCGCCGAGGTGTATGTACGCGTACGTATACGCGCATATACGCGCGGGCCGCGGCCTTTAACGATCGGCCATTAAAGGCATTTAACGAGCGGCGGAGGCTGCCGCGCGCGCGTGGAATCTTGGGACTTTTCACGCGGAGGCGCGCAACTACTACCCCCCGGGAGAACGACCAATTTCATTGCGCAAAATGAAAGCTCTTTAGAGAGGGACGGGAGTGTACGGGAGAGAGGAAAAAGTTTACGGGGATGGATGGGTGGGATGTGGTGGAGAACAATGGTGGAGCTTTGGTTTGACGAGTGTTGGGATGAAATGGATCTTTGGGGGGGTTAGTTTTTTTGTGTTGTAAAGTTACAGGTATGAGGTTTATAGGGGTAAAAAGGTTGAGATGTGTGTGAAATTTCAAAGACATTGTTGCAAGTGTACACGGAAACTTGAGATGATTTTTTATAGATTTATTTTTAAAGAGCTACCAGGTTAAGGGTAGTAATATAATTTAATATGATAATATAATGCCCGTATATGTAATTAAAAATATAAGAGAAATGCACTGTAAAATTTTTAAGTTTTTTCATGAAATTTGAATAACTCTAGGATTTAAGTATATTTGTAAAATCTAGTCTGATTTTTTACTATCATACTGCTGGTAGTAAATATTAGAAAACAGAATTTAATGAAATGAAGTCTGATAAAAAACAAATCTTGATCATCATGTTTGTATTTCGATAAAAGCACTATTAAGCATATTGATAAAGAGCAAAAGAGATTATTTATTTTTGTTGCTACAACTACTTTTTTGTTCTTAAAACGAGTAACAACATACAAATGTTATTTAATATGAAAAATCATTACTAAAATAAGAAAAATAAGAAATCAAAGTTACTTTAAATGAGAAATAATTTTACTTATTACGATCATGCGACCGTTAAAATAATCATAATATCTAGCTTCAACGAAGTTAGGTGTTGTAGAAAAGAAATGTTTTATTCTGTTCTATAAATAATCAACTACAGCAAATGAAAAGTATCGTGCACAATTTTTATTATTATAATTTTTTTGTGATACAAGAGACATTAACGCATTCAATTAATCAAACATCTCGAAAAACAAAAGTAATTAATTTTGTTGACTACATCGTAAATTTTTTTGCTCTATTTAAAATAAATCAAGCTTTATGAAGCACTATACGTAACAAATTACCCTACATTCTAAAAAATAACGCACCTAAAAAGTGAAAAATTTACGGTTTTTATACTTTCTGTACACAGCGAGTTGTAATTAAGTTTTAAATATAAATTTAATGTTACCCATAAAGTATAAAATGACTGAAATTATTGCACAGTAATAGTGTTTCAAAATTCAGAGATAGATACTTTTGTTCTACGCAAGTGCTCAGTTTACTATATTAAAATTGTTTTTGTACTTTATACTTGCTTTATTAACAATTTATGCTATTTCAAATAATAAGTGATATTTTCATAATGTTTTTATATAATGCTATAATTCACGTTCCTGCAATGAAAGCGTGATTACTTCGAATCAAGCATTATTATTTATTTTACTGCAAACATGCCAACATTTTGACTCCTAGATTATTATTAAATTGATTATAATTTCTGTACAGTAGTTTCTATAAATTTGAATTCTGCTTTAATCGTGTGCAATTTTTGTTCACCAATAAAAATTTCTCCTCTAAGAGAAGACTTTCTTTGCTATAAATAAATTGATGCATTATAAATATATTATGAAAAACTAATTTCATACAATATCAGATTCCTTAATGATTATATTTTCCCTACGCGGAGATTATTCTATAATTCATAGTCAGTGATCGCCTATTAATAGCCATTTATAACTGTTAATGGCCAATTACTTCTACCCGGATGCGTCTGACTATCAAAAAGTGTCATTCAGTTAGAGATTTTCAAAGTCATGATTTACTAATTATTAAGAAATATTTCGTTCGCCGTATTCAAGTGTCCCGATTGATACACAGTTTAAAATCCGTAGTCCCGCACTTCTCAGTAAAGACAAAAAAATCCCAAATTGCACTATAAATAACACACACAGAACTCCATCAAACCAAACAAAATAGCGCCCATAAATACACCTTACTCTGAAAACTCAGCACCCAATAAAGCTCCATTACATCCCCACCGGCACCTCGCCTCTCAAATCCGCGAAACCTCTCGAGCTCCCCACAACGCACAATAAAATCGAGCGTCGAAGCTCCTCCACTCCCGCTCCAGCCAAATCGAATCACGTAATCCCCAAGAAGAGGCACACCACCGTGTCTCCACCTCCTCATCCGCGCACCCTCTTCTTCTTCTCTCTTTTTTTTTTCCAACAGCAACGGCGGCAGCAAACGCATTTGGATTTTCGGCTGCGTGCCGACGGGGGATCGAGAGTAGCTGCCGTACACGGCGCGGCGCTGTATAAGCGATCCCACGGGATCCTCCGCAACGATCTTATGATTGACCGCGTTACGAAAGTCCCCGCAGACCGCTTTCTCTCTGTCTCTCTTGTCTCCGTGTATAGGAACTATGGAGTTTTCTCGCTGCGAGTATCGTGCTCTCGGTGCCATTGTTGTTTGTCGCGCGCGCGGGTCGGCAATGAGAATGCTTTTAGTGAGACAGAGACACGTGTGCGGGTATAATAGGAGGAAAAAAAAGGTATAGAGACTGTCACACCTCTGTGCGCGTGGACCAGTGCGATCGGCGTGTTGCGTAACATTAGGTGCCTTTTTTTTCGAGGTTTCTAATTTAATCAGCGCGGTGTGTTGGTTGCATTATTGGCTGGTTTTATTGTGTGGAGGTTTTTTTAGCTTGTTTTGGCGAAGGAAAGATGGAGGATTATTGAGCTTGGTAGATTTATTACGATATTGTACGATTGTAAGCGTATTACTTCTGAATATTGTAATAAGATTCGTATAATTTTTATTTAAATATTATGAGATTCTTTTGTAGATAGGATATTAGTTACAAATTGTTTACAAGTGTTTTAATCAAAGCATTGTTTCTCATTACTAAATTATGACAGTAGTAAATTTTTATGTTTTTACCCAAATATCTTGATAATGTTTGTATAATAAAATTACTTAAAAATCGTTTATAGGTACTTTAGTAAAAGCATTGTTTTCTATAACTAAATTATGGCACTAGTAAATTCTTATTTTTTTAACACAATATCTTGAAATTTTATTTACAGCGACAATATTAGTTAAAAATTGTTTGCAAGCTCTTTAGCAAAAGCATTGTCGTTCATAACTAAATTATGGCACTAGTTAATCCTATTAAATTTGAATGAAGTTTAGTTACAATAAATTGTTCTGCAAGTACAGTCATTTTTTATATTTGCAGATATTTTTAAACGAAGAAAAGTATAATTTATCTCTTTAGAAGCAAGTTTTATAACAGTCCTCGTACACTTAGAATGGTTATATAGTAATTTGAAAGTCCGAAGACTAATGTTCTCAAGAAAATACTTTTCTACTATTTAAATCATGTACTCAAGAGACTTCTATTATCTGTAATTACAATCGTATTTATTGAGTGATATTGAGTGATATTAAATTACTCGACTTGATTATGAAGTAATTTTATACGACTGGAAATAATTACTTTTACATAAAAATACAAGAAATAAATTTCAAAGGATCGATTAAAATTTGTATCATACGAATATATATTCATATAATTAATCAATTTTTAATTAAAAGCTTCATAAGAACGTCGCCTATCCTTCGATTTCTCACAAAAACTAAAAATGTACTCCAAACTACAAACTCATGCTGATCGAGCCACAAACGCTAAACGTATACCGCGACAAACTAATTTCAGCAAAGACACGTAAGATATGCGACACGGCGCGGCACAGCACCGGAAGGGACCGATTGCGAGCGTTTGAGCGTGCGACGAATCGGAGCGCGTTATTGGACGCGGCTTTGTTAAGAAGGAATTAACTCGCGGGACTTTTGCGCGAAAATTGCCGGGGCCCCGTTTATTGCTCGAGATTTCCAGTTAATCGCGTTGCGTGATTTACTTCGGGCCTCTTTTTGCGCTACACGTTACTCGAGAGGTTTCGTTTAACAGGAAATTTCACTGTTTTTTATCCTCTCACTCTCTCTCTCTCTCTCTCTCTGGTAGATTGGATTGATAGTTTTTATAGTTTGTATTTTTACGTGACGGGGAAAAAATGGGAATGCGGCTCTGCGTAAAGCAAGGAGCGTTTGAATTATTTATCGTGCGATTCATTATGTCGTTGAGAGTTTTTAATGAAGTTTGTCGAGCATAAATTGTCGATTAAGGAGTTTACGGCGTTTTTTTTTTGGAAGGTAGATTCAATTGGAGAATTTGAATGCGCGTTGAGTGTCATTGAAGATGTTTGCTACGAATATTAACAAGATTTTGAAGCAACAAACAAATTTGTGGGATTCGACACATGTAAATATTTTTGATGTTATATTCATGTTAAATGTATCTTGTAATTCCTTATTTTATGAGGATAAACTATCTTGGAATAACTTTACATACATTTGGTGATGCGACGTGCTTAGTTTAATGGCGTAATTAATTTTTCTTACTGATGTGTTATTTTTAAGCTAGATCAGTTTATTTATTGATCATATGTAAATTCTACTATTCGCATTCCAGATCGTGACTAAGTGAAATTAAAACAATATTATTGAATTTCAAAAACTTTTAACTGGCACACTTATATTATATTTGAAATGCTCGAGTTCATTAATTTTCCATTATTTATATTGATAAGAATTGTCATCCACTATACTGTTTGATAAATATCAAATGCAAAATTTAAATGCATCATTTGTAATATATTTGACACAACCTATATGGACGCTTGCAAGTGACTATTCAATTTCTACTGTAGATGGCAATATATAAAATATTTAAAATAATTTTAGTGACACCTAATTGAAAAATTCATATACAACTAATTGCTGGTATTAATAATGGTATATGCGTTTAGGCTATATTTCGTTAGTACTCTAACAAAAGTCTGGCATAATGACCACAACCAGACTTTCGCCAGACCGGTGCCATATCAATTCTACACACCCAGCTTCACAATACAATTCTAAATTATCCTTCTCCACCGAAATTTCTTCCTATTAAAATCCTAAACAAACCAAAACCTCGCCCATGCCACAGTAGAACCCAGAACCCATCTTATCAACCCACTCACTCACTCGCTCCTCTCTCACCTTTCTTATCGTCGTCGTCGTCGTTGTGATCCCCAGCGTGGTGCAGATGATGCGCCGCCGGATGATGGGGCCCCATCCCCGGCACCAGCGGATGGCTGCCCAGCGCCGGATGCGGATGGTGCTGATGATGGCTGAGGAACCTGACGGCCGCAGCGGCGACCTGGTGCTGGGCCTGCATGGACTGCTGGACCTGGCTCTGCACCTGGCCCAGGACCGGGTGATGCCATCCCGGCAGGTGGAAGGGAAAGACGGGCGTCGCCCGCTGAAAGAGCCGCGTGGGCCCGATCAGCGAGCCCCCACCGACATTGCCGACCGCGTTGCTGGATGCCGAGCTGGCGGCGACGGCCCCACCGGCGCCAGGAGGCGGCGGGAACGACAGGCCACCCCCCGGCTCCAGCACCATGTTCGGTATCAGCTTCGCGTCCTGGGTGTTGCCGTCGTCGTCGGCGGCGCCGCCGCCGTAGACGCGCGCTGGACCGACCACGACCGTCGCAACGGCTCGTCTTCAATTATATATCACCGAGGGGCTGATTGTTTGGTTGAAGCCGAGGGTGCTTGTAGCCCAGGGATTGTTTAGAGTTATAAGTCGAGTCTCTGGCTGAGGGAGAGGGATTTTCGCTTGTCGAGCATTACCCGTAGCTTTGGTTTGCGGGATCGAACACTGGTTTGATCGGGAGGATATAGCACTCGCGACACTTTGTCAATATTGTTCACTGAATTTTCATTCACCGCATGATGATCAGTCTGTGAGGACTCGATGATGGGGGTGGTGTCATGTCGTGGCTTGACATTGTTTCAGATCATTGTTAAATTCACAAAGTCAAGATCACGAGGAATTGTTGTCAGTTTAGTGAAAATACTTTGGTAGACGAGTTGGCGCTTACTGAGGCTTGCCGTCGGATCACGTAGTACTTGGATATCTGACACTTGCTACGTTAACTTTCAGTCCAGACCTCACGATTAGTAATATACAGATGGTTAGTAGTTCAGGCAATGTTAAAAGCTGTCAAAATTCTGACAGCAATCTTGTTTTTCATCTAAACTTGTAATAAACAACATATGACTTTACTCCATCGTAATTTTCCTTCCCGTATTACAGCTAGATCTCTGTGTTCTAGTTAAATCCTTCCAGTTCATCCCAACAAAGTACCTCAAATCAACCATCACTTGTCGTTTAATATAATTAACTTCACAATATTACAACACTCCTTCATTCAGCTGACCCGTTGCACTCTCTAACCAGCAACAACAACCGCGACATTTACAATCCAATGTCCTCTCACTGTACCCCAGTCCCATTCTCCATCGGTCAACCAAGATCTCAGCACTATTCCACCAACTCCAATATCACACTCTCCACGAACTCATCCTCCTCATCGATCAGCTGTCGAGCGCGCTCCGCCAGTGTCGAACAAAATGCTCACAGAGCTACGCTGCGCTGCGCTCAGACAGAAAACACCGGCTGTCGACGGCAGCGGCAGCAGCAGCACAGCAGCAGCAGCAGCAGCAGCACGAGGCGACGGCACAGCACTATCTGGCCCGAGCACACCGCGACTCCCGAGGCCTCCTCGCCCCCCCTCCCCCATCTCTTTCTCTCGCTCTCTCTTTCTCGCTGTATACGCGCGAGCGCCCAACCTCTGCAGCCGTCTTTCTCCTCGCCCCACCATCTGCGTCTCTCTCGCTCCCGCGCGTGGCATCGGGACCCGGACGCCATTGGCCGAGGCAGCGGCGGCTTCCGGGGACCGACGGCCGCCGCCCACCGGCGCCAATCGCGACCGACTCGCCCGGGCCACGCCCCCCTCCGCCGCCGCTTTTTTCCAGCTCCGAGAATTGAATCGCGCGGCGGTGGGGGCGAATCAATTGCGGCGCGCCCGCTGCGCTCCGGCCCAAGATGGCTCCTCCCTACTCGCGCTCGCGCTCTCTATCCCCACTACAGCGACGCGCCCGCGGCTGCTTCTCCCCCCACCACCAACTCTTGTGAGAGAGAGAGCGCGCGTGAGTGAGCGTGAGGGTGTATGCGCAGATACAGTGTGTCCGTCGCTCCGGCAGAGCCAGATTTTCAAAGCCGCGCGCACCAATACCATGAGACTCGCCGCGCGGCGAGGGCCAGCAAAAAGTGATCAATTTATATTCCTATTAATCGTTTTAGCTATCAAGCTCGCGGGCTGCTGCTGCTGGATGGTTGGTTGGTTCGTCTTTTTTTTTGGGGGGGGGGGGGGATTATTTTTTGCCGGGTGTAGGTTGTAGTGGTAGCCCTGGAGTTTGGGGACAGGGATGAGCTCGAGGAGTGTGTATATAGTCGCCTGGGCTGATAGCGCTTTACACGCGAGGGATGTGTGGAGGAGTCGAGAAGAGAAGAGAAGAGATAGAGAGAAGGAGAGTAGGAGAGCTGGCGGATTTCCAGGTCAAGTGGACTTTATTGGCGCTGATAAGGCTGGCTCGCACTCGCGCTGTCTCTGTCTTTTTGCCCGAGTAGCCGGGCTGCGGGAGCGGGAATTCAATGTACTAAAAATAGTGCGCGGCTGGCTGGAGGAGCGAGGGGCAGTATTTGCTGATGGGCGATTTTCGAAAAATTGATTCGAGGAAGCGTAGCTCGCGCGCGGGTTTAATTTAAGGCGACGGGGAATTTGTGCGATTCGGTTTTTGTCCGGCGGTTGTAATGTAGTGAAGTTTTGAAAGTGTGTAAAATTATCTGCGCACTTTTTTTCAGAGACGGATCTTGTTCGTGAGATAGAGGGAGTAATAAAGATTGTTCGCTTGAAAAATATGTTGTGCAATGATGGACTTTAATGTTGTGACGAGTATTTTTGTATGTTTTGCATTGATATTGATAAGGTATTATTATAATAGATATGTATATTGAAATGATTGATGTGCACGTAAATATTGATAAGAGTGACAACATGCAGCATCAATGTACGAAGAGAATTTTTATTATTATAATTCAGTTCTAAATCCATAAACTCAATTTTAATTTTCATTTCTAATATTATATATTTAATTCATAGGTAATAAATACTAGAATGTTATCTGTAGCAAACGAGAATTATAATTAATCGTACATTGTTTGGTTACAATTTAAATGAATCTTTTTACTCTCGAAAAAAATTCCTACACTTATAAAGACCTCATTTCTGTACAACTTAATTAGAGTCTCAATTATATCGCGATCCATTAATCACACCGCTGCGGCACCCCTCGCATAAAAACAGTTTACCTTTCCTACCCAAAGAATGATATTTGCTCAAACGAACTCGAGCTCCGCGAGAGCAAGCAAAAGAAAAACTCGCAACGCACCATTTTTAATGCACAATTTCCGCAAGAGCGAAAATTAATTAAATTCTCGTTCATTAGCGCGACTTAAATGCGCGGCAGATAACCTTTTCATATAACGATTCTTATGTATCGCGCGGGCGGATCTTTTTGTTTAGTCTCGCGCCGCGGTTTTAATAAAAGCCTGGGATATAGCCGTGAGAGAGAGGGAGAGAGGAGAAGAGGGAGGAAGACGAAGGGTCTCTCGGAGGCGTTAAGTAATTATACGTCTATTCTCTTCCTCCGAGGAAATTAGCCGAGCGCGCGCGCGCGCACGACCGAGCTTACTCTCGGGAACTGGAGTATATATAAGGGAGGGAATAGAGGGTTGGGGAGAGAAGAAAGTGCTTACTCGGTCGCCTCGGGCGAGGAAAAATTAGGAAATTAAAATTAGTCCTCCCCTACTCCGCTCTTCTGCTCTGCTCTGCTCTCTTCGTGGTGGCGACTATACGCGAGGAGACGTCCCTAGTTAATGCTCGGGAGCGAAAGCGCGCAGTGGGTTTACGAGGCGATCCGCCTGCTTTTCCCGAGCGCGCGCGCGCTCGCCTGACCTTTTTCTCCTTTTTAGGGGTAAAAGTGAATTGCGTAATGTGGTCAAATGTAATTGTTTAAATAAAAAAAGGAGTTTTTGTTGTTTATTAAGATAAGGACACAATTGCTTTTATTGGTAATATATATTTAGCTTGAAACTCATTTATATTTTAAATTATCTTGCTTTAATCTGATTGATATTTTAATTGAGTTACTTTACAACTTAAATAAATAGCGGAATCGGAAGATTAGATTGTATTATATATAGTACGATAAAAATGTTTTAGTAAATTAGAAGATTTTTCATTACATTCTTTTATGTATTTAAAGTTGAAATAGATTTTAAATCTTGTATTTTGCGCTCTACTTATCTATGATATGATATAATTATGAGGTCAAGATTCTTTTAGGTGGCATAATCTTAAGTGAAATCATGAATTCAATTCAGCTCTAATATATTTATAATATATTATTTATAAAATTTTGGAAAGTGCAAATTATTAAAAAACATTTTTATATGTTTGAAAACTTTAATCATTAACTACCTTTCTATAAGTTTTCACTTGGTTTCAATAAATATATTTACTCTCTAAAAACAAAACAATGAAAAGTATGATACTGCTCATACTAACCTACTTATTCCTGTTTCATTTTCAGATATCAAATAAATACTTCTTTATATATTATACAGTTTTATAATACAGTACATTTGAAAAACCGCAATTTATTTTAAAAACTCTATAATGTAATAATGTTGATTTCCAAAATTAAACCTAAAATACGAACACTACACACCCTACTTCATCTAAAACCTCACTCCCTCTTTCATTTGCAGGAACAATGGGCAGCCGTCCGCCGCTGGCTTCTCGAATTTAGGTGGAGCTCGCGCCGCCGGCCATTACGCGGCGTTACGTAATTTTCTCGCTCTTTCTCTTCTCACTCTCTTTCTCTCCCTCTTTTCGTGTGTCTTTTTCTCTCTCTCTCCCTATCGTCTCCCTTTTTCTTCTTCCTAAAGAAGGGACGTCCGGACGGCAACACCTTGTTAGCCAAGTCGTTTCGGTCGCCATGGCGAATCGACTGCGCGGGAATTTGTAGCGAGCCGAGCTCTCTCTCTCTCTCTGAAAAGTCTCCGACGGAAGTGGAGAGAGAAAGAGTCGTCGAGCTTTGGCTCGGGACTTGTTTTTCTTCCCGCCGCCGCGCCCGTGTTCTCTCGCTGAGCTCGCTCGAGTTATATTGTATTATGAAAGTTGATAAGAAGACTTGGCGAAGAAAAGTTTATTGGGCGCGCTTCAGGAGTCGGCCTGCATGGGAATGCTTTTGAAAAGTTATTTAGTTTGGACGGGGCGTTTTTTTTTCTTTTTTGAGGGAGAAGCGAGTTGCGGTTTTCTGTAGAAGTGGGATTTCAGGCAATTGAAAGTTTATATTGGGACTTTTTAAGGCACAATGAAAAGAAAAACAGAGTAATTTGGTTCTATGTGATGATACTCGAGAAAGAGTATACTAATTATCGTTTTTAAATTCATGAATGTGGATTATTTTTTCATGAAATAACATGGTAGAGTTATATTTACTAATTTTACAAACTATTATAGCTTATATGTATTGTGTATTAATATACTAAATACTGCAAAGAAACATAATAATTTTTGATAAATTAAATAGAGAAAATTGTTTCTATCAGAATATAAATATAGTTTTACAATTTAATTCTTTATAAGAATTTAATTTATAAAGAATGACCTTTCAGTGGAGATTTGAACTTGCAATTATCTGCTGTTTATACGATAAGCTGTATTTTTATATTCACTTTATCTAATTCATAATGAATTGATATATCTATTTTTGCTGATTTTCTAACTTATATATGACGAATTTATGTATCATCGAATTAAAATAACCGTAGTTAATCAGTTACAAAAAGATAGTGAAAACTGTTATTTTAATAATAACGTATACAAGAGTTTATGGTCGAACAACGGTGAAAAGACAAACTTTTTTCATTGTTCAGTTTTATGAGCTAAAATTTTAAAGGCTTATGTAGGATACTACTAATAGGTTCTATATCAATTTTTAGTTAAAGATATCGATTATTTTCAGAGTTATTGATAAAATACGATATTTTTAAACCAAAATGACCAGTTTTCAAAATATTACTAGCGCATAGCATTTTGAGAAACAGCTCCGAATAAAATTGAGTTAATTCCTTGTTTGGTTAACAAAACAAACTGTTGACAGAATTTCAAAAATCGTCTCTACTTCCTTAAAACAATTTAGTTTTCATTTTACTTATGAAAATGCTTCAAAAATTGCATTTTTTAATAATGACGAATGTATAAAATGAGATAGAAGAAAAAAATTTAAATGTTATCAACAGCTTATGTTCTACATTGTACTAAGGTATATTTTCTGAGTTTCAAAAAGATTCATGAAAACCTCATGCGCAAGCCACTTTTTAAAGTTAGGAAAATTAGTTGCGAGAAAAACACGTTTAAAGTTTTAATTTTGTATGTTATCTAATGTAAATTGTCTTACTTAAATGCGTATAACGTTGTTAAAACACCAAGTTTTGACGTCTGATACATTTTAATACATTCTTACAATTACAAAGAATAAGAAAATTCAATAAATTTGTTTTTAATATATTGGCCAAAAAACACCAGTCCTACCCTAAGGAGGCAGGCCTGGGTTAAACCCCAAAAAGATTTTTTCTTTACGAGTCCAGAAAACTTTCTATGTTCAAAAGCAATCATTATGAAAATTTTTATGCTACCAATACTTAATAATATCTTAAATTGTACCATTGTAAAACCTTAAAATCTTGATTCTACGCATCACAATAAATCCCTATTTTCAATACCATATTTATATAAGGAACTTTGTTCATCACACAATTCTTGGTTACATGAAGAATTAAAAATTGTTTTTACGGTATTCGATTTCTTTTGACACATATTACAAAATGAGCGAAGTTTTCCGTTAAATCTATTTTATTATTCTTTTCGTAGATCAAGTCAATTTTTTAAACAATATTAAAAAAATCTTTTTAGAAAATCAATTGGATATCCGAAAAACATAATAAAAATATTTAACGAAAAAGTACTTCGCTCACTTTGTAATGCATGTTAAAAGAAGTCGAATAACTGTGAACAAATATTTTTTTTATTCATTATGTCACCTAGAATCACGTGAGGAACAAAGTTCATCTAATCAATATAGTATTGAAAATATGGTGTTGATACAGCGTTTCTCCCCATACAGAAACGTCAAACTTCACAAGGATATATTATCGCGGTATCAATATTCATACAACGTAAAATACCTCTATTGACGGGTAATTCACGCACTAAACATGCAAAGTAGCGTTATAGTTCATGAACTTTTCACTGCCAAATCACAACCAATGTCCACCTAAAATATCTCTCAACCGCATCGCCGCCTCAAAAATTTCACCCTCCAACCCCATGCATAAGCAATCCTCCTCTCGCTCCTCGTTCACCCCACTAAAATCCTCTCATCCTCGCGTTGCACACCAGGCAGCACGTCGCCGAGTCCGCACCCACCCACAATCTCATTCCAGCCCTGGATTATTTGCTATTCCACACCCGCTGCACTATATAGAACAGCGCGCGCGGGGTCGTGTATCGTTATTTAAGTCGCGGGGGCATTAAAGCTCTCGTCGGCGGCGGCCGCGTTATTTGATGTATGGCCGACGCGTGCCCGGGCTTCTTCTTCTTCCTCCTCTCCTTCCGCTCTCTCTCGCGCGCGCGGCGACTCGCTTAAACGTGAGATATCGCGCTCGATCAATTTTTCATAAAACCCCGAGCGACTCGAGCTTCAGCTTCGGCTTCAGCTTCGCTCTCTCCTTCGCCTTCTTCGTCTTCTTCTTCTTCGTGTGCGTGGTTTTTTTCTTTTGGTCTCGTTCTTCTTGGGCGGAGAGGTTTTCTTCGTTTTATCGCGTCGTGACCGAGCGCGGCGCGAGCGCGCGAGTTTTTCGAGCAACGCGCGAGCTTGTAATCTTCGCGCGCCGCGCGCAAATCACCGGGCGTTGCGTTGTGTGTATTATATGTGTGTGCTGCGTGGATGGGAGAGGAAGAGAGAGGGAGAGGGTAGGTGATGTCTCAATTGTGAAAAAGTGGGTTTTGGATTTGCGGGATGGATTTGTTATGCTGGAGATGGGAGAGGTATGAAGATGTATGTACGCGGGGAGGCTTGTAATTTTTTGCTGGTGGGAGAGAGGGAGTGAGAGGGGTTATAGGGGGAATGAATGTTGCAGATTTGATTTGGAATGGTGCGTGGGAAAGAGTGAGTTGTAGAAGATGGAAGTTAGGTATATAGTAAGGAAGATTGTAGTTTGATTACTTTGTCGCTTGATATGACGGTTGATAATTTTATCAGCTAAATTTCATTCTAATGAAGGAAAATATATTTTTACATCAAATTGATTATATTGATACCCCTGACGAAGAGTAACACGGCTCGAATTTATGAAATAAAATATAAATTTATTAATTTTTAGTGAAAATTGTATTGTATTTAAAATGAAGGTGACTTTAACTTCAAATTGATCAAAAAATAGCTGCTTGGAAGGGATAAACGACCTGATCCCAGCGCCCATGGTGACGAAAAGTAGCAAACATGTTTGCTCGTAAATGTATTACTATATATATATTGTTAATACAGATGACTTTAAAACGATTTCCTTACGTCTCTTTATACATCAAATTAATGCTGCACCTATGCAGATTCTTATTTTAACAAAATCCCCATATGATGTATGCTGAATTGTCCAACATTAATGTCAACCCCATGCCATGCCAGGTAGCGCGTCATGTAATGCTCACAGCAAATACCAATTCTCGCTATTTGTTTTTTACATTGTTTGCTCCGTGGTACGATAACTATTATATATATAACATTTAATAATGGTTTTGATTTTTAAGTTTCCGACAACCCTACGTAAAGCTTTACTTGTCATCATTAATGCTTCCTTCTTGTAGCAGTATATACTAAACTACATCAATAAATAACACCGCTGCAGGAAAATACAAAATAAAACTTTTTTCTTTAATGTTATTTTATCTCAGATTGTATACTTTTTCTTATAAAAATTAAATTACCTATTTTTCGAGAAGTTTAGTTTGTCTAAATGTTATATTTAATATTTTATTTATTAAAGTTTTGTTAACTAATTTTATTAAACTTGCTACTCTTGGTAAGGAGCATCGATATATCTTATAGTATTAGAATAATTTATAGAAAATCCTACTATTAGTGAACTATTATATATTTATAAATTGTAGGTTTAACAAAATAAACAATAACTTTAGTAGTTCAAATATTGATAGACATTCATTTTCATGACAGCGGAAAAAAAGCCCATAAATTTGGTCGTAGAGATAACATTTCATATCGTCAGTAACAGTAACAGATGTCGGTATTTTTTTCAGAGAAATTTCATTCTGGGTTGTATTATAATTGTACGGTTCTAATTTTTATGCTTGCATTAAATGTGTGTCGTTAGTATAAATTTACAGATAAAATCACTACATGCTTAAAAAATACCTTTTAAGTTTCAAATTATCTAAAGTAGATTAGTAATAGGTTCTTAAATAATGTTTTCCAATACATAGTTCTCTTTTTTAATTTTTCACATGAAACAACTTGTGCTTATTTAAAACTGTTTCAATTCAGTTTATTTATTAAAAAACACGTAATATTGTCATCGGCTTACTACACAATGTATTAATGTACTACACAATGTATCCTTTATGAACGAACCGTTAGTTAGTTCGGACCAAAAATTTTGCAAAAATTAGAAATAATTTATAATCATTTTATGATCGATTATTGTAATTAAATTTTATTTTAAGTATAAAATAATTTATAAAAATTGTTATTATGATCTGAAATACATATTTATTTTTAAACATTTTAAATGAATGACATGAAAGATCTATAAAATGAAAACAGTAAGGGTTTTACTATAGTACAAACAATACGTCCCCTTATTTAATCACAGACAATTAATTTTCTCAGATATGTAAATAAGAATAAATATATATAATTTGTATTCTTACAATTATTATATTAAACGAAAGTTTTGCAACTAAAAGGAGCAAAGATACTTTCCCCCGCAACTCCATCCAAAAGAATTCTCTAACGCAATTACCACAAAACCACGAGAATACCCGCCATTCCGCTGTTCCCGACGAATATTATAATTAGAAGAAGCGCGTCGCGAGCGAAATGACGGCGGCGGTGCCCTCGAAATTATCAAAGAGAGCCTCCCGATATTTAAGCGGCGACGGGGCGACAGTAGCCACGGCATAATGCCGGCATAAATATTCCGCGCTGATAGTCCCATAAGTCGTTAAGGAGATATATACGCGCGGGTGACGCGCTCTCCTTATCTAAAATGCGTATGAGTAGCCCCCAATGAGAGAGCGAGAGAGAAAGAAGGAGAGAGAGAGAGAGAAAGTTGGGCCAGATGTTAAAATAGTCGCCGCGTACGAGCCCGAATTTCACAGTCAATTTACCCCGGAGAAAATGATTTCTCGAAGGCGACTACTGTGTGTGCATGTCTGAACGAAAAAAAGAAACGGAAGATGGAGGGTGAGGAAACGGTCTACTAAGAATAAGATTATGTTGATTTTTAATTTTTTGATATCAGTTAAATTAATTATATTTTTGCTGCATGTTGGCTAAGAGTAAGATTATATTGATTTTTAATTCTTTGATATCAATTAAAATTAATTCTATTTATGCTACATGTACCCCAAAAACAATACTTTTTTCTTATAAATATTTTATTAACAGAAAAGCCATACGTGAGCATATATCTTCATATATATGACAGATATGCTCATATGTTGCAATAACTCATTTATGATGATGTATGATTAAATATGAAACTTTATATATGATCACATATGATTATATAATGAAACTTTATATATGATCACGTATTATTATATAATGAAACTTTATATATGATCACGTATGTTTATATATGAGTCATTTTTACACGGGAAAGACAACAAAATAGGTAATGAAACGACTGATTAATAAAATGATACATTAACTAACTAATAAAAATAATTGTACTGTATATTCTGAAAAACGATTTGTATTTAGCACAAATATTCACAAATAAGCAAATAAGTATTACTACAATTTTTATATTAATTGCTAAAACGTAATATACACTACGAGTAAGCACCGCAACATCCAACCCAAGAACACTCAAAATCATAAAATCAATCGAATCACCGTGCATACTTATTCAAACATTCTTGAACACGAGGATATCTATCCTCATTCTACCAAACAAAAGTACCCCCAACCAGAACACCACCAAACGAGAACCAAATCCCAGCATCCTCCTCGCTCCCCATATACCCATACCGAATCCCGCAGTAAAATCACGCTCACCCGCCAAATCCCCCGGCAAACACAGAATAAAAAGAAAATCAAGAGCGAGATCCTCCGCGAGAGCTCGCAATTATTCGTTCTC
Organism: Gastracanthus pulcherrimus; assembly: GCA_949152435.1. NCBI lineage: Eukaryota > Metazoa > Arthropoda > Insecta > Hymenoptera > Pteromalidae > Gastracanthus > Gastracanthus pulcherrimus. The sequence goes on from OX424573.1 coordinate 19,175,445, forward strand.
GCGCTCGCCCCGCAGCCACGAATTGAATCCCTCGCTGGTGTATATAACGTCGCGTCGCTCTCCGCACACGAGCCACGGAGGAAGAAGAAAAGCCAGAGAGAGAGAGAGAGAGAGAGAGAGATGGTTGCCCATGGCAACCACGCGCGCGCGCGAGCTAGAGGTTGCCGGGGTAACTCGGAGGCGCGACGCGACCCCTAAATACAGCAGAGAGAGAGAGAGAGAGAGAGAGAGAAGGGAAGATGTAGGGAGTGGGAAGGAAGTATTTTTCTTTTTGGCTGCGTGGGAGAGAGGCTGCGCGCGCGAATCGCGCAATGGAGGAGGAATCGAATGGGGAATCTTTAATTTCTTGAGTGAGTGAGAATTGCGGTCGCGAGGACTGGAGTGATTTTTATTCGGTATTGGGATGGGATGATTGTGGGGTTTGGGGGGGGAGGGGTGACGGATTTTAGTGATTTTACGGGATTTGCAATTTATTTTGATAATGGATTGCTGGGGAGGTGCATCGATACTGAAAATTCATTTCATAGATATAGATTACACATTTTTTGTAAGAAATATTATAAAACTAAAGTCAAGTTTTTCATTAAATGGCATGTTATTATATACATTATTTTTGGAATTATTAAAAATTCAATTATTTTTAGTAAAAGTAGGTATTTTATCATTGCGTCAAATTTTTAATGAGAAAATGTGTTTTGGTGTATAAAAATGAAGCTCAGTGTTCGCAGTTTGATCCCATAGGTCTCAGAAACTAAGATACAACTGAGAATATTAGTATTGCTCGTATATTACCAGTACATATGATGTTAAATATGTCCCCTCAACAATGACCAAACTAAGGATACTGAACTTTATTTTTAGGTGTTAGAAGAATTTTTAGGCGAATTTAGTTAATATTTTACTGAAATATTAATCTAAATAACATTGGGTATTATATAAAGGAACAAGAGATGTTTACGGAAACTATCATTCAGTTAATTATTGTAACGTTTGATTTGATTTTTTGCAAATGTCTAACATAAGTAGATATCAGACGAGATTGGTTAGACGCACATATTCTTTTAAAACAATTTTATCACTCATCTCAGTAAAACATTGTCTGTTGCTATTAATTGACCTTCTTGAAGAAAATTTATTGAGCAGTGAAATAAGATCTGTAACTGTGTGAGTAACAATATATGCATATCAGAGAAGAGTACTTAAGTATCTATAAATTTTACGAAGCAAGATTACGAAATAATCAATGTATGCAGAGTAAAATCGTATCGTTTATATGTAAGCATACAACATCTTTTAAACAATTAAATTTTATTCTGCACACATTGATTATTTACATTTCATAATTTTACATTGTCAAATTTATAGATAAATGTTCCAGAAGTAAAATGAATATTTAAAAATTAAAATTGAATGAAAACTAAAAAAAAGTTTGTAGTTTAACTTATGAACAATGCCCACGATAACAATTTTTATATACAATTTCATTTGATTTCCAGTACGCAAAGTCCCCCAATTATTCTTTCACCTAATACATCATCACTCGCATTATCAGATTTTATCTACCGTGCTACAAATTTTCTTCCCGGAAGGTCAATTTACTCCGCCAGGAGCCACCTTAAACATAACCCAGCAATACCCACAACAACACACAATTGCAAAACACCCCCCAAAATCATCCCAAACTACTATAACTACCAACACCCAACCCCCAACCACCCTTGTCTCCTCCCGTGCCACGCTCCCGCGTAGAAGACGAAGCACAACGCCCGAGGAGACGGCGAAAACCCGCAAGGAGAAACCCGCCTTTCTCCCGGACAGTTAGCGCGCGGGCGAGGTGAGGAGACGCCGGTTAATTACTAAAGCGTTTTAATCTCCGGCGAAGTTCGTACTCTCCGCGCGAGGAGCAAGTGGCCGCCGCCGCCGCCGAGGAAGGATGCAGCGGCAGCGACTAACGGCCGAGGTCGGGTGTAAATTAGGGACTCGCCAACTTCGCTCGGTCTCGAGCGACGCACGGAGTCGTCCTTCTTGCGCGGCTTTGCGGGGATTCTCGTGGAAGGTGCTCGGCTCGAGATGGAGGGAAATGTGCGAGGAAGAGTTGGAGAGGGAAATTATTTTTTTGTAGAGGGGGGAGGTTGTGCGCGAGGGTTATGGAGAGTTATAGGACGCAGGGAGATTAGGGAGTTTGTGGTAGTGGACTTGAGAGTTGGGTGTGTATAGGGTGTGGGTGTGAGATTAAATTATTTTTGTTACTTTGGAATTTAACTACGGAGTCTTAGCTGTGGGTGGAGTTGTCGAGTAAATGAAGGTGTCGATTTGAATTTTAAAATGAATTTTAGTCATTTTAATACTTTGATTTTCAACTTTTCTTTTCGTGAGTAATTAAAAATCTATTACATGCTTAACCCCAGGCGCTGTCATCCCGCACACTATGAATTCGTGGATTCTGATCAGAACAGTTTTATAAACACTGTAAATGCCCACTCCACCGTGTGCGCCGACACTACTAAAATGTATTTACTTTAATCGAGTTAGTCAAACGGTAATAGCGTTGAGATACAGTGTCCAGGTGACTGTTGTCCAGTATTTTTGTAAACATATGGCTATAATAAAGAAAAACGCAAAAGATATACACAGCTGATAAGAAAAAATTGAAAAATTCAGATTCAGCATTTATAGAACTTTAAAATTATGACAAAAAAGTATCAAAGTGCTTTATACATTCCGGTTTGGATAAACATTTTATTGTTGTGAATATCTTTGTTGTCAAAACTTTATAAATACAGAGATGCTTTCATAATACCCTTTTTTTAGGAAGTGACAAATAATATCGAATTTTTAAGAAAATACTATTCAAAGACATATATACTTTGATACTGATGAATATTAATCGATAATATTGTATACTATATCTCTTCAATTAATTTTATTTTTACATCATTAATATTCTTTAATACATTATATAATAATTATTTATTAATCAGGAAAAGTATTATATCAGTCCAAACACATGCATATAAAAGGAAACACTGTAAATGAAAGAGTAAACTACTGAATCATTCGACTAAATACATTAGCAAACAAACTACATCTTAATTTCATAATATTGAACAACCACAAACAGCTTAATTGTTAAAAACCTAATTCAATTACGCTCGATCGACGCTCGTTCCGTACCACTAACCGCGCGCAAAAAATCCAAATAATCTCGCTCCAAGATAACATCCCTGCGACAAAAACTCGCCAAAGCCTGAGCACTACTTAGCAACATTTATTAAATCCCCACCATGGTATACAATACAATAAAAGTAGCGCAACTCGCGCGCTCGAAACAATTCGAGAGCGCTTGTCGAGTAAGATAAATAATGATCGCGAGCGCGCGCACCTTCAATAACAATCAATGAAAATAATGGACGACTTGTTTTCAAAGGAATTTATTATCGCTGAAGGGAGGCAATGTTCCGTGACGATCGCGCGCGCGCGCATAGCCGCAGACACATTGCACAAGCGAATAGCGCCCGCGTGTATATATACAAAGCGAGTCCCGCATGGAAGAACGGCGAATTAAAGCTGGGGAGAGAGAGAGAGAGAGAAAATTGGCGCAGACAGTCGCCAAAACAAAAGTACTTGGAGAATTATAAGCGGGGCAGTGTAAAGCGAGTTGAGCTAATTATTGGGAGGTCGGGTATATAGACGCTTATCTATTAACGCGAGAGCCTGCTTTAGAGCGCAGTCTTGTTTTCTCTTTCTTTATGTCTGTGTTTTATAACGTACTGTATATTTAGATTATTTTGTGTACTTGAGGTTATATTGGTGGATATACTGATGAAAAAAATGGATTTGTAGAGCATTGAGATGCCCGTCAATCAGAAAGATTGATAAAGTTTTATTTAGAAAATGAACAACTCATTTAATCAAAACAATAACAATTATACTGCAAAAGTATGTTCATATTTAAATAATAAACAATTTTTTTAACGAATTCCTATTTAATCACTTCCAATTTTGGTGAAAATTGATTTTATGTGGTTTTCTACCGTACTGCATTATTATTTTCATATTTGTGGTATTTCTTTTAATTCAAACTCTATATTCTGCCGATAAAAACGTATCTAAAATATGTTATTTCATCTAAACTAAAAGAAAAAGATTACAGTTTTTCTTAATATTCTCAGAACTAAAAGAAAGTGGAATTATTCGGTTTTGTTCACTCACTCGATAACTTTCAATAACGTTTATACTTTCAAGTCCTATCTTGTTATTGGTTTGTCAAATTAAAAAGACTAGAAGGAAATGCGTAATTTTTTATTGATATCTAAAGTTATTATTTTGGAGTATTAATTATTATGCATCCACCACCACAAACATAGTAAATATTTTATAAAAATTGTTTCTATTCGTTGGGTATTTTTAATTTATAACATTTTCCAGTCAGGTTATATTATGATTTTATATATTATCTATATCTTATGTTTGTATATGTTATATCTATATATTGTTTATATTACTGCGTCAACCTCATTAAATTTTATACGACATATGTTACTAAAGCATCAATATATTCAATTAATATTAAAAAAAGTGATCCTTTTATAATTTATTGTCAATTTAACTTTCAACATGCATGTTAACAGCCATGGCTTATATTCTTTAGGTAAGTATCAATTTTCTAAAATTCAAACATTATAAAGGTACCTTTTATTAAAAGTACTATAAATTATTATCAATTTAAGTGAAGAAAATAATTTTTGAAACCTATTATAGTAAATGTAATTTCAACTTCTGGCTTGAAAATTTATATTTCTAAAATGTTTCTTTTTATAAAATCTTAACTAACATTAATATTTCCTTTTACATTCGTGCATAATTTTACATAAGAATTAATTAAAATAATATAAGAAGATTAATATCTCTTTCCTATTGGTAATATTGAAATAGTTGATTTATTCAGGGAATAAGTAACTTGTTTCATTCACAGAAAAACAATTACATTTATTCAACAAATAATCAAAAATGTTAAGCATTAAATAACGAAATGCAGCTAAAGTTTCCCATCCTCCACAAGCGCATAAAATGGAGACACCTCAATCGCACAGCAGTGGGCGTTGTAAACCCCAACCAACAAAACAAATCGCCCGACGTCATTATCACCGCTCGGCGGCGTCTCCCTCGCTGACTCAAGACCCTCCAGCGCCAGCCACGAGTCAAAGTTTCTCCCCGATAAAACTCCGATACCGCACAATTCGCGACGATTTAATTAACGCTCTTCTGCGTCGCACATTTTTTTCTACGCACACTCGACGATTACGTTTTATCCGCATCGCGCGTTCGCCCCGAAGTTTCACAAATAAATATACACAACAAAGAGCCGCGCGTGGCGCAATGCACATGCTCACCGAGCGAATCGATCCGGCGGCCGCTAATTTGTTGCATCATTCCGAGAAATCAATCAGAGCTGTGTTTCGGCCGACGGGAAAAATCGAGACCGAGGCAGACCTTCGATCTGTTTCTTCACTCGCAGCGCTAATCGCGCCGTTTTTATTATTTCGAACGCGGCAGCGATTCACTTACGACGCCTGGATTCGACGCAGGCGTTCATTATTTTATTGCGGCGATTTGTAAATTTTCCACTTTTGCGCAATCGCGGGCGACATTGAAACGCGCGGAGATATACACCGTAGCGCGAAGTGGATTTTCGCGATTTTATACGTATATAGGTTTCAATGAGACGATCGACATGGGTTTTGTTGATCGTTGTTTGTTGTTCGTGTTTTTTTTAGTCATGTGCGAGTTTGGATCGAGTGTATTTAGCGCGTTATGTGATTAGTGAGGCATGAAAAACAATATCAAAGTTCAGCGAGAATCTATATATTCTTTATTGCATATCCAATTAAAATGATTTTACTCGAGATAGAATCTTATTTAATTAGCGCTGACGATACGATTAAAATTCTATTAACTAGTATAGTAAAAGAATAAATTTAATACTTTGATGAAAGTGAGTTTCCAGAACTCTGCAGCTAGATTTTTGCAAAAGTTTGAGTTCTAATTATGAATAACTGACGAATTTTAGCGAATAAAATACTGAGAAGAATTGTTACAAAGTCTTGCATCCTTTAAAATTTTGTCAGACTTTGATAGATTTTATCATAATTGAGAGAGCGTGTTCGTAATATGGTTTCATAAAAAATTAATTTTTATTGAATTTTTTCTAAAATAATTTGTTGTTAGAAAATACTAGGTAATAAACCAATTATAGACCTATAAAGTGAAGAAAACAGTGGTACGCGCTGTATTTAGACGATTTTTTTTTCATCGGAGGGATAAATAAGAACTAAACTATTTAATCAATGTGTCTGAAATTGTTGAGTTTCATGAACAAACTATTAGCTATGGCCAAGAACATTATTATGGATTTATATGAAAATGTCATATATCGTTTAATTTTTACGCAATCTTAAGTTTCTGATTTTTGCATATTATGTAACAATGAAAATTCTGACTTTACTGTTTCTGAATTATGAATCATCGGCATGATACCAGATTTGAATTTTGATTATCGACTGCAGCGCATGTTAGAATGATACAAAAGTGCTTCATGGTGGAAAAATTCGTACATTATATAATGCACTAGAGCCATCAAAACACCCTTTTTGGGGTCGCTGAATATAAATTTAAAGTAAAAATTTACAAATTCAATATGACTAATCCAATATGGCGGACCAAATATTAAGCTTCATGCTTTAAAAGCATTTTTGGCACACAAAGCAGTCTTTCTTTCTCATAGTCAAGGGGTATCACCAACAAATGAAAAAAAAGTCAGAATTTATCTTACATTAGACAAATTCTACAGAATTCTGACTAATTTTAAACCAGAAGAGATATTTTCAAGATAAAATCGTATATCATAAGATTTCTTTAAAAATCGAATCAAAATTGAATCCGTCCTGTGAACGTGATATTTGACGTTTTTTATGTCATTATTTTTTCGCCAAATCTTGTGATATACGCGGTAATAATACTCGAGAACAACCACCCAAACTTGACCTAAATATTTCCTTTCTTTGTCGATTGTAAATCAATTTTTGTACAAAACACTGTTTACATAATCAAATAATATTCACAACATAATTAAATTTCATTGAAATTAACAAGCTAATTAGCACGATTTCCTCATCGTACAAGCCACTGATAACTTCATCTACGACCCATCACAGACATCCAAACAAACCACACGCACGCACTCGGAGCTATCATCATAAATCCTTGGCGGCTCAAAAAAGCAAAAAAGAAGCCCAACGCAAAAACACCACTCTTATCGCCCCGCGCCAGCATTATTTCCGCGCAATTTGCAAACAATCCATTTTTCCTCCCAACAATAAAGCCTCTCGCGCGCAAAAAGGAATCCCCATTCCGTCGCATTCGTTTTCATCAAGCTCCTCACCCACGCGCCAAAAGCATCGCGGCGCACATACGTTCTGCTCCCCTTAAATTTTATTACAATCCCCGAGCTCCCAGCTTCGGCTCCGCTCCGCAAGACTCGCCCATCGCCGCGGTCGCGCGTCGCTCGAAGCCAATTGAAGCGCGACGCGGCGATTTGTCGCCCCGCGGGCTGCAGCGCCGGGGAGTGGGGAATAAAACCATGATCCACGAAGAGCGGAGAAAAAAGAGCGAGAGAGAAGAAGAAGAAGACGAGCAGCGGAGGAGGAGAAGGGGAGAGAGAGACGTCGAGTATTCGGAGCACGCGATCTTGGCTGGATGCTGGTGCTGGCAGTGGTACGTCATTCGGCCGGGGCCGCTAATCAGAACTAACCGCCGACGCGTGCTCGGCATTCGGGAGAGCGACGAGAGAAACAAAGAAAAAAGAGACGGGAAGCTGCCGCCGCTGCTGGTGTTGCACGGTGCAAGAGCAGAAGCAGAAGCAGCAGCCATCTTTGCATCCAGCGCGCGGTACTCGACTTTGGCTTTTCGCTGTATGCGAGCGATGTATGTTGCCTGCGCTGCGAGAATCGAGATGTATTTCGCGTGCTTCGGGGTGAAGGTTTTCTCTTTTTGAAGCTGGGTGGAATGGAGGAAGGTATTGATTGTGGAATTTTGGTTGGTGAAAATTATGCCAAAATGGATTTGGAGCGAGATTTCGAGCTGTGCTTTAGCAAAGTGATTTTTAATGTATCGTGGTCTGTAATGCTGAATCGCAACTATTTTAGTTTTGTATACTGTATGTTAATGTTATATATGTGGGTTCCAGGAAAACCGAATTAAGTTCATTTTTTGAAAATTGAGGTTTGAATGGTTTCGGCATATTTACATAGTATATTTTTAGATAAAAATGGAAAAAATCAAGAAAGTGTAAAAATAAGTGATCATATATACTATTTATGCATTTTTTTTAACATTACTTTAAATGGAAAATAAAAACTTTAAACCTTAATATCTCAGAAACATGAAAAGTGGACTAAGTAGTTTTTCGGGGAACCCCCAGATATATTAAAAGATGATTATTTTGATTCAGCTTGAAGAAAAATAATAATTCAGTAATACAAACAAAATCTGATTACCATAAATTTTAATTAAAAAAATTTTGTTGAGTAAGCAAAGTAGTGAGCTAACAAAAGTTTGCAAACATTAAGGTAGGACCTTGAACCGATCTAGGAAGGACGTGCACTTTATATATTCTATCTTTCTCCTGTAGACGCAATAATTTATATAAGTTGAATTATGAAATATAATGGTTCTAGATAATATTCATACTTATTTTGTAAGAATTTTCCCAATTGTCTTTTCGAGTTATAAAGGGTAAAGATATAAAATTACTGTCAACACGTGTAACAAATACTGATCGACTGAATATATCTTAGGGTTTGCGGTATAAAAATGAAGAATTTTCTTGTTACTTAGATATGTTAAAAAAAAGAATGAATCTTATAACAAATATGTGTACATCGATTGAACAAAAAATTTCACGTTTTTTAGAAACTAAAAATGTCATAAATCGAGGCAATCAGTTGAAGATTCATAAAAAGATTATCTTCAAAAAGCTTTTGCTTTGAGAAAGCAATAGACATGAGACTAATATTAAAAGTAATAAAAAAGTACACTTGCAATTATATTATTAAAGATTGATCTCATACGAGCATATATTATTTTCCTTATCTTATCAAAACAAGTTTTCGAATCTTGTGCTCTCTTCATCTATAATACAGAAAGAGATCGTATATTCAGTAAAATAAGCGAATATCTTACAAGCCATTTTCCTAGACGCGTTTACAATACATTAAAGGCTGAACATTTAAGCCTTAGCAATACTGTTTCTTCCACGTGTAATTTAAACTCTATCACAAATAAAAATACTTAAATCTGAACCCCAGCAAAGTCCTATCCTCGCACTTTCCTCTCTCCATCGCCACCGCATTTTCCCAATCCCTCCCCGCATCTCCTATTCCATCTATTCCACGAATTCTATTCCACATCTCCCATCCTCCGCATTCTCCTTCTCTTCTCCTCTCGAATCTCTCCTCCCGCAGCGAGCCTGCACCGCAGCGCGTGATTTACTCGCTCGCGTTCACGCCTCATCGATCCTCGCTCTCCTACGAAATGGAATGTATTTCCATGCGCTGGCGCGCGATCGCCATTGTTTCCCGCTGAGGTAGCGCGCCGCGTGGAGCGAAAAGAGCTGATGCTCTCCGTCTCTCTCGGGGGACGATTTGACTTGCAAAGCGCGAGAGAGCGCGGGGGCCGCAAGAGAGGGAAACGGAATCATTCCGCGCGTGAATTAGAAGCGAGCGCGGGGGCTGCCGCTCAATCGCGATAAGGAATTTACGCGATTTTAAGGGAAAGACAGAGGTGGTTGTTGGATGCGGAATTTGCAAGAAGGTTGAGTTGTTTGGGGAGCTTGTAGGAAGAAAAATTGATAGATTGGTTATTTCGAACAAGCTGAAGTAGTGCAAAGTAAAGTTGAATCCGACTGGAATAGGAGAATCGTCTGTTATTCGTGAGCGCGAATGGAGCATGTAACTCAAAATAGCATTTAAATCTGTAAAATGAAAAAGAAACTAGGAGATTTTGCCAGGATAGTGCCAATAATTGCTCCTATTGGCGATACTTGATGCTGTGGTAGAAGTACTTATTTCTCTTCATGTGAAGTTGCGAAGTTTTGTAATTATTTTAATCAATAATTCAACTACCGTGTAATATTATAACCTGAAGCATATATTTAGTACACATCTGATCAATAGGTCTGTTACTACTGTATCTTGCAATAATTGCTTTTTCCATCGCACGCAAGTATCCACTGACTTCAGGCGTTCAATCATCTTTTACTATTCAATAAAAATGAGATACTAATAATTTCTAGCTATACAATTATGCCGACAATAATTTGTATTCAAATGCACAGCATAAGATAAGCAATTTAAAAAACAGAAACAAAATATTACACATATTGCTTAATGAAATCATCATCGTGGCTTTCCGTGCTGCGTCCCTCGTCGCGCTCCTCTGTAATTTGCAGTCACATACTTCTTGCGTATCGGCCGTAATTGAAGACTCTCGGCCGAGTACCTCTCGGTACGCGAGACAAAAAGTGTCAAGTAGATTGTGAAAAATATCATTTAAATCGAAGCTCTTTATTATTTGACAGGCGAGATAGAGAGAGGAGTAAAACATTGCCTCTGGGAAAGATGTGTTTCTTCCGCGGAGAGATTAAGAGCGTTATCGAACGGAATGATCTGTTGCTCGAACAACGAATCGAGAGATGAGGAGGAGGAGAGCGAGAGAGAGAGAGAGAAAGCGCGAGTTATAACAGTATACGCATCGAACGTATAGTGTATGTAAAGGAAGGTTCACATTGGTAAATATTTTACTTGCAAAGATAAAGCAGTATTTTTATAATGTATATGTGCAGATCCATTACTTTTTAAAAAAATAGTGCGCATGTATTTCACAAAAATTTTCGCCAACTTTTTATATGAAAGCATATATTGAAAGAAGCCTAAAAAATTTGTTTCAGTCTCTCTCGTTCAGTTTATGCACTCCTAGATTTACTTGAATATTCAAAATTGACTTAAAAATTAGATATTTTTAAAAAATTCCAGAGAGCTTCCATTTCAACCATTTTGAATGATTCAAAAAAAGATTTTTTCGTGTTTAAGCGAAGTTAGAGAAAAAATATTTCCATCCCAAAATATTGAAGAAATTATTTTCAATAAGTCATTCGCATATGGGAAAGTCCTTTAATTTCAAATGCGGTACGTAGAACCAAAGATACAGCCTCTGGAAGATAGGAACTTTTTCGAAAATCGTCAAGTTGGCACTTCTATAACTCTTTTCTCTAAATATATTTTTAGCTCTTACTTTCAGAAAAAATAGTTCAAACATTCTAGAAAACAATACACTTGGTTGTAGTTCTGTGAATTTTACTTATAGCATGAATGTGCATTTTCTTTCTAGCTTACTTTTTCAACCTGAAGTAAACGACATACTATTAAAGTCTAACGTAATTTACGTAGGTATTATACATTATAAACAATTCTATGTATAACGTCCGAAAGAAAGCTGACATTAAGACCTTTAATTTGAGTGGTCGGAGCATCTTTGAGGGTATTTTGTTGAAAAGTAATGTTCGATTCAAAATTACGAAAAAAATTAGGTGGCGAAATGGGGGACTGCAAGTTGCCAACGACTTATATATAGATATCACGAATAACTGAAACATTATAAAAAATGCAAAAGAATATTCTACGAATATTTAGACACAACTAAACGCATACATGGATGCAAATTTAATGGTATAGTTATCGATATGACCTTCAAAGTAGTGTACGAATATATTGGCACAGTTTTAAACAGTAGAAATTATATAGAGAAGGAAATGAGTACAATACATTTATTTTATTTAAGAAATGTTTGTACTTATCGATTGACACAATTTTCAGATTTCGATGTTTATTGCACAATTTGAAAATAAGAATTTGTAAAACAACAATGCTGTCGTTGTATGGGTGCAAAACATGGGCTCTGACAAAAAAGCGATGAAACTACATTGGGAGTATTCAGAGATATTTGAAGCAAAATAGGATGAGAAAAGTAAGTAAATATAGAAAATGACATAATCAGGAGATAAAACGACTCAGTGAGTCATCTAATATTATTAGAGTAATTAAATCACGGAGTAGGATAAGATTAGCGGAAATTGCGAATAAAATAATAGTATATTAAGATATTAATGGGAAACTCAAAAAGAATAAGACCATTAGGTTGACGAAGGCATAGACGGGAGGGAATTATTAAGTGAGCTTTAAACGAAGTGGATATGAACATACATCATGAATACAATTAGCGCAAACTGGAGAAAAGTGTCATTCACGTATTGGTAATTAACTTTCAAATTCTAAATACCAAACAAAAATAAATGTTAACACTGGTAAAAATATTGTTTATACTTGCTTAGTAAATAATCATTTTGTAATACTAACTATTATCATTTTTTCTTTTACTAAATTTTGGTCATAGAAACAAAATGTAAATGGTTAAGAATATTGCATTTAATAATCACATGCACACGGGAAAAATAGTTGCTGTTTGCTAGACCATACTATCATATCTGTAACTTTACCCCCCTCAGGTCACCATTTATTCCCTAACATACAAGGAGCTTTTATATATTCGTTCTTTTAATTCGTTTGCTGATATTAATATAGTACAGATTTTCTGCCGATTTTTGCAAACTAAACAGACAATTTGTTTGTCAGCAACGTTATAAAGGCATATCCTAATAAGGGTAGCGAGGCGGTGCCGCTCCGTCGCTGACAAACAAATTGTCTGTTTAGTTTGCAAAAATCTTCACAATACTTGTACTATACAAAGAGCTTGTTTTTCAAAAATATTGGCGATCAAGCTTTATTGCTCAATCTAAGAGAGGACCATTTTTTCGATGTTAAGGTCTTTTATGAGTTTAGGGTCTAATGATGACCTGATAGAGTCAAACTAACGATCGATTTGAATTCCGCGACCCTAAAAACATACTTCTAGCATGTTGCTTAATTTTTTCTTTGAGGTTTCAGTGATCGGGCTTCATTTTTCAACCTGAAATGGACTGTTTTATCGATTTTTATGTATTCTTTGAGATTAAGGATGAATGGTGATATTACATGTGATTAAACGGACAACAAGTTCAAATTCAGCGACCCGAAAAGCATAGGGGAGAGTAGTACACGTTGGATATAGTAAAATTCAAAAGGTCCCCAATTCGATATTTAATATAAAATCCTCACAAATAAAGTGTATATACATAGCTAATTACCTATAGAACATTATATAATTCATAAAAGCTGTGAAAGACTTCATGAATTAGAACAATTAACATTAATAAAAGATTATACACTCTGAACGTTTGCACTTATCGTCTACACAATGAATCATTGTCTCAATCTACTATAAATAATACTTTTATAACAGGTTTTGTCGGTTGATATTTAAGAAAACAACATAAGTTATTGATTAAAATTGATTTCCTGAAACAATTATTGAAAATATATAAAAAAAGGCAGATTGAGTTTAAAAGAATGCATTTAGCACTTTAACGTTGAAAAATATTAATGAGATATCGTTCCCATGAATATACGGTAATCTAAGAGTTTAGAAATAAGTTACTTTTAAGTATTCAAATAACTTTCAGTGCTAAAAACTGAACTCACGCTCTTTTGATATTATACATCGTATACTTTGTATGTATAATCACTGTTAACAGTGATTTCATCGTATAATAATAATTTATAAATGTTTAGCAGTACGTTATTTAACAGGATTTTTATCTACCAAGTAAAATATTCATCAAATACGTATCAACTAATTAATCGAGTCACAAGATACGAAGATATTTTGTAGCAAACTAGAAAAACACATTTTTATACATTCTCATGTGTTAATATTAAATTTAGATTTCCAAAATTCGGGCATGGAGTGTTATTCATAATATGGTTACTGTAACTCAATGATTTTCATATTTAAAATTTTTCAAAATATAAATAAATCAGAATTTCTCTTCCCTGTTATAGCAGCTTGTTACCTAATTTTTTTCCCTAAAATTTCAGTATTCAGGCTTTATTTTTCTATCTAAAAAGGGGACTTTTTACAATTTTAAGATTTCTTATAAGGTTAGGAAGAAATGGTGACCTTATAGGATCAAACTGATGATGCATTTGAATTCAGTGATCCTAAAAACATACTGGGGGCCTGTTGCTTAATTTTTTCTGAGGTTTCCGAGTTCAAACTTCATTTGTCAACCTGAAAAGGACCATTCTAAAATAGGTTAAGGATAAATGTTCATCGGAATGGATTCGGATTGAGACTCTAAAAACATACTAGCAGCTCATTGCTTAAATTCTTCCCTGAGGTTTTAGTATTCACTATTCAGGAATTACACGTGAAATTCCATATTCCTAATTAGATGAGAATTTTATGTAAAATTTTACACTCAACTCTACCTGGACAGTTTTAATAGGGATAGTTTAATAACTTTTACGATAAATGAAGGGACCTTTAAAAAGGCTAGATTTTCATTGCATATGCAATTCGATATCCAAAAACAGTTTATAATTCTACCTCCACGTCGTATAATCAGCTACCGGCAGAATAGACTCTTCCTTTAAACAAAACCAATCAAAAAAGCTTTCTCTTGGAGAAAGCACACTGCACACATATAATCACATTCTTTGCATTCAACAATCATTACTATGCTCGCTCGGTCATTAAAACTATTCATTCTCTTTTTCGATATATTAATATAGCAACTAACCGCACTTCTTGTCCAAATCCACCGGTGTGAATCTCCCGAAAGTGCAGCGCGCAAGAAGTCCGACGTCGGCGAGCAAAAGAGCCTCGCTCTCGCGAGAGAAATAACGTCGTCCCCGCTTGATTTATGGGTTAATAGTTAACCGGCCGTAAATAATGCTAATCACACTCTTATTATACGTTCCGCCGTGGCATCGCGCGGCGCGCTCTGCTCTCGCTCTCGCTCTCGGCCTATGTTTTGTCCGCGTGCCGCGATTTCAAAGACTCTCTCTCTCTCTCTCTCTCTCGTGTATACGCCGAGCGTTGTTTCTTTCGCTCCTCCATATACCTCTCGCTTATAGGTACGTATATACTCCCGATCCATTTGTCCGTCTCGGTCTCGCTGTATCCTTTTTTACGCTCGACTTCGTGTATATGTATATACAACCGCGTCGCGAGTACGTGTAGCGGTACGGCTCTCTTTCTTTTTCTTCCAAAGGGTATGGACCTGGGTTATTCATCTTGCCGCGCGATTCTTGCTGCACGCGTGCGCTGCGGAAGGAGTAGCACATCCCTCTCGAATATGGAAAAGAAGTGTCTCGATTCGTGTTGGTGGTGTTGGTGTAAAAAGGAGAGAGATTCGCTGCAGTTAGAGTGACGGAAAAAGTCGAGCGCTGAGCGAGGAGATTATTTGTCTCCGACGGAGAAGGAGAGGCGAGAGTTTTCTGGCGGAGAGAGATGTGTGAGATGAGAGTTTCGCGCGCGGCGTGTGAACATTTGCGATGATTAGGTTCATTTTGGGAATGGAGGGATTTTTGAATGAGGAATGTTTTAAAATTAGATTTTGTTCTGTCTACAAATGCAACAACGAAAATAATGCCAAATCCACTAACTCTTTATTTCTTTACTGCCAATTAATGAAAATTTACTGCTGAATCAGTGACTTCACCATTGTTTTATTTTGCAGAGTTTGTTTCAATGGATTTGACGTTTTTGAATGGCTCAATAACTTTTAACTTGCATTCAAAGCTTAAAAGTTCATAGCTTCATGAAGGCAAGAACATCTTGGATCGATTTATTTTGAAAATCTAAAAAAGTAAATAATTTACTTTTGATTATAATAACCGGCTTTGCGATACGAGTGAAGTTAGCTATGCGATCAGCTGATTCCAGTAGCGTTGATACGCATGCTTTTTCGATTTCCATTACAATTGGACTGACCCGCTCTTTATTTTCCTAAAATAAAGTGATTCTGAAAAGGATAATCGATTCTGATGCGTATTTTCCAAATGGGACGATGAATTCGAGTTGGTGGTATTCGGTCATGATTATATAATTTTCTATGTTTACCGTTGTTTAAGTTTTATTTCGCTACGAATATGTTTCTAAAAAGAGAATATCTACTAATGCGACGTGGAAATTAGGTCCAAATAAATTTTATCATTTACACCAAAAAGTGTAAAAAAACTTGTTCACAGGCCTTGACGTTCTCATATAATCGTAATGATACAAAAAATATTGAAAATATAAGAAATGGATAAGAAATTTTCGTTTAGTTTTTCAATATTTCGAATAGTTATATTTATATAATACTTTAAGTAACTTTAAAATAAGTTTTGTATATCGTTTTGTATAAATAGAAGAGATGGGATACAGTATGTATTAAATTCATGAGTAACTTGAATAAGTAAGAGTTTCCTTGTAAGTAAGTACTTTAGTTTTGAACATCTAAAAATTCTTTTCGTGTTTAGTAAAACTACCGATAATATTATATTTTATAAATGACCTATAACCTTTAAGTTGTAAGATAATGACCACGATTTTAATAATTTGATAGGAATAAATGTATACTTGTGTAAAATGTCGAAAAACTGATTACGTATAAGTAAGGCTAAGCAATGCATTGGTTTTACAAGTATTTAGTTAACATGGCACTTGACAATTGGATTTAAATAAAAGCAAAATTACTAAAATATTTTTTCAAAAATTAACTGCTATTTGCAAGTTCAGAAATTATACTAACAACGAATACATTGTAAAAACGTCACATATGAATTAGTTATACATACACGTATAAATATGTAGATGCTTCGTTTGCTTTTTAGCCTAAGAAAATAAACATTGCGTTCAACTACAATTATTATAATGACTTGAGCAAACAATCGCTACAGTTATCACAAAATAATCCGTACTTATCTCCGCCCGAGAAAAAAAACTTGTCGCACGGCAAACCATGATTTATCACCACGAAACAACATGTATATACACGTCAAAATTACAGCCAGAAACTTATTCCAAGTTTTCTTCTCGTGCAAGGCAACCATTTCATGAATATAAGAAAACTCCCTTAACCATCTGTTGATCGCGTCTCTCGCGAATTATCAACGTAATTTTTACCAGATAATCTTCGTCCAGCGTATATATAAGAGCTTCATCCTCGAGCGCGCGCGCGCGCACGCGTAAACACATACGTCCGTTCTTTCTATATATCTATATAAGAGCGAGGCAGTGCGCCACGAAACGATTACCCGCTACGTGCATTTTTCCCTTTTCTCGGCGAAATCGCCGTATAGAATAATAGGCTTAGAGCGCGCATCGCTCGGCCCATTATATCCTCGAGGAACGTGAGTGTACACGTCGCTCGCGTAAGGGCTTCATTCTGAAATGAGACATATGTGCATTTTTTGGTCGAGCGGTTGGGAAGGCGGAAATTGACTCTGGATGTTAAAAGTGTTTTTATTACTTTTTTGTCGTGTTGTATGATGAAATTAAAAAGTATTCTATGTCTTATTATACAAATTAATTTGAATTTTTTAATTAAAAATGTGGATAAAGCTTCGTACGATTGCGGACATCCATAATTACACTCTTGTAATATTATAAACTCATTTTCTTACGCTCATCCTAACTTTTAAAGAAAATGGTTCCACTACAAAATATTTACGTATGTCAGCCATAATAATGATTACAATTTATATCAAGGACATAGAAACATAATATAGTCTGAATATCCTACTGCCAGTGATTGTTGCTCCATTCATTCGATTTTAATAAAATATTATTCGTCGTGATTATCAATGAACAATATTAATGGGTAAGTAAAACGCTGTTAAAAGTTTATAATGAAAAATACTGTAATCAATAGTGGGTAAAACAAAAATAAAATAGCTAATAGAACTTCTGTATTCGTCAGTAAAGTATCCATGTACAGCTAATTTATTTATGAGGAGGGAATTCTTGATAGATTTAAGTTTATTTAAAGATCATTATAGTACGTTAAAATATCTTTTTATAACGAGCTTCCATGATAAATTAAATGGTGCATCGAGAGTACTATAATTCTTTTAAGAAATTGTACATTTTTTAAAAATACTGAGCGTATTGGAAAATTCATACGAGAGTTTGTTGGTTATCACGTCAAAAAGTCACAAAAAATATCAGTCCAAACATTTTAATAATATTATTTTTAACTAAAAAGCGACTGATTTTTCTTTCACTAGACTAAAATCTAGCCTTGCATTCATTCGTATGCAATCTTGCGATGCATTCCTATGATCACTATATCAATCGGTAAACGTCCACGAAAGTTGCAATTTTCGCATGGAAAATAAACTCTATGGCAAAAACTAACACATCCATCTTAAAGTACGTAAAAAAGCTACAATTTTAGGTACCGTATGACTTTCTTTTCGCTCGTATCCCGCTGACAAACGTGGTTTCTTTACATGCATGCACTGCTAAGAAATCAGAGTTTTGATGATTTCGCTCGTAATCATGACATCTTATAATTAGAGGGCAGCATAGTCACTGCGTCTCTCAACATCTATTGACACAATACCGTCACGGACACAGTTTCCAATCAGCTATGGTGCTATGTCGGGATATTTGATGCATTACACTTTGAAAATTAACTGTTTACTCAAAAGAAACATTTCTAATGATAAATATAACTCTTAATCTTTCATATGAGATTTGAAAAATACATAGAGAATTAGAAATTAATTAATTATAAAGCTTTAAAGAAAAAAGTAACAGGGAGTAATTTCTGATCACCAAAATGATACATGGGAGCAATTTCTGTTCAGATTAAGACCCTATTTCTAATCAAATTATGTTAACGCGTTATTACCTTATGCAACGAGCAAAAACACATTAAACAATATTATAACAGTAACTGTGATAACTAATTAACAATTTTTTGTTTAAATAGTAGTGATTAATGAAATAAATAGTCGATTATTTGTGCTCAGACGACCGCACGATAGTCAATCAGCTGAAATGCGCGTCTGATCGCTCGGTCGGTAAATATTATAACCTACAAAATAAACCTATAAAACGTGCGATGTATCAGTGGATTTTACGAGACTTTGAACTAAGAAAGATGTTTGTGTGTGTTAAAACAACTTTTATTGCTGTTGTTTGATGAGATTAGAACAATTAAAGGTCTTTTAATATTTAAAATAGTTGTAATAAAACTAATCAGAAATTGCGGAAATTCTTAAAATCCGGAACCTATTTGTAATCACCCTTTTTTTAAAAAAGTAAGATTTATTATTAATATTTTGATTGTTTTATACAAAAAAGGCATTAAGCAACTCAGATATAACAGCTTTGCTACGATACATTCAATAATAATAAAGAAACGATCCGAAAATCTTAGCGTGCTCGCTTGCAGTCGGCAGAAGTGAAATGGCGAAAATGTAATGTATTTGACAACACTGAACTAAAATATTTTTTTTCTTTAAAATGTATGACATTATTAAATGTTATACATTTTAAATGTATAACATACGCTATTAAATGTTATTTTTTTCAAACAATTTCAGGGTGAATTAATTTTTATATCGTAATATATGTGACAAACTGATTAGAAATTGGGTTCTGATTAGAAACTGGGTCCGTGACGGTACATATACTGTAGGAGTTACAGCGCCCCAGAATAACGTATAGAGCGAAATCTCGTGTAGGTGGCCACATACCTGCATCCCTTTAATAAGTATACCACACAGTAATGAGTACCTCATTTACCCTAGATTCAATTTATTATTGGACTCAAATTTGAGTCGAATGGACTCCCGCAAACTGACCCATTCTTTAGACTCAAATTTGAGTTGAAAAAATTCAGATCACATATCTAACTATCTATATCAACTAGAAATTGTATCTATCTACCTATCAAAATCTATTTACGAATTTTCTTCAAACAAAATTGTTGATCCAGAAAAAGCACATAACTCCAACAAAATCCATTTACCTCTGAAAATCAAAGCCTTCCCCCAAAACACCACCCACCTCACCCTCAATCTCCATTTATCTTATTTCGGTTGCGGTCAATCTTTCTCCTCTCTCTCTCTATCTCTCTCTCCCACGCTCTTTCCTCCACGTCCATCGCGTTCGCGTTTTCAAGGCAAGGCCCAGGACTGGCTGCGCCTCGACCAATGCGCTCACTCTCGCCGCCGCTGCAGAGACACTGGCGAAGTACGCAAGGCTCCCGACGGACCGGACGTTGCTGCTGCTGCTGCTGCTGCTGCTGCTGCTGCTGCTGCTGTTGCCTTTTTTGCGATCGTGATCGCTCGCGCCCCTCGATACACTTTATGGAAGGACAGAGAGAAAGAAGAAGAGAATCGTTGAATGCAGATGGGGTGGAAGTCGGGGACTGCTGACGCTGGCGGTTTTCTTCTGCTTTTTCTGCGTCGGGGGGAATAGCTAGAAGCTGGAGTTGTCTTTCCGATGAAAATCGAATGAGCGGAGGTGAATTTCGGAGAGCGCGCGGTTATACGAGTCTCGAATGACCGATTGACTTTCGGGGACCTCGAGGAGTTTGGAGTGCAGAGTGGATGTGGGTTTTTGGGATTTTAGAGTGTTTTGGTTTTTGCGTTTGATGGTTTTTTACGTGTGTACTAATGTTATTGTGATTCAGTCAATCAAGGGAACAAGTCTCTTTTTAGAATATACCTATTGTTCAAATTATTTTGCATAAAATAGGCTTCCTTTAGAGTATTCTAAAAGATGAAGGGATCCTATAAAATCTTTTTGTTCATTTATAGTACTTCGAGACATGCAAATGAAAAATCTAGAAATAATTTTTTGAATGGATTTGCTTGAAACTTTCAGAAAATCTTCAGAACAATTTTTTTGTTTAATGCAAAACAGGACACGTACGGACTTTTACTTTCTATACTGATTGTTACTACTGTAAAATATAGGTTTTCATAAATTTTCAAAAAAAATTTTTGTTCACTCTTATAAACAAATGATGTTCTGAAGATTACCTAAATGTTGTATATCAATTCGTTAAAAATTACTTCTATAATTCTGTATTTCGTGAACGTTGATGCTAACATTTTTAGTTAAACGTCTACAAGTACTATGGACAAACAAACAGAGTTAAACGATCCCTGAACCATTCTTACTATAACACAAAAGACCTTATTTTATATAAAAATAATGTATTTATGTATATACATATATATGATTTTTTCAAATTTTAACACAGGCTTGGCCTCTTAATATTTGATAAACAGTGTATCGTTTCATATTCATCATGAATGCATAATCATTCATCTTAATTCACTTGCCCTTAATAAATTCCAACTATTTTATTCATAGGTATTATATTATTCCATTCCATTCAAGTTCCAATCATCGTCTTTATTTATTCCTCTCTCCATTCTCTATCCCTCCCTTTCTCCATTCTTCGTAAAAGCAGCAGTAGCAGCACATTCGAAAAAATAGTCAAGGGATTCGATTCGCTCCGGTCGAACTACGTACACGCACACACACACACATACCCGTGCGCTGCCACGCGCGAAATGCGCGTCCGCACACAATCGCGAATTGGATTCGAATTTCGAGGTATATACACGCGACTATTTCCCCTCTGGTGTCTACCTGGGAAAGGCGAATCTCGATCGATCTCGAAGTGTAGTACACCTCCACGATACACACCTACATCCATACACAGGTATAGCGTAAGGATTTTGCGCAATCGACCTGTCGCGCTTGCCCTGATCTATTAAGACCTTTGCCGATTTCTATGTAATTATGGGTACCGGAGAATCGATCGGTTTTTCCCTTATGGGCTCTCGTGATAATCGAGCGCATGGTCAAAAAATGTGAGAGCGAGCGAGCGCTAACAGACGATCGTTGGTGGTTGCGCCACGAGAGCTAAACGATAATGAGAATAATTGTTTCAATTATCGAGATGGTGAAAAGTTTCCACGGTTAGAGAGGTGTATAAGGCTGCTATTTTAATAGTAGGGAAGAAGGCAATGTGCAAGATGGATTATGTTATTATTTCTTGAGAATTTATGCGAAGGGAACGTTGCTTTCTTATCAATTACTTTCACGTTTGTGAAAACTGCATCCTGGTGTGTATCTACTTCAATATATCTTATTTATAAGTACATTAGTATTCAAATTTCAGACATAAGTGTAATATTTTATTATATTTATCTTCACAGCAATATATAGGATTCAACAGTTCCATAATCATCAATATCTATAAATTTACGTGTAATTCCATTACAATCAATTGTTTCTTTAAGAACCTTTTATAAATCCACATAATTTAATGTTATATGTATCTTTATTCGATACTCATATTTTTTGGGTCGATCAAGATTAGCCAATTTGACTGCATGTCCATTAGCATGTTGAACAAGTCGAGAATAAATAATGAACAAACTGAATGGGCCTCTGCGCAATACGTATAAGTGAAAATTTCTTTCGGAACAAAAATCGAGAAAGCACGAGGCGAAACGTAAACGTGCAATTTCCAGTGCACCGGCAATAATTGCAGTTCTTAAGTTTATTGCCGATTTTCTGCCATTCCCCGAAATTATTGCAATATCATTTTTAAATGCAAAGCGCTGAACGTTGCCGTTCTCCTTTAAAAGTGAACAATAAGTGCAAGGCATTATTTTTAAGCTTCGAAGTAACGCCCACTTTGTACTCGCTAAAAGAACCAAATAAAATGCAGCTTTTACGAGACTTACTTTGTAAGAAGTCAGAGATATTAAGAACACATTAAATAGGTTACTTTACAAAAATGTTTACATCATTTTATGGACAAATCATTTCATGACCTAAAATAAATCTTATTAAGAGAACAACCCACTATTACAGCCTGAAGAAAAGCATAAAATGTATCTGTTAACAACTTTTTTAAAATATAAGTATAGGTATTATAAAACTCTATCTAAAATATTCAAAGTTTTCTAAGTTTCCAGACGTCTACAATTTTAAATAGTTATTCTTAACAAATTACAATGTAAATCTGCATCATTATTTCGCTTTCTTGTGAAGTTATCAAAATAGACTAAGGTTTTTTGAGCGAAATACTCTATTATTATCGGATTGATTTAAAAGTTCCGGACACAGCCCGATGTGATTAAATTAAATTTTTGTAATAGTACTCAAAATCACAGCATTCACTTTGATCAATTCCACCCTGCTTAGTTTGAGAATAAACATATGTGAACTCATTCTATGACTTTTAAGTCAAACTGATCCAAAATTGATCTCAAAATAGTGCAGTAAGTGAATTTTGGGAAAAACCCGGGTTTGCATTGCACGGATTTATCACCGGGCTTTATATGGAGATAAATGAGTTTGATATGTTTTCAATTAAACTGGATTCTACCATTTTTAGAGAAGAAAAGTTTCGCAATGTCTGCTTATATTTTCAAAACATATAATTATGCATCAAATCTACTTTACCCACCGACAAATATACCAAATAGTTTCATATTTTCAAAAAATACGCATTAGAATCAATTTTTTTCAGGATCACTTAATTTACGAAAAATAGATATCGGAACACTTTAATTATTATCAAGAATCAAGGATTAGTAAATATATATGATTATGCTAATATTAGATTTGGATAAAAATCCAAGTATTCTATATAATTTTCGTAAATAAAGCAATCATGAAAAAAAATTCTGATGCTATTCTTGAGAAAAATGAAACTTTTTGATAAATGTGTTGGTTAGTAAAGCAGGTCTGATATATCCCTTTAAATAACTCTCTGTAATGCAGAACGGCAAAGTGGTAGCCAATAAATACTAAAAACTTATAAAAAAAATATCGCATGTAACTGAATTATCGACACCATCAACCTTAACGACAATCTATAAAGGATGTACTTATTCCACTATGCCATTCTGCATAATCTACGCTAGCTACTCCAAAAAAGCCAAAGCCAAACCAAAAAAAAATAGTTCGTCCATTGATTTTCAGCTCGCGCAGTTCCCCGTGATAAAGCAATCATTTCCCATCTGCACACGACAAACCTCCTCTCCATCCTCTTTGACATTCCATCCCAAAACAAAACTAAACTGCGCCTCCTTGCAGACCTGTATTCCTTGCTACATACAAAACTCGTTTCTTCTTCGTACCTAAGGGTGTGTTCATAGTATAGTGAAGATGGCACTGTTGTATCTAATTATGATGCAACTTAATGCGTGTGATAAGCAACTAATTGCGATTTATGTTACAATGCGTTGCAATACTTCTCGTATTTTTAAATGACATTTTTTATTGAAGGCTACGCTACAGTTTTTTATTCAAGATATTATTGTTTCTCATTAAAAGATCAAAATAGTATACACATTAAAATTTAATCAGTGAAAGCATTACATCGCATCATGACGTGAAGCAAGTAGTTGCATCTAGTCGCGAGGGAGACACTTGCATCCAAACCATGTGCGATAAGATTTGTATAAGTAGACACGGCATAGTCATTCTCGTTGAGAATGAAACTTAAAAATACTAATAAAAGTAGTAGCGTCGCCTGTAATCATACAAAATCAGCGATGTGATGACAATAGTTGCATTAGATTCTAATCGCGTGCATCAGAATATCGAAACGTCTTACGATACATTGCAATGCGTGAGCTTCCACTCGCGACTAAACAAAATTTATCGCATCGCGTTACGTCGCGTTATAACGCTTTCATATCTTCTCGACTACGAGGCCTAGGTGTACCTGCTAAACGAAGATGGTATCTCAGTGGCCAGGATGTCCAATAACGAAGTCTCGATGGTGCTCTCCATAAGTTTCAATATTCAGGTATATCTACTAATGGGAGGTGGTGTCTAGATATCTAAGATCTACATGGAGTACTCTGTAGTTTTCAGGGTCTATACGTATCTACTAATCGGATCTGGTGTCAAAGTGACTAGGATGGTCCATGACGAGATTTAAGTGAATCTATCCGTAGTTTACGCTTTCTAGGTGTATCTATTAATCAGAAGTGGTATCTGGATAATTGTAGCCAATGGCGAGGTATATCTGGCGCGTTTTGTAGTTTTTGGGGTCTTCTTTATACCTACTGAACAGGTCTGAATGCAGCGCTTCTTAGTTTTTAAGGTTTAGATGTATCTTCTGATCAGAAGTAGTGTTCAGGTAACTATGATAGTCAGTGGCAATGTCCACATGGTGCACTGTATAGTTTTCGGGGTCTAGTTGTGTCTACCAATGAATAGTGGTATCTAGTACGTGACCAGGGTCGTCCTTGTCGAGAACCAGGTGGTGAACTCAGATGATCATGTGAGCTAGGCATATCTACGACTCGGAAGTTGTGTCTACTACCTAGACCTCATCATTGACAACCTTAGACCTCCTCATTGATAACCTCGACACCATCGCCGAATAATAGATAAACCTACATCCCGAAAACTATAAAGCGCTAAACCTAGACCTCGTCATCAACTACTTGTCCACTTGTACACCATATATTCGAGAAGCAGATACAACTAGATATCAAGAACTGTAGAGCGCACCGGCTAGATCTCAGCATTTAGCACCCTGGTCACCTAAACACCATCTCCATTTACAGGTATATCAACTAGTAAGTTTCGTCATCGAGAAAATAAGAAAATCCTTATAACCGAGGCTTCGTAACGCGATGCGATGAATTGCGTGTAGCGGTGAGTTGCATCGCAACTAAACACAACCACAACATCGTCACTATGAACAGACCCTTAAATCGCGCAGCCTAACATCTTCGTCCTCATCGTCGTCGTCGTCCTCGCGCCTGCGAATTACATCGATGCTCGCGCGCTAGGGGCTAAGGAACGAGCCGAGCTCAGCCTCTCTCTCTCCTCTCAGCTCGAGAGAGCGAACGATATTGATATAAAGAGGGGGCAGGTCCCGAGCGAGCGCGTGCTTTGTAATCAGGCTCCTATTACCATCCAAGGTGGTCAATCTTTTCTCCTTAAGGCCTGATCGTCGTCGTCGACGAGCCTACACGCGTATATATACGAGCCAGCGAGCGAGCGGGTTGGGTCGCTCGTTTTTTTTACGCGCCTGCCGCCGCGCCGCTCTCTTGTGTGCGAGCGAGTGTGCAGTGCTTTTCCGTGTGTGTGCAGGAGAGCGTGTGCACGACTTTGTACGTGCCACTTATGTGCGCCGCCGGGATGCGAGTGATAAAAATCACGCGGATGTGTACAAGCGCAAAAGGCTGCGAGAGTCGAGCTGTGTGTATGTGTGTGGAGTTGCGTTGCTCGACTGTGCAAACAAGATGTTTTTCCTTTGGTGGTGTTTGAGGTAGGGGGGTTTTCAGGTATCGAACAGATTTCTTATGGGAATGGTTTTGATGTTACTTTTTTGTTTCATTTTCATGCTACTTGTACAGTGGTATAGAACTAAATAAAGTTTTTAAATATATAAGGCTTTGTTAATCACGGTACGAGATAGACATTTTATTTAAAGGCCGACGTCTCAGCCCGACGTTTTATTAATGCTCAAAAATTGTATAAAAACTTCAGGATATATACATGATTGATAAAAAATTACGCAAGTTAAATTGAAAATTCGATCGTATAATAATATAATAATAAAAATCGAAATTCTCAACATGTAATTTCAGTATCAAATAATAAACTGAAAAGAAATCGAACATATTACTTACACAGAATCTCTCAAATAAACAGTACATATAGCATTTGGAGAGCGAAATATTACAAAGAAGACAAAAAAGTATTACTTAGCATAAAGTATCTTTTAAATAATAAATACGTAGGAAAGAGCGCGATTTATTTCAACAAGCTGATAATTTTTAATTTATTAGTGTAAGCCAAATATTTTATGACTATGCACTTAATTGTAAGAGTGTCACGTTTTACATAGCAGCAAAAATAGAATTCTTAAAATATAAAGTGTTCAAATTATCTCCACTTTCTTCTACAATTTACTTGGCATATTTTTTTATACTCAAAGTACATTTTCATAACAACTAATTAACGTAGACAAAAGTAAAAGTCATATTAATTAAACTCTTAATTTTATTCTTCATATAATTTATTTCATTATATGTATTACTTTTAATAACTTTGATTGTTTTCATTTGCTGTTTAATAAGTGAAGGGCAGTCCCTAAAATCAACAATTTTAATAAGAAGAAGTTTTACCAAGAACTGATATATGAACAAGTCAATTTCCTTAGAAATAATATTTCATGCCACCCTGAGCCTGTTAATGAACTACCGACAGAAGTAATACATAACGTAGGTACGTAATTATTAATCTTGAAAGGTAATTTACAATGTTTCGTAGTTGTGCAAATCATGCTGAAAAGCGAGAGCGTACTCTGGCGCAAGTCTGTACCTTTTAAATAGCAATTTTACAAGACAGTCACGAAATACTTTATTCATAATCGAATTTGTAAACTTACTTATTAGTTACACTTATGTAGTTCCTAAAAGAATATCCTTAAATATTTATATTCGTAATGGTGAGTGTGTATTTTTTATAATCTTACATATTTTCTAGTGGCATAATAAATTGCGTAACATCATACTAAGAAATGCTGCTTTTATTAAATTTTGGAATTTACTATAAAATAAAAATGATTAGGGGCTCTACTAAACAAATGTAATTGATTTTACAATTCAATATACAGTTGCTTACATATTATTTATGTAGCTGCTGCTCTCGAATCACACAGTCAGCATTCTACAGATTAAAATAAACTCAGTAGGCAGCAATGAAGAAGTGTAATTTTAGCATAATTTAGAAGTTGGATAGATGATAATTCGACGTCCCTTACGAAGACTAGCATATTTCAGATTTCTCAAAAACACCTAGTACTTTTCAGAGTCCTCTAATAAAAAACTAGTACTTTTAAAATATTTTGATTAATACAAATACTTTCTTGGATCCTTTAAGAAAATTATAGTTTATTTTTTATTTTTTTAAGTGGAATTTCGAACTTGTTTAAAATTCTGAAAATTGATCAATTTTGTAGGAGATTGTTGACAAGAACTAGTGTTTTTCGAGAAACCTGAAATGTGCTAGTCTTCGTAAGGAACATCGATATAAAGTATTAAATAATATTCTTAAATTTGGAAACTATTGGCAACGGCAAATTGAGTAAGGTAAATATATCAATCACTGCAGCATGATTCCCTATTTCATCGGTACTTCACTCTGCTTAACTGTTTCTCACTATTAGTAAAGTGAAATGAGTACATTACTTTTTATGTTTTGTTTGTATTTAAACAATTCCTGTCTATTAAAACAATATGCAATATAAGAAAATAATTATATTTTAGAAGAGACATTTCTCGTATTGAAAACTCGCGTATAGGTAGCCAATGTTATTAAATTATTCATTTTAACCCATCTGTCGACTTGTCTGTTTATCTATTTGTTTGTTCTGAAGGTTTTAAGTCATTATTGAATATTTACAAAAATCTAGTTACCTTAGCGAAGTTAAGTCTTACAATTAGTAATTAATATAAAGCAAAATTAATCTAATTAGTATAATTAATATACAGAATAATTAATCTGATTCGTATAAACAATATAAAGAAAAACGAATCTATCTAATATAAATTAATACAAAGAGAAATGAATATAATAATATAAAGATAGCTATCTCATTTCCACAACACACTTAATTTAAATGTATTAGGTAATCTTACTAAACACTTATCTCAGTAGCATATTTCCCGACCTATTACTTACACGAAACCCGACAGACTTTGAAACAAATCCATCAAGATTACCACGTCAAACAAACACCGAACCCAATGACAAACCCCAAATAAGAAACCCCCACTAAACGAATAACCAATGAACCCATAAGAAACACACACCCACACACAACCCTGCAGACTGCCATGCATTTCCCATAGCATGCACCGCGCTGCATATTATAACAAGCTTCACGGAAAATTGATTTCCCAAGGAGAAACGAGGCGAGAAGGAGATATAGCCATATGCCCTCTCGAGTCGTGCACCTTGCGCTCGCATAAGCTCGAGTCTCTCACGGAGAGGAGAGTGCATGCAAGAGAAAGAGAGAGAGAGAGAGAGGGAATCTAGTTATACGGCAATGGGCCGATGGATGAAGTTATCCAACAATAATGGCTCCATTAGCGTGGCGCTCTCGGGCATATCCCGTAAGGACCCCATAGCCGTGAATCCTTCCTCTATCTACCTCTCTACCTTTCTCTCTCTCTCTCTCGCTCTCTCTCTCGCTCTCTCTCTCTCTTGAGAGAGGAGAGGATCATGGCATGGTATATATATATATATATATATATATATATATATATATATATATATATAGGAGCAAGAGGGATAAAGAAAGAGCGTCGCCTCGTTTTCGCGGCCTGCTGCGCCAAGGCGTATACTTACCGGGCCGATTGTTTATGTTGGCTGATGGCCACTTATGCTTACACACATACACACATGTACGTGAATATACGCGCGGTGCGTGTGTGAGGTTGTGCGATGGCCCGGCGCGGGGCGCATCCTCGTCGTTGTAGGGTAATGGCGAGCACGTTACGGGTAAAATGTATACTTAGGCGGTGCGTTAACTTTCCGCTCGCTGGCTTATGCCCTGTCTCCGTGCGCAGATCGATAGAGACTCGAGTTGACGCTTAATGTTGGATATCGGTCGTACGAGGATTGGGAAGATACTTTGAGAATGTGGATTGGATGGAGTGTATGTTTCTTTACGTTTTGAGGGTTATTAAGGTTTGTTTGTATGGATAGGATAAGTGTTTTCGATGAGAACATGTAAATAAAGACTCTATTGATCTGTAGGTGGAGACAGAGCACATTACCCCTTTCTTTCTGTGTTACCTCAAGAGAAAGAGTGAGTAAGAGTGAGAGAGAGAGGCGAGCAAGAGGTCTTTGTCTCCTCCTCGAAGTCTCTTCTTTTGCTCATATAACTGTGGCCGCGGCCCGAGCCCGGCAATTCGTCGATGATCCTCTCATTATTTTCTCTCGCTGCATCCATTATCGTCATTTTTCAAATTCCTTCCCCATCTCTCTCTCTTTCTCTCTATCTCTCTTTCTCTCTCACTCTCTTTCGCCAACAGCCAAATTGAGCGAATCTTTAATGTCTTCGCGTTTATATCGATATTCGGCGCCGTGTATCGTTTATAGGTATACTTTCCTTTGCTTGTTTTTCTCCTTTGGAGAGAGTGCGTGTGCGTTTGGTTTCGAGGGAGCGTAATAGAATGATGGCGATGGCCCTTTGAAATTTCATTTCGCGCTCGCGCGGTAATCGGGATGCGATTATGCCTGAGTGGATTCGGGATGGGGGGAATACTTTGTCTTTATTGAGTTGGTGCAAATGGTTTGTTGTATATTCGGGCTGTGGGCTCGCGCGGAAATTGTGGTTGAACGGGATGAATAATTGCATTCTCACGAAAATGGTTTGAACTTTGAGATGCGCAGTTTGTACAGCACTTGAAATTTAGACAATCACGAAGTAAAATGTTGTCAGAAAGAATTATATAAGGTCAAAATAAAGACTTCATGTAAACTTTCATTGATTTTCATAATTAGTTTTTACATTTTTCTTTCATTTAATATATAATATATATATATATATATATATATATATATATATATATTAAAATATAGATTCATCAGGCAACATCTTTAAATTAAAAAACATATAAATAATATAGAAAAGTGCAAAACATTTTTTTTCTAATTATTAAACATCTGATCTCCTAAGAGCAAGTTTAGACGGACTTTAAAGTAACTTGACCAAGGAAATTCTATTCAAAAATTACAAATGGAAAAATTAGTCAATTAATTATGTTTTGGATCTATGTGTTCTTCAACAACATTTACAACTCTTATGAAGACTAGCAAATTTCATGAGTTCTCATAAAAACTAGCAATTTTAAATTCTCCGATAAAAATTAACACTTTTGTAGCACCACAGAAAAATGATAGATTATGTCGAAGAACCCGTAGTGCTATTTTTCATATGAATCTCATAAAAAGATAGAATATTTTTCGAGAAATCTGGAACAAGCTAGTCTTTGTAACGGCCATAAATGTCACTTGTTTTAATGGTTATATTCCTTTCTTCAATCAGCTCAATAATAGCATATGACTTTTACTGTATCCTATATACTCCAAATAAATTGCAACCTTTAGGTGATGCTAAACCCTCGTGTTATAGGTAAATACGGGGAACCACTTTTTTCATTTAATCCACAATTTTGAGCAAACATATATGGAAGGTTGTAGTTTTTGATTAAGACAACAAAGTTTCAGAAAGATATTTACAAAAAATTGGTAAGTAAATGAAAAAAGTTGCTCCTCGTAATTGTCCGTGATGAGTGGGTTTAACACTTTCACTAATATACCTCCTTCAACTTCATTGAAATTGAACTTGAAGGTTATGCTAACCGTCGATTTCACCGTCATAATTCCAATTCCATTTCTAAATTTGTTATGACATTAATTTAAACAGTTTTAATGAATTATTACTACCTCAATGAGGCAGCTTTGTAATCTTTTTATATTAAGAAGCATAAAGTTGATAAAACAATAATTGATAATGAAGTTTCAATGGATCTAAGAAAAATTGCATTGATCTACACCAGATCAGTGTCCTCGACCACAATTATAATTACCTGTTTCAAGCACGTCTTGTATCCACAGCAAATCGACGCCAGTATTCCACTCCTCGACCTCCCGTAACCCCAACCAGTTCCTCCTCTCGAGCGCCCCGAAAATCACCTCGCACAAGCACATGTGCCGTACCTCTTCAAACTCCCAACTTCTCCAACAAGTAACTTACTCGCGCGCTCGCGCGACTCTCTCTCTCAAAGCACAATCCACCCGTCTCGTACTCCGGCTCATATTATATAAGGCGGTGCACTTCAAATGGCCATTCATTAGCCTCGAATTCAGGCGTCAGGACGCTGCTGGGGTCAGTCTTCGAGCTGGCCTTGCCGGTTAACCTCAAAGAGCCCCGGAGCTCGCGAGCCCCTTATCTGCGCGCGCGGGCGCGTTCTCCTTTTGCCCGGGAGGCGCTTTTTTGACGAGTTATAATCGCCCCGGCGAGATCTCCGTGCTCTTTGGCGGCGCTTTTCTCGAGATTGTTGCGTGCTTGCGTGTAGGCGATTCGAGCGAGAGTGACCGACTTTTGGCGGTATCGGAAAGAGAGAGAGAGAGAGAGAGAGTGAGATGCGTCGGCGTTGCTTTGTTGCGCTCGCGGTTGGTGTAATCTAGGTTGGAGTTGGCTGTGATTCTGGAGGTTTATTTCATTGCGATATTCTAATCTATCGAGTTTCCAATTTAGAGCTGCGAAGTTGGCTGGTTCGTTGACTAGTTTGCGTGTGTTGATCTTATTTGTATAGCGAGTGGGTCAAACAAGTTTCCGGTTATTGAAATAGTTGTCAGAATACGCAGAATAATAGCTCAGTCTAATTATGGTAGAGAATAATGTAATTTCTTTGACAATTAGAGGATAGTCGCCCACTTTGAAACACTACAATTGGTTTCGATATCTTACAAGTATGGGCAATGGCAGCATTTTGAGAAAACAATATTGTATAATTTATATCGTAAAATTACGATATCATAACTTTTACGAATCATATATCATAAAGCGAATTCGTTGCGATCATGGGATCTGCGCAGAATACTTTGCTTACTATGTAGAATAAATTAAGTTATTTAAAATGTATATTTAATGTAGAAACTAAGACTTCAGAATACTAATTTTACGACATCTTTGCATCTACGGGTGAATAATTATGATATTGACACGTACATTTTTATCATACGATATTGCGTGAGTTACGATATATATGGGTGATTGTCAAGAAAAGAAGCTGTTGGTGTCTTACTTTTAGCTATCCCTTTAGATATACTTTTGAACATATGATCAAGCTAAAAATTTGTTTTAGTGTTATAATACATTACGCAAACAATATTCCTTTAGTTTTGAAAGTCTAAATATTCGATTAATCTGAATAAATCCAGTTTAATGAACGATTTGTCATTTTCGTGGCATGTCTAATTCACAAATTTGTTAACGTTAATAGTATATTTAGACTTTCGGAACAAAAGGAATATCTTCTATTTCATCAATTATCAATAATGCCACTGCAGAAATCTGGCTACATATTATATAATATATAATATTATGTAGTACAAATGTCAAATCTGTAATACAAATGGCACGAACATGACATTGTTCAGCTAGACATTGTCAATTCCATGTCATTTGTATCAAAGATTTGCTTATTGCACTAAATATGTAATGTGCAACAAGATTTTTATAGTAACATTACTAGTAATTAATGATATACAAGATAATCATTTTGTTTCGAAAGTCTAAAATGCTATTAACGTTAACGACAATAAAAATGCCACGAAAATGATAAATCGACCATTAAACTAAATTTATTCTGATTAAGCAAATATTTAGACTTTCAAAACTAAAGGAACATCTTATACATAATGCATTATAATACTCAAAATAATTTTTAGCCCAGTCATATGCTTTGAAGTACATTTAAAGGGATAGTGAAACCAAAAGCTCCATTTATTTGACAATCTTCCATATATATATGACGTACATTATGGTATCATTTCCTTATTTTAGGTAGTTAGTATAATTAATTATTAGACTTTTTATGTTCAATTCAAAATATACGTTGCTTGGTACTAATTTCAAAGACTCTTTTGATAGCATGAAAATAATCAATAAATGTATGTCTACTAGTACAATATATTATACCTTAATCATGTTTTATTATCGGATATTGGAAGTATATTATACATAATTAATGTTCACAAGTGATTATTATATAAATATTGTTATAAAAATATACTATTTTTTTTAACAAAAAGACATAATAACTAATAATAAAACACGATTAGGGTTATCAAAACTGAATTAAATATAAAAACGTCCCAAATTAGACGTCTATAAGCCCTATAATGTAAATAACACTATTGTCTTTTATATTCTATTTTAATTACTGCCGCTGCTCAATCTTAATCAAACTATTTGGTATAGGTATTATTTCTTAGTTCCGAGCACCTCCACAATGATGATTATTATATATCTCAAAGTGATTGACTCTTCCCTATGAATTTTCTGTTTAAATATTATTTTGAGTCTCATTTTCTGTCAGATATTTGTATTAGATACAACATAGTTTGATTTATTTTAAAGAGAATCTAATGGACTCTATGAGCTATAAACCCTTATACTACTCAAACGGATTTTTGTCATTCCGCTTTCTCCAATTCGAATAGGTGACTGTATTATAACAGTCTTTTACCTTCCGAAAGAAAATTAATCCGAAAATAACATCCGAAAGATAGGAGAGTTTGACAAAAAAAAATGAATATATATTTTGAATGTAAATAAAAGTTAAGAATAAGTTTTTATTAACAAATAATTATAAAATTATATAATAACGTTTCGGCTCCAGTACTTTTGCCTATTGTCAAGAAAGTCTAAAATGGAAATTTCTTTTCATAACAACGTAGTTTTATTTATCTCAAAACATACTCTATACTCACATGTGTTATTCCAATTTCAAACAGTTCGACACATTTCTTTGTCGAACAGCATCAAATTAAATGCTCAATGTCACAAAGAATTCACTAACCTCCTTCTCGGTTACTTTTCAATCACATACAATTCCCATCGTACAACTCGCCCCGGAACACCAACCTTCATACTCCCTCGCGCTTTCTCCAAATTCATTCAATAATTATTACGAAACAATCATTCCACGCACCGTTTACCCAGCGATTCTCCACACTCCGTTGCGAATCCCATGAAATCACCGCTACCCACACGCGTACTATCCACATTACAAGTTACACAACCAACATCCCAATGTACACATGAGAAAGGCGCGATAAGGCCGGTTCCCAAATCGTTTAGCGATTTAGAGACTCGCGCGCGACGAATCGCCAGGCGCGCACGCACACACACATGCACGTCGATTACGCACGGCTCGTTTCCGCGTCATGGGAACGCTTTGTGCGATCGCCCCCACCGTCGTCGATCTAATTCTAATAACCCGTGAAAATTGTTTCTCGACGGCGGTGCGGCAGAAGCCACCCGCCCCCATTAGCCATGCTTCGGGCGCGAGAGCGAGCGGGTGACTTTTTTACGCGTACAGTAGGTAGCGGGGAGCTGAGATGCACAGAAGGCAGGATGTAGCGCGGTGATGCTGAGAGAGAGAGAGAGAGAGAGAGAGAGGTGGAGGAGCCGAGGAGTTTACTGGGCGCGGTTTCTTTGGGAGGAATCGAGGCGTTCGGGAGTGGGTTGACGGTGGGACAGATGGTGAGGAGGTATAAATTTTGGAGGTTGATCTTGGAAAAGTGGATTAGAACGGTGGGTCTTGAGGGTTATATGGAGCTTTGGATGACGAAGGGTGTGGTTTTAAGAAGGCCGTATCGCGCTAAATGGGCCCTGTCGAAAAATACTTTGGAGTGTAGGGTGAAAGAGTGTGAGGTATCAGTGAAAGCATATGTAATGAAAATATATACGTTACAAAGTGAAAAAAAAAGGTTTCATATTGATTGATGTTTTGGTGCATATGGTTAAACACATAAATTAATTCGTATACATACATAGTTAGCTATTTAGAATATTAAGAATTTTTGTTCGGTTAAAATTGAGGTTAAATTTAAGGTATATTATTATGTGGGAAAAAATAAGAAAAGTCCTGAAACATTAAAATCCCAAATATCTTAATATATATATATACCTTACCGATATTAACATAGTCTTGCAATCTATATATACATCGTTTAACCCTTTAAATTTAAGACCTCATTTTCGTTAAGAATTTATTGATTTTTTAACAAAAATTACCTTATCTAAAAATTAAAATCTTTTAATGTCATTTGATGACATATTAAATAAGTAAATCTAATTTTGTATAAAAAAATTATTCTAACATACGGCGAACTATATCGGTGATTTCATTTTCCAAGGTCTCTAATGGCCTGATCTCTAATTTCTGCTACACTCAACTAAAATAAAAAAAAAAAAAAAATTAATTGGATTCTTTACGACATGACGTTGTTTATGCCTTAAAATAAAAAGAAAGATTAATTTAAACATTTTTTTACATGGGGTAAACAGTTTATGTAAAAGTTATATTGTTTGTTTTTGAAGTCGTGCCATGTTTTTAATTGCATTTTTTTGTAATTTTCAGGTTTATCGACGGCGTAATTTCATAAAGAATTAAAATAATTTTATTCTTTATACATCGGAGATCCTGAGAAAATAATATCGCTATAACATCGCTCTTATAGTCTACCATATATTAGGTACTTATATAATATATAAAAAAATACTTTTACTTATTTAATATGGCTATAATATTTAATAAAAATTTAAATATTATTAGATACGCCAATTTCTTTTTAAAAGATCAATAAAATATTACTTATTTTCAGTTAATTAATTACTTTTCTCTTCCTAAAAATATACAGAGAATTTTCTAATAAAAATTATAACGAAATTCAGGGTAAAAATTACCGTAAATAACTATAAAGCTGGGACAGTCCTACTATCTGGTACTCTTTACTGATATTTTACTAAAAACTTTACCTCATTGACTACAAATTTTACTGCACAGACTATAAATTTTACCGCACTGAATGGTAAAATTTGCCTGAATTGAGAAAAAGAAGACTGATAAAGGAGACAACTGAGCGTGTACACATTTTAGGTTAACTCAAATATAAATGTGTATAATGTACTATTTATTTA
Organism: Gastracanthus pulcherrimus; assembly: GCA_949152435.1. NCBI lineage: Eukaryota > Metazoa > Arthropoda > Insecta > Hymenoptera > Pteromalidae > Gastracanthus > Gastracanthus pulcherrimus. The sequence goes on from OX424573.1 coordinate 19,212,229, forward strand.
AGAATTAGTGATACTGTTACAACAATTGGAAGAAAATCCAGATTTTTAAAAAATATTTCGTACAAATTTTACCACAAATTTTGGCTTTCTCTAAGATTCGTACAGGAAACTTTTACTCTGCGGCAGGCAAATTTTACCCTTCAGTACGGTAAAATTTATCGTAAATATCGTAAAAATTGTATAATAACGTTTCGGCTCCAGTACTTTTGCCTATTGTCGAGAAAGTCTAAAATGGAAATTTCTTTTCATAATAATTTGGCATTAGGACACAAATATGCCTTATAATTCCGGGTTTTATCACCAGATGGATGCAAGTTTTTTGTATCCACATACAAATTTATCATTTCTATTCCATATATATGACCAACTCTGGAGTATCACTTGGCGTCTGTAATAGGTACTTGCCAACATTGCATTGACGATGGCTCACTGGCAAAGTACTGGAGCCGAAACGTTATTATATAATTTTATAATTATTTCTTAATAAAAACTTGATTTGAGAAAAAGAAGACAACTGATAAAGGAAACAACTGAGCGTGTACACATTTTAGGTTACCTCAAATATAAATGTATATAATGTACTATTTATTTAAAATCCAGATTTTTTAAAAAATATGTCGTACAAATTTTACCACAAATTTTGGCTTTCTCTAAGATTCGTACAGGGAACTTTTACTCTGCGGCAGGCAAATTTTACCCTTCAGTACGGTAAAATTTATCGTAAATATCAATAAAAACTGCCGGAAAGTTAGAGTGTCCCAGCTTTATAGTCATTCACGGTAATTTTTACTGCGAATTTCGTCATAATTTTTATTAGAAAATTCTCTCCGTGTACGTACAATGATCATTTATACAAAAGTATAAAAGAATATCGTATTCTTAGAAATTTATCATTTTAGTTGCAAAGCAAATGAAATCAGTAGTTCATTATTTAACCTAAAAAGTCAATTTATCGTTTCATAAATCAAAAATTCAAAACAAAAAATCAAAAATCGTTTTATAAATCAACACCAAAATGCTTAATAATCAATTATTAGCACTCAAACACGCAAAACACATCATTTTCAAAATCTCTGTCCCGCTATCCTTGAACAAAAAGTCCCCAAACAAACCATCAAACTCGTATAATCCCTCGCCACTGCACAAGATCATCATCCCTCAATGACCCGCATCTCAGATTGCACCACCGCTTATCGGATCCTCGTTCACTTGGCGCAACTCGCTCTCACCCCAACTCACATGCGACCCACCACCACCAGCACGCAAAACACCCGCACCCTGCACCCAAAAAAGACAGAGCAGCAGGAGCAGCAGCAGCGCGAGCAGCCAACTCGACGCTTTTGCACGTATACGGACACACTGTACAACAAGGGCGCTCCGATATCGTCGAAGATTACCATCATCTTTTGAGGTCGGCTCGCGCCCGCGTGCGAAAAGAGCAACAAATCCAGTGGGTTTATCGACGCGGCACGAAGGAGGGGGGGTTGGTAATCCTATAGGTGCTTAGCGTGAAATCCCATAATCGATAGTTTGCTTAACCCGCACGAGGCGCCGCGTGCCGCGTCACCGAGGCGGCGCGTGTGTATATGTACAGCGCGCGCTGTCTCCATTATAGGGTCCGCGAAAGGAGAGCGAGTGCGCGCGAGAGTTTGGAAAGGGGCGTGATGGGGTTGTGTGTGTATATAGTCACTGTATGACGTTGCCGGGAGTTGAGGGTAAGTTCGTTAGAGCGGTTCGGGGACATATCTATAACGTAATGCGGCTGCGAAGTGACCGGGCAAACATGCTGATACCTACACGCGTATACGCACGCGAACACATACACACGCTCGTACATATATATTATACACATACACGTATACGCACACATAGACGCACGCGCAAACACACACACACATAAGCACACACAGACGCACACACACATGTGCACGCATCTTTCGCGAGTATCTATCTCGAGAAAGAGACAGATTTATTTCGAAATGAAGCCGAAATATCCAGTTCAATAGGAAATAAATATTTTAATGGAAAAAATGAAACCTTCGAAGTATAATAAGACTCCTGAGTACCACCTTCTTGTTTCCATTTTTCATATTTTTCTAGTTAATTAATGATCAATTTTAATTATCTTACTAGGACATTACAAGTGGAATAATATACAATGTTCATAATATTATTGATGATATATTTGGCTGTGATATATACAAGCTATAAAAAATAGTTGTATTCTCAAATAATAGTAGTTAAGAAAAGAAAAACACTTTTTGAGTAAACAATTAATAACTTTGTCAATTAGTAAATTTATATAAATTATTCTTGTTTCAAAAAACTGAGATACGATTTAATGTAGGTCAAAACCTACAAAAAAACTTTTCTTTATCTATTAAATCATATTGTCTGAAATTCAAGAATAGTAAATATAAAGTAGTTAATGAAATGTATTTCTATATTTAATTATATTTGAAGGGCTACTAGAAAAAGGAGACATATCAATTGCTGGCTTACTAAGGACTATGCTAGATCGTTTTATAGGAGTAACAGCTGTTGAAAAATATCGTATACAGTAAGAAATGGCAAAGAATAAATGAGATTAAGAAATTAAATTTCGTTTTCTACGAAATTCCTCCTATTCTTTCATTTTTATGTGAATTCTTCATTTTTAATATTACCTTAATATAAATAAATAACACATTTTCAAATTTCATATGATAACAATATTTTTATTTAATATTACATTGAAAAACAAGAAAAATGTATGAATGTTTAATGAAATGCTATATTTATTCGGAAAAATAACAGTGTAAATTGAGTAAAGAAAATAATGTATACAGATGTTCAGTTAAATTAAAACGTAATTAATTATAAATTGTAAATTTAACCATAGCATAACCCTGGTAGAAATCTAAAGTGGTTCTTAGCCAGAAATTAGTTAACATTTCGCAAATTGGCTTATTTCTATTTAACGAATTATTTAAAAACCCGCTTATGACGGTATCCTTTTTAGCTTATTTTTAGCTAATTTCTAGCTAATACTAACAAATTTTTGTAAACATTATAAAATATATGTTTACAAGAAGCTTATTTGTGTGTATTACTTTATTCTTGAAAAGTTGAAGTTAAAATTCTGACTGCTAACAATGCATAATGATTTTCTTTCCAAATAGGCGATTAATATAACTTCTTCAATATTAAAATTGAATTATAATATTTTGATTTGAGTTTAAACATAACTAAGAATAATTTATTAATACTTGTAGTATAAGTATTAATCGAAAAAAGTCCTAACTAGAAATAAGCTAGAAACAAGCCACAAATTACCTTATTTTTAGGTAACATATTTAGCTATAAACTAATATGTTAGCCAGCCAAATTGGTTATTGTCTAACCGGAAAACGACAAAAAAAATTAACGACATTTAAAGTAGCTTTCACACACAAATCTCTGAACGTCAAACTGTTGGGCTCTGTGCTGCCAGTTGCGGGTTGCTGCTTCGAAAATGTATCACCGCGAGCATTATATTCAAACAAACTGTCAGGCTTCGCTATCAGAAAAGCACTTTGAGTATTTCCTCTGTTATTATTTATAGCTCTCGGAGCCGTAGAACTGATACTCGCCAAGTCTTGCTCTCGTCGAAGAACCTCCAATTCCCTCTCGAACAAAACTCTCTCCTTTCTCGATACTTGCAATTCCTTCGCTTGCAAGTATCTTTCTTTTTCTTCTAGTTCTAGCTCCTTGGCTAATAGAGACTTGACGCGATCGATGTTATCGTTGTTTGCTCGCCTTCTTCGCCGCTTCCTCAGCTCAGCATTGTGCTTTTCCTCGGCTATCACAGTCCAAATATTGTAGTCGAATTGTTCCAGCCTCGAAATTAAATCGGATCTGGAGCCCGTCACAGGTAGATTTCTCACGAGCAGAAACTCTTTCAATTCGTCGATCGTGTAGTTCTCAGACATCTTCACAGGAATTTATAAACGTCACTAAGACTTATAATTTCACAAACTGCTTATTGATAAACTTAGTTCTTCGATCTGCACGGAAGATGTTAACACTACCAGAGACTAAAACCGAATGTGCAGACACTCAAATATGCGTCCAAATTTCTGCAGGAAACCTTCGACGATCTGTACAGGTAGCCGATACCTGGCAAATAATGTCGATGGGTATATAGTCGCTACACTGCGTATAAGAATGCAGGTAATGCTTGATATAGATGCAGAGCTCATTCCATGGATTAAATTTTACTCACTTTTAATACATCGAACGGATGGGCTTTTCAGGTAGTACACAAATGCTCACTCATAGTATATGACCTGATGTTGGAATATTCGCACTAAAATAAATAATATTGCTCGATGCGCATCAATTACATGCTTTTTCACTAAAAGCATTATTCGAAGATTATTTATTATTTAACATAATACAAATCGGTAATAAAACTAGTAAATTTAATTTGATTTCTTGGCGATGGTATGAATTGGGTATGTAAACTGCAATTGATGTTTCGTAATGGAGTCGCAATCATAAGAATTTTTTTTTTTCAAAATTTTAATATAATGATAATATTAATTAGCGTTAAAGAAACATTACTAATGTTACATTATTTAATATGTGTCTTGTATCCTATTCATTAACGCACCGTATCTCGTTAATTAATTATCTTCAAGCGTATAATTCAAACGCTGTACATTATACTTTGTTGCGAAAATGCGAAATATCAATCGCTCATTGACTAGAAGCCTCGATCGTCTTCAATTTCGTCGAACTTGCCTATCGATATTCGCCCCGATTCGGCTCATTTCCCATTCTCATCTCTTCCAGCAAAACGAGCTCGCCATTCATGCTTCTCCATTCTCGTCTGCGCCTTTCCCTCGAAAAAAATAAAATGCATAAGAGGTCGACCTCACTTCCTCCGATAGCGGCATCAGTCTGCCTCCATTCAACAATCTAGCCGCAATTCGGCCTATTACAATATTAATTACTCCGTATAGGGGAGACCGGGGCAACAGGGGGTATCTAACAATAATCTTTGTTTTCTTATATGTAGAGAGTAAACAAATTATTTTTATTTATTATTAATTTTATTATTATTATTATCATATTTACACAAAAATCAACAAAATTATAATACAATAGTTATAAGCAATTTAAATCAACAATTTTTCAAGTCTTAAAATTTTAATTTAATTTTAATTTTATAGTAACCGAACTAAAATACTAAAAACGTTTGGAGTAATTTGTTTATCAATAAAAAACAAGTGTTTAATATTTTTTCACCTTTGTTAATAGTTCTTTTTAATAATTTGTTAATAAATTTACTTTGAAGCTTAATAATATTTCTGAAGAATACATAATATGCAAAAAAAAAATTCACTGAGAAAAACCCGTTTAAAAAAAGTTTGGTGTCTCAAAGGCGTTCGCGGGTTAAATTTGGACAACGAATTCGTAGTTAGCGAGCCTAAAATCAATTGCAAATTTTGAAGTCGATTTTCAAAGTTTCTGAGCATCACTTCAATATCGTATTCTTTGATTCTATATAATATGTACACTCCAAATTCGGTGGATTCAAATGTGAATTCAAATTTAAATTCAAAGAATGTAAAGTTATCTATTTGGTTGTATGTCGGTAAATACATAAGTCAACAATTACAATAGTGGTTATTTTGACTAAATTTATATCCTAATTGTATAGGCATAATGAAATAATTAATGCTCGTACATGCTTTAACATTTTTCTAATACATATTAGCCGAATTTCAATCAGTTTTGCACGATGCAAGCCAGTACGATACAAAGTAAATCCACTATCGCGTCTTACCCCAGTTTCCCTTACGCTCAAACTCGCGTTAATCTCGGAGTAGAGCGTGTCGAAAAGTGCGATTTTCCTTCTTCGAAGCGCCGACTGCACCGCGCCACCGGAAGTCGACGTCGTCTCGGCGCGTCAGACGTCAAATTGAAAGAAACTGACGTCATTTGTGAATGTAGCCAAGAAGCAGAACGCGCGTGATAAGGGTACGAACCGAATACACGAGTGAATACGAGAAGCGGCTCCGATAGCGGATTGAGCAATATCGCGCGCGTCTTCATTAACACTTGTCGATTTGATGTGCTCGGCTTGTATTGCGGAAAGTGATTAGAATAGTCAATGAATTGATATGCTCGATGCGAGCTTCTGGTTGAAACTAGATAAGTGGAAGGAAAAATGGGATATCGGGGAGTTTTGTGGAGGCTTAGAGAAGGTCTTAATTTAGAAGGCGGCTCGATTGGAAAAATACGCAAATTAAGAGGTCTGAAAGTACTTTGTGAGGATAATTAAATTTAAAATTGTATTCAATTCATTTAGTTGGCATATTAGTTATTTATACTGTCACGAATCCAATTGTGAGTGGGTACTAAAATGTGTTTACATAATAAATTATGTGATAGCAAATTTTTGCTTAACACAATTGAAACCATAATTACTTCCTTGCTTTCGTAAGGAGGTCACCTAGCGTAAATGGCTGAAAAAGAGGTAATTTTTAATAATTTTTATTCGTTTTAAGTATTCATTTAAACTGTATGAAACTTGTTGAAGGAGCGAGGTTACCTCCTATGATGCTGGACCTATGATGGCAACATTAGAAACTATTTTAATCGTTTACCGAATTGCATGCATTCAACAGTAGTTTCAACATTACATTTATAGATGCAAAACATGTAAAATCGTGATTAGTAAAATAGTACATAGTTTGAAATCGCAGCACAATTACAATACAAAGCTTACCCTTTAAGAAAATAATTTCAGCAGCAGGTCCTAAATCTAAAAAACTATTATTTCTATACATGATGAGTTAAAAATTACAAGATAAGGATGAAAATCATGAAAAGTTTAGTTTGCTTTAAAATGTATTGCTCGCTCTAAAATTAATAGATACAGTTGTTTTTACCCTGGTAGAAAACTGACCATCATTTATGGCTTGTTCACTATCTATTGACCAACTTCCGTGGTCAATTTGTAGCCAACATTTACACCATAAGTTGACCATAATATGAGTAAAGATAAATGTACTATAACCTCAAATACATGTATAAAAGTTTAAATTCGCACAATGTTTTTTGATTTAAACGAATTTACAATATAAAATTTAGTTTACTGATACGAGGAGATATATAAGCGAAGTTGCAGTATTCATACATTCTACAAATTTTAACTCTGATTCTATACGTAAAATATATGCCCATGATGCCTAGTATAGTATAGTATAAGTATATGCGCACGCGAACGGCGTCGGGCGCTTAGGTGGTTTGCTCGCTAAAAGCATATAAGAACATAAGACGCAAGAATAACATTGATTAGTATATATATATATATATATATATATATATATATATATATATATATATATATATATATATATATATATATATATATATATATATATATATATATATATATATATATATATATATATATATATATATATATATATATATATATATATATATATATATATATATATATATATATATATATATATATATATATATATATATATATATATATATATATATATATATATATATATATATATATATATATATATATATATATATATATATATATATATATATATATATATATATATATATATACACATATATGTAAATTATAGTATATATATATATATATATATATATATATATATATATATATATATATATATATATATATATATATATATATATATATATATATATATATATATATATATATATATATATATATATACCAATCAATGTTATTCTTATGTTTATGTTTATTGTATATACGATAAATAAGATGAATATTTCTGGTGTACCTATATATATATATATATATATATATATATATATATATATATATATATATATATATATATATATATATATATATATATATATATATATATATATATATATATATATATAGGTACACCAGCAATATACAGATACAAGAGAAATAAGTTTGTATTCATCTTATTTATCGTATATACAATAAACATAAACATAAGAATAACATTGATTGGTATATATATATATATATATATATATATATATATATATATATATATATATATATATTCTATAATTTACACCACCTTTTGGCCATAAACCTTTTGGCCATAAATATAGGCCATAAATTGACTACACACCATAAAATTAGGCATTATATGGCGAATAGTTAGTCAATGTTTCTACCAGGGTACCAAAATCATTAATTCAACATGACAACAAAAAAGTAAATTTAATTAAAAACCTAACAATCCAAAATAAATGATGTTTATAGTAATTACCATCAATAGCCTTTTCTCTCAGCGATAGTAAATAAATCACAGACAAAACTTTTATTTTCCTCAATTTACTTGAAATCGTCCCCGAAAAAGTGCCTATTTCGGACTTTAGAAAACCCATAGATACGGAGAGAAAGTTTCGAGGGTGACCCGGGGCTTCGCGCCGAAGAGAGATACAGTTGCGGTCACTCAATTACAGTTCGACTAAGCCCGTAGAGTAAGGTGAATTGCCTGCGACTGCGAGCGGTGTCGCGGACGATCGAGTTTCCACTTTGCGTTAGAGATATCCCTAACGCTGCGAAACCCGAAAAAATTCTCAAGGGTGCAGTGCTCTTTTTTTGCGCTGCGTCGGGAGATCGCCCGCTATTGCTGCCTTTTCTCGCTCCCCTCGAGTCGACGAGCCGAAAATGTGTTCGTGCGCACCGAAAGTGCCACTTTTATGTACCTCGGGGATAAGTAACGTTTTTTCGTGTTGTACAAGGATTTCTCGTGGCTTTCTTTTTAAGTGAATGAGCTTGAATTTGATTGTTTAATTGGTGGATGTTGTGGATAGATGTAGTGTATATTTTTATAAAATAAATAGAAGAGCCAAATTAATAATGTAGAATAAATATTTATGTATTTATATGCGTGGATTATATAGTAAAATCGAATATCTATTTGGACGTGTTAGAGTTTTGAGTATTAATTGTTCTATTGAGTTACAATGAAATAGATGAAAAATCTTGCGAAACAGATTTAGCTGTAATATAATATAGTTGCAAATCAGTATAGTTCTATGTGTAAACAAGTTATACAGGCCTATTTTTTATTGCAATATATCATAAAGTTATAGTATATGGTGAAAATAATGATTAATTGATTTATGGCTTCTTGTAATTTTTTGCCTTTGGCGAAATATTAGTGAATAATGTGATTAATTATATAAACCAAATTTATATTTTACTCCTTTAATTAAATAATAAACAAAAATAACTGTTTATCTCCTCTTGCGTGCTCCATGTTCCAATTCAAAATTGAGCAAAAAAGAGAAGTTGTAAAAGTGATATTTTAATAAAATGGAAGCTGTTTTAAAGTAATAATTACTATAATGTGAAAATATTTCTTAGATAATTAAAATATTGAAATCATTTTTTCAGCATTTTGTTTATTTTTAAATAAGTTATCGCACAACGTTGTTCCACATTAGTGTCCGTTTATAATATGAAATGCAAAATCAAGTTAAAATTGGATCATGAATAATAATTCTTTTTTCCATCATAAAACCAAAATCTGTTATTATGCAATTCATTAATAATCTAATTTATTCAATTTATATATCGACAATCACTTTAAATGCAACACTCTCTTACCTATATTTGTTATCACCTGAAGTATTACATGACTGTCCTATAACAAACAACACGACGACCAATAAAATTTCCACTACCAATCGCCAAGCACTTGTCACAAAAAACACCACCATTGCTCGAAGCGCCATTAAAAAGTGCATAATCCGAGCCTCTGCGCCATCTTGCGAAACAATTCCATCTCCGCCGCACTCGCAACGCCACGGCGCATAACAAAAAACCCCACATCCAAAGAGAAAAGTCAAATAAGTCAGCGTGAGCAATCGAGCACACGCAGCTAGTCATTGCGCAATGGAACATCTCGCGCTCGCTCACGCATATATTCATATACACACACATAGAGCCCCGGAATTAACAATAAATAAATCATCATTAATTACCGGCTGATTCGCAGGAGTGATTTAAGGCCCATAAAGCACGAAACGAGCATAATGAAAATCCTATTAACTCGCGCGCCAGAATCGCGCACGGTACGACACACGAAATAAACGAACGATAGACAGACGGAGACGAAGAAAGAAGAACAGTACGAGAGAGAGAGAGAAAGACAGACAGAAAAAAAATCCCATTGTGAGGCAGCCTGTCGCGAAAGCACGGCCTCTCGCGAAGTTAGCGCCTGTAACGACGTCTTCGAGTTAACGCGACGCTTCGTAATTAACTCTTGCCTTGTCGTCCTCCTCTCTCTCTTCCTCTCGTCTTCTTCGTCGTCGTCTTCTCTCCTCGCTTAATGCATTAATAAGACAAAGTGCAGCGTGACGAATACATTATCCGTGGCGCGCGCGAGCGTTCGTCCACTAATTATCGAGCTCGAATATGCAAGAGCGCCTCGTTTTTCCGCGTGCACTTTTATCGCTGGCCCGCGATCTCGCTAATTAAATAAATAATTTCATGCGGCAGGATCGCGCTCGGCTGTGTATGGGTGCGTTGTAAGTAAGCGCAGTGTGCGGAGATGCGTCGAGCGCGATTGTTACGCTTTTCATCGAATTTAGCTGCTTTTTCTTTATTTATTGGTTGGTTTAATTGCTCTTTCGTTGGAGGGGGTGATGCGAGCGGCGTGAAAGCGACAGTTTTCAGTAATTAAGTTGAGAAGTCGTGAGACTGCAGCGTGCCGGAAAATGAGGAGGCCCTCGGAGTGGGCGGCAAGGGGTGCAATAAAACGCAGGTCAAGCCGACCGTCTCTTTTGGGCCTGAGCGCAGAGCGTCTTTCGTATGTCTGTGTATTACACTCGGTAGTGTGTGTATCGTTGAATTCCAACAGTCTTCGATCATCGTTAGTTCAATCTTTATATAAAATAATTCGAAATAGAATATGCATGTTACGTACGTACATTTTTGGACGTCCCGAAAAAATCCTCTATGTGCACGTTCAGGAAAGTTTGTCGTTTGTTTATACTTAAGGTCCGGCATTTTAATTATTAAAAATTTAACCCTAGATTTGAAATCAGTGGTCTTAAAAGCTCCTGAGTGCTTACAACAGTGTCAACGTGATCAGTTCACTAGAATAAATTGATTTAATGTGAAAAATAGCGTTTTTCGATATTTGTTTGTTAAAAACTGTAAGAATGTTGTGAGCATTCAATAAATAAGTATGGAAGAGTTAGTATTGAACTCTTAATATTTATTTTAAACTCTTCGTGATAAAATTCAAGTTTAAATTTTCTCTAACTTCCAATATTCATAATTCACGATAACATAATTTTTATTTAGTTATTCAGCCTATTATGTAAAATTAATTACTAGAGAATGCATTGATGCATTGTTGTTCACACACTAGTCACCTCGTAAGATTTATTTAATAAAACGCGAATATCTATGTAAATCTCATTCTTGTTAATTTGTTTTAATCATATTACGTCTCAAATAATTCCACATAACTAATTCACATATTTAATAACAAAAGCGTTGTTCATGCCCCTCCGCTCTTATCTTGATGCACGCTTTAACACAGTTGCAAATGAGCTCGCATTGCGGATGGATCCGGGGAATTAAAAGCGCGCCGTAATTACCGAGTAATTTTCCCCGATGAGCAAGAAGCGTTTATTATAAAAAAAAATAGCACGCTGTCTGATATTCTCTTCGAAAGTTCTCCACGTCCGTGCACGCGCGCAACCGCACGTATACATATATACGCTTGCGATTTCGTGACGCGTAACGGTCCGTAAATTTTTGTCGGCTCGCGCTCTGCCTTTCCAGCTTTTGACATCGCGCTATGACTCTTTATTATCAGGCGAATGTTTTATCGGTGACGCGTGAAATGGCCAATGCCGCTGCCGCCGCCTCTGCAAAAGCGACGAAACTCGTAAATCCCTCGCCGCGCTAATTCGAAATATATACAGGGAATTTAATCGAGGTAATCCCATTAATTTTTCCGCTACGTAAATAATGAAGAGAGAGAGAGAGAGATAGAGAGAAAAAGCGCGTCGAGTAAATTCAATAAAAGGCGAGAGGTGCACGATAGAGGAACACCGGACAGGTTTGACGTCTTGTTTCTTCGTATTTGCACAGAGTGGTTTTTCAGGAGACAAGGAGCGAGGTAATTTTAGATAAATCATGCTGAATTGCGGCGAGTTTGCGCGTAAAAAGCGCTTTGCTGCGTTATGAAAAACTCGCGTAAATCATGGTGGAAGTGCGTGGCATTTTTCTTTCTGGGAGTAAAATATATTCTGCGGTTGAATGAATTTTGCGTAATGCATTTGAATAAACAAAGAGAAATCGAGAAAGAAGTTGAGACTAATACACTAAAAAAGACGATTTAATGATATTTGTTAAGAATGCCAACAACGATTATATTCCATATTGTACTCTTCATGTATATGAGTTTGAGTTTTCACTATAATGAGAGCAAGATACATTTTTAAGCCTTGTCAATGGTAATTTCATAAGCTTACTCAGATATAGGCAATCAATTTGTTTTCAAATTAACTGAAGTCAAACAGCGTAATTTAACTACATTTGATTATCGGTTTTGATGCCAACTAATCAGTAGAAATATCATTTGGACATCTCAATTATTGCCTGCCCGTACTATCGGAAACATTGATAATCTTTTTTTTACTATTTAGTCGATAAATAATTATCAAATAACTATAATTACATTAAATTACACATTACAACTTACAACCAAGAGTAAAATTATACTTATTATTTTTTATTATTAATGTTTAATTATTAACTATTTTGCTTTTTGTATTTTAAGTTAAATTTAATACAAATTTTTCGCATATTTATACCCTGCATAGAAATTAAACGATTTATCTGGACAGTGAATCTACATTATTATTTATCATCTCGTAATTTCTATATTCAAAAGTAAACCGTAATATATGTATAAGGGGAGACCACGGAGTCCGGGTCTCGGATTTTGATGAAACTTTGGGAATCGACTTTTGGAAACTAAAACTGAAGCACAGAACTCGTAGTTTTATCCAATGGGTCTTTAAATCAGAGATAGAGGCAATAAACATTATAGCATTACTCATATGGGCAATGCTAAAAATCAGATATATATAGATATACTATAAATGTTAATGAATTTCGCCATATCTACTGTACAAATGCCCATTGGGTAAAACCACGAGTATTGGACTTCATATTTAGATATCAGAAAACGATCCCTTGTTAGTTCCGGATTAAGACTAAAGGGGAGGCAAGAATGAAAATTGGTGATGTAGCGATTTATATTTTTTATCTTAGGAACTACAAAATATTATGTCAAACTCATACTATAAGAAATATTCTAAAATATTCTAAGAAATATATAAAAAAAAAATACAGCAAAAATTATTAAAAACTGTAGGAGAGGAGAGCTTTTTTAAGAATGCTTTAAATAAAAAAATAATCATCGATTCAAAACTTAACTTCCCCAACAGTTTTTAACATTTTCTATTACAACTTTCTTCACATGTTTCTTAGATTATAATAAAAAAACTTCTCTCATAGGCTTGGTATTATATTTTATAAATCTAAATATAAAAATAAAAACCGCTAAAACGTCAGCTTTTCAGTAAATTTTCAGTGCGTTCCTCGATCCCCTTAATTCCTACTTATATTTGGTTTAAAGTGTTACCTTATACTTATTGTTACAAATAATTGTTACAATACTAAAACAGTTATTGACTACCTAAAAATATGCTTTTAAAGCTTGAGAAAAATGTACTTTTATGGGAACAAGAACTAATTAGTAATTACTCTGAGCTAGTCAGAAACTAGGTCCGTGACGGGAGAATATCTTTTATAATCTGACTTAGACTTACGAATACTTGGTTCATGTATAATGTAAAATATATTAAATCAGAAATAAAATTCGTATTCTAGTAGAAATTTAAACGAGTTTATATAGCAGCTTTTACCAGTTTCCATAATGATGCTTAATTTCGTAGAAAACTAAATGTTAATGCTACAGAACCTTGCACTGAATAAAAGAAATATGTTCATGACTACATGTCTTTTTTTGTTAAATAATTGATCCCTCAGCAATCACAGTCCTGAAACCCATACGTCGAACGATCGATAATTTCAACCTAAATAGCCATTCATCCCGCTTATTTCGCTCGTCTGCATATTTCCATCCCGCCCACGCCTTAACTCACCCATCAAGCACGAAACACGAAACAGACACCTATACACCTTTATTCCATCATCCGCCAATAAGTCTCCATTAAAGCCCCGCGACCATCTCATTCAATACCCCTCTGCACCAACTACTACCACGGCAACCGCCCAAAAACCACACATCCTCTCCTCCCATCCCAAACCCCGTGCATACACCTACCTCCGCAAACCTCCCTCTACGCGCGCGTGATTTAAAATGACAAGCGCCCCCGTTCCTCCACACCCATACACATGCCACGTACAGCCAGGGCGCGATTCCCTGGGGTGCAGTGTTTCACTGCTGGCTCGGGCCGATTAAAAAAATCTGCAGCCAGCCAGAGGAGGAGGAGGAGGAGGTTAGACCGCCGCAGGCGGCGGCGGGGCACGGAAATTTATCTGCCCCTGGGTAATAACGACAGATTCCTAATTTCAGCTGCTGTGTGCTCGAGGAATCTATGATGGCTCTGCGTTTTGTTGTGTTCTCTTTTTTTTGTTTGTTTCGTCTGATGGTGTTGTTTTTTTCCGCTTGCGTGGCTGGATGTTTCTTGGTGGTTTACGAGGTGGGGTGGTGTGTACGGGTGTACAAGCGGAGTTTATGGGGTGGGGTGTGACGTTGGTATCTTTTTTTTTTGCTTTGGGAGGAGGAAGAGCGTAAGGGATGGCTGAGTGCGAAATCTGTCGTGTTTGCGGGTTTGGAGATTGAAAAGGAGCAAGGTGAAATTTGCTTTTATGCGTTTGAGATCGAGGTTGGCGAAGTTTTATGGTGGCGCATTAGTGAATCGTATTTTAGTTTTAAAGTGGAGTCGGAGGTGGTTGGTGTTTGGAAACATGTGTGCGCTTTATTGCTGTTTGAGGATCTAATGACTTACAATAAAATATTAATTAAAACAGTTTTATTGTCAATTTAAAACACATTTTTAAATTTGTTAGTATTTTATAACTAACTTAAATTTTAGTTATTGCAACAAATGAAAACTGTAAGGAGACTAAACAAACTAATAGATGTAACTATTTCACTTAGTCGATTGCGCTTTGTTTACGTAGCTTCTACTCTTGATCAACGACAGATTAGAATTCTAGCTTTGTAAATGAAAAGCGTTATTATCCTGTCTTTATTTCAACATTGAATAATGCTCGCTCATATAATAATAATATGACTACATTGAGTATATAGAGTAAATAATATTTTTTTTCTTGATTTTAGATGAGAAACGTTAAATAGAGACTGTATCGATCTGTACATCGAAACAATGTAAAAGAAATTAACTTTCAGTATAATTTAGAAGTTCAACAGATGATATAACGCAAACATACATTAATTTTGTGACTATTATGGCGATGCTAAATTGCATATGTATCTACCATCTGACAAAGATAAACAATCCGATGAGATAGTCAATTGGTACTAAATTATTAGCTTTACCCCTTCCTAAAAAAATACTATCAAATTAACTACAAATCCACTACATAATTAGTTAATTTTACTAAATACTTCTCTCAGCACATCGTCTCGATATTCAACAGACACCATACGAGATATCAAGCTCAATCTCTCACTCCACAATACCATCACAATATTTCCCAAATCACGAGCCATATATATACCAATCTAATTCATTTACAAACCTTGACCAGTCCATAAACGAGCTTTTAAACGACGCACCCCCCTCGCCGGCCTCTGGTCACTTCCTCCCGCACCCGTCGATCAATCCCGCTGTCGAAATATTTGCCGTACACTCAGGCGACACATGCCGACACGTGCCCGCGCGCAGCATCAGCATCGACGATGACGCGACGTATATATATACACACCCGAATCACGCTCGTGATTTCTTTCAGGCTTCGAGCCTCGACTCGAGGCAGGAGAGACGCTGTGCACACAGGCGAAATTGGGGGCTCTCACGTTGTAGGCGCGCGGGCCAGTTGTTTAGAAAGATGATGGATGCTTGGCACGCGTCTCGCGCGCTTATACTCTGCACGCCTCTGTATTACTGCGCGATGGACTTTCGAGACTCTGGCTCCATTGTGTAGCCAGTGCCACGCGCGCGCGTGGCGTATCATCGTAGGGGTGTCGAGTGTTGAGATGATCGTTTATAGAGGGAATTTGCGCGTTTTCGAGCATTAGCAGGCGTATTTCGAAGGGTAGAGTGTAGAGTGACGGGGAAGGGAAAAAGTATTGGGTATCTCGAGTAAAGCGTCGTTTGGTACTTTTATAGGTGTCTTTATTGTACAAAGACAGTATAAGAATTGTGACAAATTTAGATTTATTATTTATCAGTAGCGTGGGCGGGCTGACTTTGAAACGGAATATAGCAACATTCTAAAATATCGAACATCTTACATTTATTGAAAAATGCCGCTTACAAATATTTCATGTAAAATTTAATTTTTACTAAGATGCTGGTAACCTTTTTATTGTCTGGATCAAGATAAGCCGATTGGTTTAAATTAACCCGATCAAAGTTATCGCCCTTCCCATAGCCAATATGGCAATTCTCTTGCGACAATATCGTGTTCTTCCCACTATTTTAAAAAAAAATAATTAAACATACATCATACATGCAAATACATATAGAAATACACAAGCATCCATACATACACTTATACCTGCACATACGTATACACACGCATACACTCGTACACATGCATCCACACACACGCATTTTTTAAACAGACCGATTTTGACTGAGCGTTGATCCATAGTAGTCATTTCTGAAGTTGTAAGCTGTTACCATTAATTTCCATCCACGCATCCATCTCCATCTACCCACGCAACCATTTCCATCCAACCACTCATGTATCCATTACCATCCACCCACGCATTCTTACATCCGCACATGCATTCATACATCCACTCACGCATCCTTACATCCACCCCACATACATCCATCCACTTTTACGCTTCAACCCATCCACCCGAGCATCCGTCCATCTACCTTTATAGTTCAATTCCCGAACCCCTGCATCTGGGTAGTTCCATGTCAAGTAAGCATGTCCAAAAATAAATCTGTCTGAAACTCTACAAAAATATTGGTATGTATCAAGGGCAATTAAAGGTTGAAAAAAACGTTTTTTTTTTAATATTTTGAGATTATGCCAACATTGTTTGATTTTTAATTCACAACCTAGGAACTTTTGAGTGAAAAGTGTAATAACATTTTTTGGTCAAAATAAAGTAAGAAATATAAAAAGAATTTTATTAAACCCTATTGTGATATTCTGTGATCTCATACATCGTGATATATTGTGATATTAATTAAGATTCTAGAAAATCGCCACAATTTTTTTAAAAATAAAAAATCTTAAATTAAGTTTTTCATATTTGCTTTAATTCTAGACTTTAATTCTAGAATATGGTCTCAACGTAAATATAATTTTTGCAGAATTTTTAAATAGCGAACTTTTTTTCGGTATTTCCTTTGTGTGATTGTAACAAAAAATCATCATTTAATAGCTCTGCAGGAATTATATTTAGCTTGAGATCATTTTGCACAAAGTCTAGAATGACAGCTGACATGAAATACTAAATTTTAAGATTTTTTGCTTTGAAAAAGGTGATGGCGATCTGCTATAATCTGAATATTACAATACATCACAATGCATGGGTTTATAAAGAACGAATACTGAAAAAAAGTGCGCTATTTAAAAATTCTTAAAAATAATATTAAGGTTGAAACCATATACTCGTAACTAGTTTAGAATTGAAAGAAATATGAAAAACTAAATTTTAAGATCTTTTTCCTCGCACCTGCATCGAAAGTACCACTTTTCCTCCCGGGCGCCTGGAGAGAAATGTGTATTTTCTGTGCTGGTGTGAGGAAAAATAGTATACGCACCATGGGAGGTAAAATGGCGACCCCATAGCACGTGTTTGCCACCCGCGCCTTCGGCTCGGGTGGCATTTTACGCGTGCTATGGACTCGCCAATTCTTTACCTCCCTACCCTGGTAGAAAATTATCTAGTTTTATCGAGGCCCTCGATTATTCCCATGGCCATCTAGATAGATCTACATAGTTCTAGATTAATTTTCTACCAGGGTAGACGCGTAATATACTATTATTTTGAAGAAAGATGTGGCGATTTTCTAGAATCTTAATATCACAATATATCACAATGCATGAGATCACAGAATATCACAATACGGTCTAATATATATATATATATATTTTTATATTTCTTACCTTATTTTGAACAAAAAATGTTCCTACACTTTTTGCCCAAAAGTCCCTAGTTTTAAAGTTAAAAATCAAACGTTGGCAAAATATCAAAATATTAAAAAAAAAAGCATTTTTCAACCATTAATTGCCCTTGACATATAATACCTTAGGGTCTTGAATTCTTTTTACATACTTTGGGTACACATACCAATATTTTTGTAGATTTTCAGACATTTTTTTTTTGGACATGCTCACTTGATGTGGGACCACCCATATATACATCCACCTTTACACTTCAAACCCTCCACCCACACAACAATATCTTATTTATATATATCTTATTGTTTATAGTGGTGCAGTATTTTTAAAATTTTATGTCTAAAATATGCTTGCCACATTCAAAGATTAAAATAGTCTGACCAAACTTAAATTTAAAAATGGACATCAGTTTTGTATCAGCTTAGATTCACTTAGGATCAGTTTTAATTTAGTTGTGGACCACTTTCTAATTAGACAGTAAAATGTGGATGAGAAGTAGTATCATTATTTTACATTTAATAGGAAATCTTCTAGTTATAGATTAGGGAGTAAAAAAGTGTGTGTGAATAAGTTTTTCTTTACTTAATACAAGTAAGAAGGAAAAATGTGAATCTTATGATTATGTACCAGACTCAAGAAGGCAGTCCAAATTGAAACTGATTTTTATAATAGAGGACAAAAAGAAATTTTGTGCAAGATCCTGAAAATTGTTTTATTTATTGACCTTTTTTAACGCTTATTTTTTATCAAAAGTATACTTAGTACATGATTATATTTAGAAGAATATTGAGTTATTTATACATGTTTATTTTAATTGATTTTTTCATTATTCAACCGGTAAGATAGTGCATCAGTATTCTTATTTTATATATCAGTATACTTATTTTCAATAATCTACTATTTTCATCTCACACCTCTCAAAACTCATTCAAATCTGAAACCAAAACCACTCACAATTCGCACACTAACCCCATCCAACACTATACACCAAACCTTTGTTTCTCTCTTTATCTCCACCTCTCTCCCCCGCTACCTCCGTACAGCCCTCGATTAATCATGCGCCGCGCGACACCGGCCTATCAAACAATTCATATATCACGCGCGCGACGCGGCGAACTAATAGGGAAATGAATTTTCCCTCCCTCCCCCGTGCGAGATGCGAATCTCTTGCTCGAGATCTCTCGCTTTCTCCGCGCGTCCCTGGCGGCGTCCGCGGCTACTAAGCGAAAGCCGATGCAAAGGTGCCACCAGCGTCGCGAGATTCACTGAGTTCGCAAATCACCCCTCGCAGTGTTTCCCGGCGACGTGGCGTGAGGAAAAGTCGCGCGCCAGCGTCATCGATCATTGTGATTGAAAGACATTGAATGGGCTTTTTTGGGCCAAGGGGTGGGAGGGGGAGGGAGAAAAACGTTTAAGATGGCCGCGACGAGGCTCCTTAATGTCCTTTTTATGCGCGACGTTGGGCGTGGTGCGAGCGAGCAGAGAGATCAGGGAATTCGATAGAATCCGAGAGACGTGATTTTCATTAAGCTCGGGACTGGAATCGTTTAGGGCGCTTTCGCAGTGAGATATCGGCAAATTATATCCGCTTATCTGAAGCTCGCGTTCTTTGGGAATTTATTTGGATGTCGAGCCGATATGCAGTGACAGTCTAATCGTGTAAGAATCATTAATCTGAATTTTGCAAATAATTTTACAAGCAGTATCGTTCTTAAATATATTTCTGAGAATAGCGAAAGTCATGTCAATTATTGAAACATGTACATGTATTGAAACATGTACATGTATTAATTTCTTGTAAAAGTCTTTGTAATGTTGGAGGTTAGAAAAGCTAATTTTTGGAAATTTCTTAACCAAAAACTTGTCAACCAGAGATTCAAACCTATCAATCTGAAATTTTATGGGCATAGGTATTTATTTATATATTAAGTAATCTTATGGCCATTTTGTCAGAGGGTTTAAAATGCAAGCTTCTCAGTTGTGGACATAAACCAACTGTTGTTGTCACAAAAATAGAGATTCTAAATCTATGAACATATTGCTATCTTTCTTAGAAGAAATAGAAAACCGAAACCTGCTTCTATATACTCTGATTTGGCAAACTTTTCATCCTTAAAATTAATTTTAATTTTACTCTTAATTTTAATTTTAATAATAATTTTAATTTTACGTAAAAATCTTTGTACCATAATCTCTTTTCCTCAGATAGATACAGCTTTATGTTTCAAACATAAAGCGAAAAGGTAACAAAGTCAGTCAAACAGATTCGAATTCGAAAAAAAAACTAATAAAAAAATCGATTTTCCAAATTTTTCTTATCAGAATGCAATTTTTTCAAGTTAACATTATATATTGAAAGTAAAGGGCGAAATAGTCGAGTCGATGTCAAAAAAAGAAATGTAAATGAATGCATCCAGAATTTTTCAAATTAATATGTCTCATTTAAAAATTTCTATATTCTATAGTATTACCTATTAATTAATTATTATACAATCCAAAGCTCTTATAAAATTGTTGACCAACGTCTGCCAAATTATCTTCTACCATTACTTCCATATATATATATATATATATATATATATATATATATATATATATATATATATATATATATATATATATATATATATATATATATATATATATATATATATATATATATATATATATATATATATATATATATATATCCACTAATAACACAACTACACGTCCCTAAATATGGTATACAAGTCCGAGAACGCAATACAAATCCGATTCATAATTCAGCACCACCCCCCTCGAAAATTCTCCTTGCAACCTCCTCCACCTCCCCCGAAAAACACCTTATCTAGCGCAAACTGCGCTCGGTAAAATCAAGCGCGCACCACCACACCCAGCATGTATATTATTTCCATAAAAGCATATGCCCTCGACCTAGCGATCCCTCCATTACATTCCATCCACGTAAATAACCTGTCCGGCTCATCTCACATCTCACTCTCTCTCTCTCTTTTGAGCCCCGAAAATTCGTCGTAAAAACACGCCCGTCCAACAAAACGCGCGTATTGCCCCGCAAAATATCATCGCGCGTATATCGTTATTTTATTGCGCGCGCTCGCCTCCCATACATACGTAACTAGCCCCTCTCTCTTTCTCTCTCTTCTCTCTTCGTCGTAAGCAGGGGGATGCGTTATGCGGTTTGGCTTCTGTGATTTCGGAACCTATAAACCAGCGGCGGCGACCAGTGCCGGTAGAACCATCAAAGAGCAGCAGCGCGTTTGTCGAGGATCGAGGGTCGCGATGCGGAGAAAACGGTTCTGGAGGTGGGGGAGACTTTTAGGGGATGAGATGGAAAACGAGGAGATATTGGAGATATTGGAGAGAGAAAGAGAAAGGGAAAGGTGAGGGAGGATGGGGAAGCGCGTTTTTATAGTTTTGGTTTATTTATTTATTCATTCACTTAATTATTTATTTATTTATTTATATAGCGGAGAAAAGGCTGTGTTAAATTTTACTAATTGATGATCATTTTGATGATTTGCAAATTTTAGTTTATATTACAAATTAAAATTTAGAATTATCTTAGTGACATGGATATTTTACTGAAATGCACCTTGATTCCATCTATTTATTTACTTAAGAAAATAAATAAGTTCGAGATCCCTTTACAAAAATGAGGTTTTTAAGGAATAAATTTCATTGACGACTCATGATGAGGTTATCTAAATATAGTAAAATGAAGGAATTGAATATTCTGATCTATACATAAAATTAAAGGCCAATTTTAGCTTTCTTGTGTGTCAGTAATAACAACTTTCAAAAAAGTTTAAATTTCTTTTAGGATTTTGAATGACATTTTGAGGTTATATTTGATCTGCGCTTCTGAACAAGGAGATTGTGCACTTCTTTAGGTAGTTTTACCTTTGTTTCAAAACATATGAATAAAAAGATGTTTTTTATACGTGTAGGATTACAGATATTCAAGATGTTACTGACGTATTGCAAACGCAAAAATCGAAACGGTTAATATTACTAGAAAAGATTCATGCACGAAGAGAAATAAACGATCTAACTTATGAGATCGGATTTTAAAATAAATCTACATGATCTTATCCGATTTTATCCAGATTTTGAATCCTGGCCATATAATAATCAATTCGAAATCAATTGATTTTTGGATTTGTTCAGACAAAACCAGATAAGATTAAAAAATATAAATTCGGTCTTTTCCGCAATTTGAATCCGGTTATGCCTTGTCTTCACTGGCAGTTTAATAGAGTCCGGCATTAACTTTCAATATGGAATAACATTTATGTTGTTTAGAAAGGCAAAACTTTTTTAGTATGAAAAAATAGAAGAAACAAATCTTTACACAATAGCACTCTTTAAATTTCACTAGCAATTATTACTGTAATGTTATTTAATATTAAAAGTTAATGCGAGACACTATTAAAGTGCCAGTGAAGACGAAACATTAGCACGTTAGGTCATATGCACGTTACCGCAACTTTAAAGAAAAGTAGCTAACTCTTTTTATTAAGTTAAAGTACCGGATTTTGAGGTTACATTCAGTAAGCTTAAAAAAAAAGAAGCACCAACTGTAAGAAAACAGCTACTGCTGTTTTCTAAAAGGGGTTTTTAAGTTTCTCTTCGAGATATTATATTTGCATGCCCGAAACAGCTATTCTTTTATTTTATTTCTCTCTGTGTAATAACAATTGTAATACCAATTTATTATAATAATAACAATTATAATATTTAATTTTATTATTAATAATCTGTTTATTACTGTATTCACGCTGCAGGAACGTTATGTTGTTCTAATGCAATATTCACTATTTTCAATATTCTAGAATTTTCATGTAATAATTGCAATATACAGATTGGATCAAACTGGACTTTTCAACGTGTTATAAGAAATTTTTAAGAATATAGATGCCGAGAAAATTAAAAAGAAACAACTCATGAATTTGTCTTGAAATATTTCACAATTTTTCTCCAACACTAAAATATATTTTCTTGTTCTCTCCAGTCAACAGATTAAAACATTAAATTGAATGAACAAATAAACAATCCTAACACCATCATCATCAAACACGTTCTAACCCAACGCACCAATAACTTTCCGAAAATGTTAAACCCCGCGCATATTTGTCATTCGCTTCGTATACCTCCGCGAAAAGAAACTGCATAATTTGAACAAGTGTATGAATATCACGTGCGCGCAATATGTAGAAAGATACACCCGGAGAATAAAATATAGACAGAGACGGAGCTATACGGCAGAACTCTCCGCACCCCCCGTGGGGGGCGCTAACTCGAACGAGAGCGCGCGCGCGCGCGCGCACCCTCACCCCACGCAGCAGAATTATATTTGGATTACAAGCATTATCGCCCCGGAATAAACTTGACTTTTATGGCCGTCGAATTGCCAGGGGCTTACAGATCGCTCACTTTTCTCTTTCTCTCTCGTTCTGATTCCGACTCTGTGTTTCTGCGTGTTATCCTCGAGAAGCCGGGCGCTTCGCTCTTTGATTTTCCTCGGCTGCTTTGCGCGCTTATCGCCGAGACTGTGACGAATTCACGTGGCGAGAGCGTACACACACACTACGCAGATCTCGATTCCTCGAAGGTCTTTTTATCGAGCGTCTGCGGCTGCCGATTAGCGTGGTTGCGATGATGATGGATTTCGGAGTTTTCTTTTCGTTGTGGAGATTAATTGTTTGCGGGGAGATGGGTAAATAATGTGTGCAGTTAGTAAATGATTTTGTTGTGTATACTGTGAAGAGTATTAGCAAAATTAAATTCATAATTATGAAACTGGAGATGGGAAAATTATGTGAGTGGTTAGTAAATGATTTGTATTATATAATGTGAAGCGTATTAACAAAATTAAATTTATAATTAGAAAATTGTAGGGGTAATTTTTGTTGTTAATGAATTGTAATGTAGAAACAGTGAAGTCATGGTAAGATGCGCCAAGTAAATTTATATATATATATATATATATATTTATAAAATAAGGTCACATAAATATTCAAAGGTTTTTTGCATTTTTACAACAAAATAACTTTATTCTTAGCAATTCTATTTGATTAAAATATGATGTATTTTTATCTTCTTTTTCTTTAATTCAAGTGCCCTTTTCTATTTTCTTTAAACGTAAGTATTTACTCCCCAATACATTCCCTTTATTTTTCATTGTTACTAATTGTACAAGTCAGCATTTCCATCCAATTTTCGAATAATGTTGAATAATCATATTGATAGGCTTCTTTGTTCTACCAATCACAGATGAGATCTAGCCAATAGTAAAATACTCATGGATTTTTCATAAACGGATAAAATTGTTATACATAAGTTTTCAAATCAGTAATTCAGTAGTTGTAATCTGCAAGAATACGTTTAGATATACACTTTGTTTCTTAAAAATAGCGTACAATAAGATTTATGAAGCGCGGATTTCTTGTCTCGTTAAATATTAATTAATAATGTTGAATAATCATATCGATAGGCTTCTTTGTTCTACCAATCACAGATGAGATCTAGCCAATAGTAAAATACTCATGGATTTTTCATAAACGGATGAAATTGTTATACATAAGTTTTCAAATCAGTAATTCAGTAGTTGTAATCTGCAAGAATACGTTTAGATATACACTTTGTTTCTTAAAAATAGCGTACAATAAGATTTATGAAGCGCGGATTTCTTGTCTCGTTAAATATTAATTTCTCAATAATATTTTAAATTAAACAAAATCCACTTATAAGTTTACTAACTACATCGCATTTACAAAAATAGAATCTATTTTACATTAGATCCGCTCCACGCACCAACTAAATCAATAATTACACCAGAGCAGCAAGTGATTACAGCAAAATCCAGCGTACAACAATATTGTTTATGTCATCGAAATCATCCCGCACCAACTACACCGATATAATCGGATTATCCTCTCTCAGCCGCATCTCGATCGTCAGCAAACATTCCTCTCGATCCCATAACACCATAATACACACTCCAGCTCCACTCCTCTCTCATACACACGCACACACATAATCCTAGCTAGTTTCGCCGAAGGAGATACAAATACACACACACACACACACACATCCACATCCAACTATACGACTATATATACACTCACCAGCAGAGCAGCTCGTCGTCGCGGCGAATTAGCCGTGGCAGCAGGCGCGAGATTAAGACGTTTCCAAGGGGAAGAAGGAGGAGGAGAGAGACTGCCTCGTACTGACAGCCAAATAAAGAGCAAATAAATTAATACGTTCTCTCTCTCTCGGCTATCCTCGCCGCCTTGCCGCGCGGCGAAAGGAAGAACGAAGAAGAAGAGAGAGAGGGAGAGAACGTTAACTCGTGTATCCTCCGGAGCGGCTGCAGCGCGGAGAGCAGAGAGCTTATTGTGCGATGGAATTTGTAATTTAGATTGATACGTTATGCCGTTCGCGCGCGCCCGCAGTTGGGTCTGCTCTTTTTATTTGTATTCTTTCACTGGAGTGCTTTTGTTGTTGGTCTCGTTGTTGTTGTTGATTTTTTCTTTCTTTTTGACTGAGTTCTCGTTTCGTTGCCGTGGTGTCGTTGGGACTTTCACGCGCGCAGAAGTGTACCGCAGTCTCAGCAGCTCGATTAAGGTGTATATAGCTGTACGCGCGAGGTGAGAAAGGCCTTTCTTCGGGACAGTGGGAACGTGGATGGATGTAGTTATCACTTTGGAGCGAGATTCCTTTGTAGATTTTTTAATAAAACTTTTGGTGGGAGATTGGAGTTTTCTTCTTCTTTTGTTCGGTGTGGGTTGAATGGATGTGACTGGGGTTATAGTTTGTTACGAGTGCTTGATGTAATCAGCTTTTAATTTAGACGATGCTTTTCTGGGCGGATTGTAAACACGCATAACTGCGGCTTTTATATGCCTTTTGATAAAGAGGTCTATCGAAATCTGTTATGTCTATCGACCAAGTTTACTTTGTAAGCATTATTATTAGATTCAGTTCTTTTATATAACCACTTACTAATTTGCTGTTGACACGAATGACAGTTTGTGTTTATACTAAGAAAATCTCGAAGAGCAGCAGTTACTAATCTATACTCATTACAAAAGCGAGCAGATTTTAGATTTTTCAACAACAGATGATTCTTTTTACAGGGCTTTTATAAAAACTTGTTAGATTCTCTGAAAAAGATAAACATTTTTATATAACTTCCGAAAAAGTGTTAGTTTTTGTCGCAGTCTTTAGATTGCATTTTCGTAGGATGCTCCTAAAAATGGGCTAGTATTTATCGAAAAATCTGAAATATACTTGTCTTTTTAAGGAGTCTAGTAAAATCCAATTCATTTGGAGTTACCAGGTTTGGAAGTAAAATTTTCAATCAGTAAAAAGAAAATTTACTATATCACCTTAATAAGATTATACACCTTATTCAAGATTATATACCTTATATACACCTTAATCGACATGTGTTTCAGTAAATTACTTTTCATGTTTAGTTAAGAAATAGTAAATGATACTTTTGTTTTCCTACGAAAAAAACCGCTGCCAATTCATTGTCACTTAGCTTCCTCAAACTAAATTAATTGTTCCAATATGATATTCTTTGTTCTAATAAATTAATTTTGAATTACTATATCTCTTTCTAAATAATACCTCAAAAAGGGTGTGCTTTTCTATCATTCATGGTTTGACAAAAGATAAATTTTTATCACACCAATTTTTGCTCTGTACGTAATTTATTAAAATTATTTAAATATTCAAATTAGCTGTAATCAGATGTTAGTTCGTAGATTCACTGAATTCCTAATCGTCTAAAATTTTGTGAAAGAATTGCCATCATAGATTTCCGAGATATAACCATTTAAACTAAATTTGATTTTTGTCGTGTATAACAAAAGAAGGGAATGAGCCTATTTAAAATTTACGGTTGTGAAAGATAGATAACTTTATGACATGTTTAATAAATATACACTAAATTGATCATATTGTTTCTGACATACCAAAAGACTCGAAAAAATGAAACGCAAAAATCCGAAAATCCAAAAATTGTTATTAAAAAAGAAACGAGTCGATGAGTTTTTAAATTTCTGCTCAATTCTGAATCTTCATTAAAAAGCGAAAAAAATGAGCCGTGTTTGGTAAAGAATAACCGTGTCATTCTCAAGATATACTCGATCAAAAAGAAAATTTAAAAAACACATAACCCCAAATATCTCGAAATTTAAAGGTCGTTGTGATCTGGGCTTAGAACTCGTTCAAGAGATACTAAAAAGCTACCGTTTTGGAAAGTGTCAGATCAATTGCTGCCGATTTACTTCAGAATTCGCTTCTGAATAAAAATCGATTTTTTTACAAAAAGATTTTACTCCCTTCAAAAAAAAGATAAAGCCTAAAAAGTTTTACAGAATATTTTTCTCCATATTCCTAATCATCTCCATATTCCTAATCATCTCCATTTTTTTCAATATCTTCCTTGTTATTTTTCACAGATATAACCGTTTGAGAAAAATGACGATTTCATGAATAACAAAACAAGAGAAATAGCTTATTCAAAATTTCGGGTGGGAAAATATAGGTAATTTTATGCTCTTTTAAATGCATTATCATGCAATCGATGATATTATTTCTACTGTATCAAAAAACCCAAGAAACTAAAACTCAAAAGTCGAATAATTGCTAAATAAACAAAAACGCATCGAAAAGCAAAAACAAATTTTTTGAATCGCCGTCGTTAAAAAGAACAAAAAATTGAGATTTGAAACATTATATTTCATCGTGTATATTCACGCACACACACATCCATACAGACATTTTCTAAAAATAGTATATTTTGATTCACAGTGTCTTAAAACATGTTTCTAACATATTTTTAGCAAAACTTCTTTTTATCATCACAAAGCTTCCTCTATGAGGAAGCAAAACTGTGTTATACTGGTTTTTGTAAGTGATAACCAAATATATCAGTATTACTGAAAATATTAACTCATATCGAGTGCTTATTAGTAACAGATACTTTTATTTTTTCTCAGTATAGACTGCAATATATCATACGCATTTTTTTTCATATACAGCAGGTTACGCAACAAACTCCAAACGAAAAATCCATAAAAATCGCGTTTACATTTTCTCTCGGCACCTAATTTCCTCTGTCTGGGCTTTTCACTCGAAATACGTCGAGCGCAGATATGACACAAGAACGGCGTATATGCGCACGAGCCATAAGTCACTCGGCGCGTCTTCGAATTTCGAGAATTTATTTATCGCGCGAGCGAAATATCTCTACGGGAGATTTACGCCTTTTACGCGCGCGAGCGCGCTTGTTACCCGAACGTCGAACTCGCGGAATTTTCCCCGCCGATACATCGTTTACGAGTTCGGCGCGGCGCGCCGATGTGTATATGTATATACGCGCATGCCCGCGATCCGAAATGGATGTATTAAGTTATTTACCTCTTTCTCGTCTATGGGCCGCAGTTGCAACTTTCGAAGTTCGGTTATCGAGCGTATGTATCGCTCGTGCTGTGGAGTTGCGCAAAAGAATTTTCCTTCCGCCTTGCGAAAAATTAATGTTTTCGTTTTGATTCCTTTCTTATTTTCAGTTTAGTTTCTCTTTTTCAGGGTTCATTTAAATGAGCTCGGCAAATGTGTTAGTAATGAAACAATTTTTCTGAGCTATCATTTATTTTTGTGATTTTTGCTTTTACCAAGTGAAAATTTTGTAATGGTGCGAAGTAATTTTGTTGAGGTAATTAAGAATTAAGAAACAAACTACATTATACACCATTTACAGAGAATGTGTGCGTGGGTGTATTTGTGTGTATGGGCGTGTATGTATCTGCGGGTGTGTGTACATGTATATGTGTGTGTGCGATATTATTTTTCATTTTTTCAACAAGTTAGACGTGCAGTAATTTGTTATTATATTATCGGTAATATATAATAAGATGCATTTATAATATTCAATATAAATGCAGTATTAAGAATCGTTTCTAGTTCAAATTTATTTTTGAAAGATTTGAGATTGGAATTCGATCTCATGAAACTTACAATCGATATCAAGTTATTTGGGAACAAATATTTTACAATACATTGACCACTTGCTGTATTCTCGACAACATAGCAAGAGTTCACTGTAATTTAATGAATAAGGAAAAAGTAGTAATAAGTGGCCATATATCTACTTTTTATCATTTTTTAACGTTAAATGAAATAGAAAATAAAAACTTTCAATCTTAATATTTCAAAAACATAAAAGTAGACTCAAGTCGTTTTTCCGGGAACCCACAGATATATACTTTGTACGGATAGTAAACAAAATTCTTATAACCACTAAAGTATTAATAACCAAATTAATTATATTATTCTTTTAGTTATTGACATCACTTAAATACTTTGTTATTTAGAGTATTTTTTTAATTAGTACTTACCATAGAAGAATCTTTTACTTTTGAATGATAATAAAAAAGTTATTTTTTTCAGAATGGTGAAGCTGGGTGGATTTATTCTGATTAGATAAAAAACCATTGTAAAATAAAATTAGACATCCTTTAAATCTATATTTCTTATACTTGTAATGTTAAATTTGAATATATATGTAAGAAACAGAAGAATGTAGGAAACATTGCTTCTATTAATCTTTAATAGGATCATAAAAAATATTTGGTTTTCTTGTCTTAGATGACAAGTAGTTTTTATAGTGAATGTCATATCAGAAATATTTTACGTGATTGTATTGATCTAACTTTCTCCTACAAGAGGCTGCATCTATATCACATATCTTAATCATTAATTTTATTTTAAATTAACTAACAGTAACTTCTGAAGCCTGAAATAAAAGAATTGGCAAGAAAAAGCCCAGATTGTGGAAAACATCAAGCAAACTTTACTTTCATCCTCTTAAACTTTTTTATATAAATCACAATTTATTAACAATCTCTAGTAGAGATAGTAATCATTACTTTTTATTACATTAATTCTTCGATTGCATATTGAATCGCATATTTTATCGAAATTTAAGTCATTGTTAAGAGTCATTGTAGTGACAACACGATACAAGGTGTGATTATATGTTATTTACATATGATTATATATCATATTTATTGTTTAAATACCTAATATATGCAGAATATGTATAATATGGTTTGTATAGTATACTTTTTATGCGCAATCATTTTTCTGTGTAATCAATTGTTTTAAAATAATCTGTTTTTATCTTAATTTCTTTTGTCAACAAGTCATGTCAATACTCTAAATAACAAAGTTTTTAAGTGATGTCAATAACTAAAAGAATAACGTAATTAATTTGATTATTAATACTTTAGTGGTTATAAGAATCTAGTTTACGACACGTACAAAGTATATATCTGTGGATTTCCGGAAAAACGACTTGAGTCTACTTTTTATATTTTTGAAATATTCAGGTTAAAAGTTTTTATTTTCTATTTCAATTAATGTTAAAAAATTATAAACAGTAGATATATAGTCACTTATTACTAATTTTTCCTTATTTTTATTGCATTTTTCTAGCTCATACCTCAATTTTCAAAAAAAGTGGACTTGAGTCATTTTTCCGAGAATCCACAGATATTGTTTTAGTGGTTTTTGGGATCGCTGAATACAAATTCGAGGTCAGAATTGCAAAATAGGTCTCAAAATAAAAAAGTGCAATAAATTGTTATTGTATATTTAATTTATAGATATATATCGTTCTTCAGACTTGGGTTAATAGAAAATATACCAATTAGCATTTTGTAAGAATTTGTTACGGGCAAAAAGTATTTTTGATTTAACATTTCAAGTACAAGGAAAAGTACTCAAATAAAAGGGTACAAAAGTGTCTGGAAATATATACATATTAATGTTCTAACTGTTTTTAAATGAGGTTTTTCTTCGATACTGCACATTCAAATAGAATCACTTTTCAATTATTCTAAAAATCATTTCTCATTAATGGTATGACATCAATGTGTCCAGTTACTTTTCCTTATACTTAAATGAAAAAGAGTAATATATTTTTTTGCCTATCAGTGGTCAAAATTCGCGCTAACGCGCATGCGCGTATTACGGAATCACTCGGTTTAACACATTTTATCTATTGATTAATTTAATAAAATGGTACAATTAAAAAACGCAATTGTACAATTAGAATTAGCATTACTATACTTTTTAACGCTTGGTACAGTTAGAAAAATGCATCATTTCACGACATATCAACATTTGATGGCGCTAAAAAGTACAGAATCAAAATTGATTTTTTATTAAAAAACTAGTGGGTACAATTAAAAGTACGAACGTAGGAGTAAAGTACAATCGAAATACGTCGACTAGTATTCTTTTTATTAAAAATACGCAAGTTCGCAGGCTGGGGTTGTGTAGGTAAAAAATGTCAATTAAGAAAATGGTACATTTTTAAGTCTTTATCTTCCTTCGTTTATACAAGAATGTAATCATTTTGCAATTCTCTAAAAAACTGAAAGATGGTACCTTTTTTGTTTAGTCAATCTTTTTCACAAAACTTTTTTCAATAAATTCAAACAATATTCAACAAGACACATAAAAACAAATGCTTGAACAACAATTCATAAATTAACGCTATTAATCTGCATTATCAGCTTCAATAATTCCTCGTAGACGCACGCACGGCAAACGTCATCAATCCTCAATTCCTCGGCATTAATTTAAACTTTTGCGCGGATCCTGAATCCTCGTCTCTCGCGCTCTGTCATTTAGTAGTAATCTCGTTTCCCGGAAATCCCAACAACTTCCATCCACGTCTCTCTCTCTCTCTCTCTCTCTCTCTCTCTCTCTCTCTCTCTCTCTCTCTCTCTCTCTCTCTCTCTCTCTCTCTCTCTCTCTCTCTCTCGATTTCTCTCTCGTTTTCTCTCTCTCTCCCTCCTCTTCGTGTAATAAGCGTATCGCAAAAGTCACCGGCATCAAGCGCCCCGATGTAAAATATATACGTATTCCCGGAATCGAGACTCACACATACATCCAACTCTAGTCGAATCTAATTCGCGTAGCGGCGTCTCCCGCTATATCAAAACCTATGCGCGCAAACTGAAAATGAACCACATGCTATATACTGCGTTTGATTCGATCGCGCCGCGTTTTTGCCTTTGATAGTCGAGGTTGCGCCATATTTTGCGAGAGCAGACGAGGCTTTTTTTCGCTCGTTGTGATTATACGTATCGTCGAAATACGTGTGTGTGTGGAAAATTTTATTGCTCTCATAGTAATTATTATTTAGATGAGTGCGACGTACGTTATTTCGCGGAAGGGAAATAAGCTTTTGAAGGACTGGTGTGTGTGTTTCTATTTTTGCGATATGCAAATTGAGAATTCATGTAATATCAGAAGCGTCCGTAACGCTGGATAGGGTGTTAACAAAATAAGCTTTTTAAAGGACTGGTGTGTTTCTATTTTTGCAATATGCAAATTGAGAATTCGTGTACTATCAGAAGCGCTCGTAACGTTGAAAAAGTGTTTACAAAATGTGAATTTATTTGACAGAGCGTTGCTCAAAAGATAAATTATGTGTATGCGAATTTTATGATAAATTTTATGATAACTATATTGGTTGTCATACAAAACATCATTTTTTCGTTATAAAGAATGACATTATTCGAAAAATACATGATAAAATGAATAGTATCTGAATGATTTTCACGTTATTTTTAATAGTAAAAGCACTAAAGTGACAATTCCTTTAAACAATACTTTAATGAACAATACATTTAAGCACAATCATCAACAAATTACCCATAATTGCCACCAAAGTGGCATACTACTGATATCGTATTTTAGACGCTTCATACGTCTATTCTTAGGGATTTATATTTATATTTAGTTTTAGTAATCAATAATATAAAAAAGATGTTATTTTATGTTTACTTTAAACAATAAAGTACGTTTTCACACCCGAAACATATCAATTGCAAGAATATGAAATCTGACATTTTCGTATATATCGCCCAACTAAAATATTTAACAAAAAATCTATATCGATACAGTTACTGCTAACAAATATACTTATGAATAACAAAAAAATATCCAGTTAGGTCAATTTCAAAGATGCCACATACCAGAATACCACAACAACAATAAAATCTGCAACTCGTCCTACCCATCTCCTCCTCAATTAAAATTCCAAATCCATTAAATTCGAATTAATAGAAAAAGCCACCTGACAAAGTGCGGCCACGCGGCGCATACCCACCACACCGATTGAAATCGATCCGCCGGGATAATAGAAAATTCCCGGTCGCTCGCCGGGTCGCGTTAGAAGCTGCAGGAAGAGGAGGACGCATCTCTCTCTCTCTATATCCCTACTGCACGTATAGAGAAACTGGATCGGACGGCGCGGATTTCGATTGCTCCGAGGCATAGGTACGAGAAAAGGGATCGCGCCAGCCGGCGAATAATAAATCAAATTTAGTAGAGAGAGATCCGCAGGTAAGTTTCTCCAAGTCGAGTCTACTACGTGCGCGTCTTCGACTCGATC
This sequence comes from Gastracanthus pulcherrimus, assembly GCA_949152435.1. Classification (NCBI taxonomy): domain Eukaryota; kingdom Metazoa; phylum Arthropoda; class Insecta; order Hymenoptera; family Pteromalidae; genus Gastracanthus; species Gastracanthus pulcherrimus. The sequence continues at coordinate 19,246,155 of OX424573.1, forward strand.
TTGGAAATCCCTGCGAGATTTTCGGAGTTGTAATCGGGGATTGGAGATCGCGGCGTGGCACATTGTTTTAAGGTGTTTTTAATCGCTCGTTTCAATTCGAGCGCTAGTCGGATGAGTTTGCGCGTTTGCGTGGAGCTTTGGGTGATTTACGGTTGAGTTTGTTCCTGGAATGAGTTATTGAAGTTTTGGAGAGACTCGGGGCAATTATATCATTGTGCTGTTTTGATTTATTGAATTTGTTGTTGCTAGTGTTGCATTCAATCGCCATTGATAGTTCATTGAATGCAATGCAATCTAATTCATGTGTACACTGAGAACAAGGATTTTATCTCTATCTTTTATGTATTACATAATATTTAATTTTTCTTTTCCTCATTACAAGAAAAAAAAACAATTTCGCATTGACTCATTAAAAAACAAATAAATAACATAGAAATTTATGTACACCTATATTAAACGTCAAACATGACTTATGTCAATACAGCATCGCCTGAATGTATTTCTCACCGTAATTCTAAAAATACAAACATCGCTAATACATTACGCAGACATCACTGTACTCCGCAAAAGCCTAAATCACGTTAATACGTCATACATTGTTTACTCATCGCCGCGCATCGGCAAACGCAGCTGTAAATCCGTTAACGGACGCTAAACAACGTTACGTACAATTCCTCGCACGAACTCCATACACAAATCGCTCAAAACAACGCTTCTCCTCATCGCCACCTCTCCCTAAAAATATTTGCAAATGCATCAAAATCTCTCTCTCTCTCTCTCTCTTCCCCATCGGAATAAACTCCAGCAAGCTATAGCGAAAAAGCGACAGCGACGACCTCACGTAGCGGCGCTCGCGCGTTATTATTATAATGCCGTAAACAGCGTGCGACCGCAAATAATGAAGACATAAGGGGGGAAGACTTATTGTCTAAGAGGAGAAGACCGGTTCGCCGCGCCGTCGGACCGCGAAGGCGGGCCATTTTGCGGTTTCTTGCGCAAATTTATGATGATTAAACGTTGCGGCGCGCGATGACTTCATTGACCCGTGGCGGACGCGGCGGCGGCGCTGTATTTGCGGTGGACGCGGACAAATTAGATTAAGATTTTATAATGCGAGGGGGAGAGAGAGAGAGAGAGAGAGAGAGAGAGCGTGGGCGAGGTAAGAGAGTGTTTATAAGCAAGATGCACGCGTGCGAGGGGAATTATTCATCGCGACGCCCTTTTAATTGAATACGATTATTGCGCGCGGGAGTTTTTCTTTTGGGTGGGAAGTATCGCTTTCACAGCGCGCCGCGCATGATTATTGTTATCATTATTGAGATTTATGTGTTGAATTTATTGAAACGAATATTTAAATTATTTTTCTGCAATTTTGTATACAGAATTTGTGGTATTGTTAAATGGAATTAGACTTTTGAGTAATACATATATTTTAAAGTCTGTTACTAGTACAGTGATTATTGATTAAATAGTAGTTACTACTGATGATTTATCATTTAATATTGAACTGTTCCCGTGTAAAAAAATTAGTTTGTCACTAGGCTGGGATTAATCTGGCTTAACAAGTCTGGCGAAAGTCTTGCAAAAGTCTGGGAGAAGTCTGGCTTAGGCCACTATGCCAGACTTTTTTTGCAATTATGTCAAGATAACTCATTTTTCACAAGTAAATAATTAGAGTAGTACATTAATTCTTAGTATCGACTAGAATAGTGAAAATACGTACTTTTCGATAAAATAGGAGAAAAACTTTTTTACATATTGCAATCTTGTTTAAAATATGAATATTTGTAAAAAAAGAGACAAAAATTTAGGTTACTGGCAATTTGACATAACGCGATGCTTTTGTTTTGCACATTTTGTCTAAAGTCTGGAATAGTGGCCAAAGCCATACTTCTGCCGGACTTCTGCAAGACTTTCGCCAGACTTATTGAGCCAGGCTATTGCCAGACTAATTTTTTTACACGGGTTATCACTTAATAATATTTGAGTGAATCAAGTCATTTTTTAAAACACTTAAAATGTTTCTACTTATTCTTTTTGCCTCTTTGGAAATGTGTTTTTTTAATCTCTTAGTAGAAAAAATTTACTATATTAATCTATTACGCAATTTTCGTTTCTCTACTTTATCCTGAAAAAATATTCATATTTTAAATATTTTAGTGTATATTATCCGACATAATTTTTAGAGTTCAGTAACAAATAATGCTATTTTGTATTTTTAAAGCTTTCGGGGTTATTTTTATTAAGTATTGTTTTGTGTAGAATTATATACATTTAAGTACTAATTTATAATTCTACTAATTATAGAATATAATATATTCAATATTTTGTTTGAAACATATATCTCTTGACTTTATCGCTCATCTTAATTTATTTGAGGGTATCGATAACAATAATTATTGGCTCACTGTGCCAATACAGTACTCTCAAATATTTTCAATAATTTAAAATTATATTACACGACGTTTCAAATCAGAAATTATTAATCTGATAGAGTAATTCTAACTCCTAAAACGTTATTTTATCAAACTACTGTATTCAAGTACACTCTAGAGCATTTTCTACTGTTCCGAAAAATTTCTGAATATTCGAAATATTCTAACGTTATATGTTAAGTTAATTTTTCATTTACTTTTTGATCTTTTGAAGTGACATTTAAGATGTTTCACAGTTTCCTATTCTAAAAGTTTTATATTTTAGGTACATAATTTAACAGTAGAAAAAGATATTATTTTTGATGTCCACTTGAAATTATTACACTTAATATATTTTACATTTAAAACGTACCAATTGTATAGGCAATAAATTGCATTGAAAAAACACGGTGGGAAATAGCCAGCTCAGCTCAATGAACTGACATTTCACCAAGTGTGGAGCACAATTCCACCCATCGAGGGTCGAGATTTCACCTATCGGACTCTTGCTTCTCACTCGTGGCACGACAAAGGGTTTTACTTTGTGCCTGATTCCTATAAGCATTTGTGGTGACCATTTCCCATAATGTTTTTTTCAGTATAAAAGATTTATACGAATAGAAAATTTTCGGATAGAAGTGACCGTTAAAAACCATACGAGAAAACTAACACTGATGAACGGTGAAAATTATGATCATAATTCTTATCCTGATTCATTTTATAGCTAATTCTAGCAACTCTTACCGTCCATCAGGGCAAATTTTAGCCTGAATTTCGGAAATTTTTACCGTTCATCAGGGTAATTTCTTCCTTGTCGTCCGTATATCCCAGGTTTCCTATGATTTTCACAGTAACATTAATAAACAAATGTTCTCTAATGTTTATTCATCATCACTTCTACACACAAGCATCAACTTAAACGTCAAATATACTTATCGACCACGTAAAACAAACCCAAAATGTCTTTCCCACTACATCCACAAATCTGAAAAGCCCAAACCCCACGTACACAATCCCCCCATCGCAACTCCAAAAAGTCATTCCAGCCGCGCAGAGAAATCTCATCCCCACCGCGCGAATCCCCCTGCCAACAGGCAAACGAACAACGATTTCCATTAATCCGCGCGCGCGTCAGACTCCCACACCTCTATCTCTCCCTCTCCCTCTCTGTATAATTGGTAAAATTAATTGGAAGAGACTCGCGCGGAGCGGCTCTCGTCGGACTCGGGAATGGCTCTCGGGCAAGCCGAAAATTAGGCGAGGAGCTGCGGGCGAAGATTCTCTCTCTGTCTCTCTCTCTCCCGACTGCGCGCTATCAGTTACGCTATTATCTGCGGCGGAGCCAGCGAGGGGAAAGTCGGAGAAGCAGACGTCGGCAGTGCCTCGCCCCAAGCTTTGTGTGTGTGTGTAAATGTGTGTAATGCACGTAAGTGTACGTAAGTTTGTGCCACCCACCTATGGTTATGTGTGTGTGTGTGTGCCACAGCCGATTTCTCTTTTCTCCGCCTTCGCGACACACGGCGACGGCGAAGGAGGCGAGGAAGCTTGCGCAAGAGACGGAGAGTTTTTTGTGGTTTGTGGGATGTGGAGCCGAGGGATTTTTAGAGGGCTGACAGTGTGTGCGTGTAATTTGAGTTTATACAGTTGAATTGATAAAATTTATTTGTGCGTTGGTGAAAAGTAGGAGCGAGTATTCGCTGTTAAATGTGTAGTTATTTTTTCGGTTATTTTTAGACTGATTCGTTTGGTTACGATGAAATAGTGGCAATTACTGTAGCAGACTTTTATGAGACAATCTTTTTTATTGTACTTTGTGACTTTAATTCTAACAGATAGACTAATTGTAACTGTTAGAGAAGTAATTCATTTTTATGTAATGGCGCGCTGTCCCTCGCACAGAGCTATAAAATTAAATGGTTTTGCCGTATCAAATAATTGTTTCATACTTATTTTATACAATTATTGAAAATGTTATCATTATTGGACATATAATAACGACATATAACTTGAGATTAAATATATACTTTTTACAAAATTTTAGCTTTATCTTTTAAAATAATTACCTAACATATACTTTTTTAATTAAAATTTTATTTTCAAATTCACCGTAGGTGAGTGTATAAACTTATAGTAGTTATCGGAGAATAGCATCGATTTAGCCTATGATGCCTACTCATTCTTTCTAATAATAATTAATCGAATTAAACTTGTTTTGAGATTATCGGTCGTATAAAAAAATAAGCCTGAGACAAGTCTAGCAAAAGTCTGACTATGGAGACGATCCCAGACTATAAAATTAATTGGAAGAGACTCGCCATTATATAAGCCAGACTATATGCCAGACTTTTGTTGAATTATGTCACGAAGACGCATTTTTACATGCAAGTAATTAAGACACTACACTTATTGTTAATATCAGACGGAACCGTAAAAAATAATAATACGTTTCGATTAAACCGTGGAAACATTTTTGCTTCCTCACAGACGAAGCTTTGTGATAGTAAAAAAATGTTTTGCTAAAAACTTGTTAGAAACATGTTTTGAAACATTAGGATTCAAAATACACTATTTTTAAAAAAAATCTGGATGGATGTGTGTGCGTGTGTGTGTGAGTAACCAGAAGTGAATTGGAACCAAGCGATTGTAAACCATAACTGATATTTTCAAATACGCATTTTATATTATTTAATTGATGTTATGAATAATTTTCCATTATACATACAATTAATAATAAAAATAAAATTTTATCAGAAGGTACCTTAGCGATATCTTAAAAATCAAACAAGGCAGACCTTAAAGAATACAGATAAGCTTCCGACCGAGTTTTCCAGAGTTTGAAAGCTTTTCTCGCCAATTTATTTTCAACATAATAAAATTCAGTTAGAACCGGAATTAAGTGTAAGCTCGTAAGTCGACAATATAAGGACGCTTTTTATACACGGAACCCAATAAACTTCAGCTTGTAAAAAATTAATTTCTTCACTCGCAGAAAATGTACTAATACCATAAATAACAATTCCAAAAAAAGACATCTGCTACTACCAAAACCACGCACCTCCTCCCACTCGGCAACCTCCATCCCGAAATTCCATCGCGCGATTCGTCCGGCTATACCCCGCTCATCGACTTTATCAAAGGGGGCGCCATTCGAGCGAAAACGCTCTCCTACACACCCACACATACAACCACATCCAGACACTCTCCCATGTAACACAGGAAGCGGCCCAGCGGAAGCCCTCGTCCCCCCTCTATCTCTCTCTCTCTCTCTCTCTCTCTCTCTCTCTCTCTAGCCTTTGGGAATCTTCGACACACCCGTTATGAGCGTCTCGCGCGCCGCCGCTGGGAAGGGACGAAGGTAATTAATTGCCATGGCAACGGGGGCCGCGGCCGCGCCGCCACCCCCGCATCGGCCTCTCTAACTGAAATATGGCGCGCACGCCGCGGCGAATTCCGTCGCTGCGCGCGCGAGTCTCGATAGATAGATAGATAGATAGGTGTATTGCAGAGAGGTTATGTCTTTGTTCGAAGCGAGGTTCGGGTGAACAACAGTTTGTCTATTTAATTATGAGTGGGAGGTGTGGGAAGGTGGGGTTCTGGTTTATCGATTTGAATTTAGAGAGTTTAATTGGTTTTTATTGCTGTTTGGGGAGTTGGAGAGAAAGGGACGTGGTTTTTTAATGTATTAAGAGTTGAGGAGATCGTTGCTTTTATCGGGATAGAAGAGTGTCTATCAATATTTGTCTGAAGGTTCTTATCAAAGTAATATGCAACATAGGCGTTTTTTCGAACAGTAAACTTAATTTTATGTGACATTAATGTGTACAGTATTGAAAATCTGTACAGTATATGAACTAAGATTCAACTTCGGGATTATTTTCGTACAGTTATACTAAAAAAAATTGTAGGGAAATATTATGTTTAAACATTACAACAATAGTTTTTTATATTCGAGTGGACTACAAAGTTGTTAGAGCAATAAGGAATAAGAATTGTAAAATTTAACAATTATTTACGAAATGTCAAGAAAGAAAATTAAATACGTCGTATGTCGTTATTATCGTTCTTATGTCGCGCTGTTGATGTTTCCTCGAGTTTGTTGTCGTCCTACTGAAAAATAATTTATTAACATAAATAATATTATGTTTGCGCAATACGATTATTTTTTGACGTCATAGGGAAGAAATAAGAAAGTTGTTTGTTTTTTATTAATACGGATGGACTCAATAAAAATCGATAAATTCACAACAATCAATACTATGATTGTGTGGCAACATTAACAATGTCTCAAGTAGTTATAAAAGTGTAACTTGTGAAGTACAACTCAAAGTATTTCACTCATATAAATAATAGGTTTAACAATGCATCCCCTCTTTATAATGCAGTGATGTTTCAACTCATCTTAGAAACGGAATTTCCTGAAAGAAAACTAAGTTACAACGCACCCAATTATCGCAGTAGATTAGGCGATCAGCATCGATTATCAAAGGCAAACAGCGGATATTTGATTCATTAATTTTTTCCAAAATCATGTGGCTCCCATTTCAAAGTCACACCTTGTTTATCGATCCTGATATTAATTAATTATACCGCAGATTAGATTGCACTCGAAGCAGCCGAGTCATCGTTACGGTGCACAGCCGTTTAAAGTCAAACGGCGAGACATCTCTTTTTTCCCTCTCGTGCACGTCGTAAATGCCGCTTTCGTGCGGGGAAAAAAGCAATCAACAAATAATTTGAAACATCGCGTATTTATCTTGTATATCAAATAAATTAATATTTATGAAGCTACGAAGATGTGAACAAATTTGGACTATTTTTATTTCACAGTTAAGGAAATCATATTTATTAAAAATGTTATCATTGAATAGCTAAAATAACGAATTTGCGTTTATGAGTAAAGTTTGTTGTTTTGATTCGTCGTCAGTTGTAATGAAACATAAAAAAGTCAGTATAAAAAATATTCTTTTGATAAGAGCTCACTCTGATGAAGCTACTTTAATTAATCGCGGCAGTTTTTTAATCTCCAATCTATTTGAAAAATATAATAATTAAAATGGTCGAAAACAATATCATAATTAAAACGTACGCAAGCTGATTAAAAAATTAAATAAAGTTAAATTAATTTAATTAAGAAATAAAATACTATTATATATTGAGAAACATTATGTAACAAAAATTAATATTTCTGTTTGTACATATTTACAGTAAAAAGTTTCTCGTATGAGAAAGCAAATGTCATATTCACATATAAAAAATAAATATTCCTTTAGTAATTTTCACTTCAAATATAATTTTTTTTACTATAAATATCGTAATTTCTATAGAAAATCGAGCATGCCCCAAAAAGAACAAAATTAAATAGTACATATTCCTATACACTTCATAATTATTAAAAATTCTTTAAACTACATTTACCTAAACAAGCTCCAGCTGACGTCCTAATTAATTTGACGACTAATCGACCGCATCAAAATAATCTATTTAATAATCCAATGAACGAAGCAGCCCATTACACGCCGCTTCCCTCATAATTTACTGCCCGGCGCGCAATCCCTCAAAACCCAACAACGTCCGATCAAACGCCACAGCTGCGCAGCGCAAAAATATATCTCCCCCCCGAAAAGAATACATACACGCGCGTTCGCGCGTACCTACACACATCCATCCAGCCCAAACAGCGAAAAAAACAAACAAAAAAAACAAAGAACAGCGGACGCGCGCGGCAAACAATTTCGCAAATTGCATCGCGCGGCTATTTACGAGCCTGGGCATCTTCCAAACCGATGCACTCATACACACACACACTTGCACATTCGATACGAGAACATACGTGTACGTACGTAACAGTCACGTCTCATTCGCGCGAGTTGTCTCGTAGCATATCGCGGCGGCTTTCTACCTTTCCTGCGCGCGTATATACTCTTCTGCCTTTATGACAGCTCCTCGCGCCTGCGAGAGAAGAGAAGAGAAGAGAAGAGAAGAGCCGAAACACGCCTTTTTTCTCTTTCTCTTTCCTTGCACACATGCACACCGCATGCACAGTATATATACGTACACGTACACTCAGGCGTACGTAGAGAGGGAGAGAGAAATAACAAGGATACCCATGCAGAGAGAGAGAGAGGAGGCCTGTAATGAAGACCTCAAGGCGCCGCGCCTCGGCGATAATTACAGGGAGCCAATCTTACAGCCTTCTAAAGGCCCTCTCACTCGCTCGCCTCTGCGCGTTCGCTCGGTCGAATGTTAAACGTTATATGGTGCACTGCCGACGATGTTATACGTCTCCGCCGAGGCCGACTACCGTACCAGCTTTTATATTACGCGAGCGCGGGGCTCTAAAGCGCGAGCGAGCGACGGGACATAGAGCCGTGCTCGGGGGGGGGGGGGGGGGGGGAGAGAAGCTGAGAGAGGTAGTGCGTGTAATGCGAGATATATAGCGCGGGACTGCTGTACTGGGGTGGGTGTGTACTGGATGCGTTGGTTTCAGATTGTCGCGAGAGTTTTTTGAGGATATTAGTTCTGATGTAACAATGGTAGAACAAACTGTGACTTAGGACATTAATCCTTGAAATGATCCGGGATTGTTTCTTATTGATTTGAAGCAAATTGGACAATTGGCGCCGTGTGCGTCCTGCAGGCTATACATATTTCTTTCGTTTTCTACGTGATGAAATTGAAATTTAATTATGCATAGTAAATGTATGGATCGGATTAAAGAGGGCCGAGGAAACTAGAAAAATTAAAAAAAATATTATTACAAGAATCGTGTAGTTAAAGGCTGAAACCCATTTGTAACTACTTTTCGTTAGTTTTTCCAATTCTTTGAGGGTTTTAGCGTTAACAGTTTAAGCAAGAGGATGCGCGTCTAAAGGTTTTCAAGGGTGCAGTTTGCAAATCTAAGGTCAAAATTTAAGAGAAAATAAATATAGAGCCACAAGGGTCAATGTATCTATTAAATACTATTAATCATTTCATGCATGGAAGCAATTTCTATGACCTGAATATAATGGTAGAACATGAGGAATAGGATTGAAATAAAATATAAAACCAGGAATTTCGTCTATAAAAAGAAAGGGTGTGGGTTCTCTAATTCTCACAAATTAAATATAAATCTATGCAATTATAACACATTTAACACTTATAATCAATAAATTAGTCGCACTCGCGCGATATTCTTTATTCGTCTTAGTCGAAATTCAGATCCAGGAACAATTAGTGCAATGGCACTACGATGATCGTACTGTAGAATATTTAATGTAGATTCAAATCGTATAAAATAGATAATATTGCGTCCTTCTAAATTATGTGGACATGAGATCAGATGAGGTTTAAGAGAGTCGGCGAACGCTTATGTCGCTCGGTCGGTGGTCAGTTTGCAAGAGAGACAGCGCCGAATTTTCCGTGTGTCCTATCAGTTTCTCTTCTCTCTTACTTATCCTCTCGTTTTCCATACGCAACAAACTGAAACTGCAATATTGCAATAGGTGTTAAACAAATTGTTAAAACAAATTAATTTTACAAATTTCGGTATACAATTACTATTTTTCATTCAACACAATAAATTGTGATTGAGTAATTTTGTTTAAAATTTGATTTCGGATTCGAAATTTAAACCTTTAATAACGTTCGAAGGTATACCATTACCTGATTAGAAATGAATCACTATAAGGTTCTGTCCTGACAGCTAGTCAGGTAACTATATGGAGGTATATGCAATGGAGTGGACCTCAGGCTCCTAAAATATGCCTGAGATCAGATGTCTCGGACCATAAACTGGCGCCTGGGAATTTCAGTCAAAATCGCGTTTCGTTGAAAACCCAATCACTCTGAACCCAGATCTGATTTGCACCCAGAACAGGCCGCATAATCTATAAACTTGTCATTTCAACAATTCAGAAAACGTTCGCGATAATCTAAACTGGATGGGTGTCTTAGAGTGGAAATTCAAATTATGATGGTGTAAAACTACATTACACGTATGTCTGTAACACAATTGGTTTAATTTTAAATAAGCCTTATATCAGTTAAAATTTACCCAAAATAATATATATTATTCGAAAACTCTCAAGTGCCCCAAAGTGCGCATCACTTATATTTCGCGTTCAAATAAGTATAGACAATAAAACATGAGTTTAAAAACAAAATTCCTTTTTCAAATCTAAACTCTGAATTGATACGTTATATAGAAAAACTATGATGTACGGGTGCTTTTACTTTATCAAAATAAAAAATTGTGTACAAATTGGATGGTGGAAAATGCTGACTTCAAGATAAGATAGTATTACAGTAGATTAGATACTAATTTATTATATCCATTTTGTAGTACGATAGCCCTCACTTTAATACAAAGTATTTTGAACTATATTTTAATATTTATCTTGGTACATTTTAAAGACAATTTAAAATCCAATCTGGAAATTCATCGGTCGACGAGATAAGGTCGACTTCCCTCCTACACTACTCTCAGTAGCATACATCAGTAGTAACAGACGGTGAAATAACTCAAAATATCACTATCCTCTAATCCACCGTTATACCCAGCCATATCATCCTTTTTTAACCATACGATCATCCAACATGTCAACACTAATCCCCACTAATAAACTCTCCTCCTCTTACCCGCAAAAAAGACGAGCCGCCCAGAACCTTATAATACATACACTCAGCGCACACGCCGCGCTATAACCCAGAGCGTACTTTTTTCCCTCCCCAATAATCGTCGAACTCAAACTGCTTTTAAATAGTCTTAAACTACAGCTTTCGAAGCTTACGTACCGCCATAACTTACGCAAATCTCTCAATTTTCCCATAAAAAGCGATCTCTTACTCGCACGCCTCCTTCGCGGCGAATCCTCTCTCTCTCTCTCTCTCTCCTGCCGCAGCGCAAGAAAGAAGCAGAAGAAGAGCACGCAGGAGAGAGAGAGTCCTAAGAACAAAGGAGCAGCCGCCGCCGGCGTCGTTGCGAAATTAAAATAAACGGCAGCAAGAACGCGAGCGCGCGTTTTACTATCGCGCGCCGTGTGTTATAATGGCCGAGCTTCGCGATCGGCGGCTGCGGCGATTTTACACGCGAGCAAAACCGATCGCCGCGCGCTGCTTATTTGCATTTTTTTTTGTTGAGGGAGTAGAAGGCAGGTTAGGTAGTATAGGCTACCGAGCAATTGCAGCGGCAGCGGTAGCGCGGATTTTCTTTCGGCCGATGATCCTAATGTGCGCGGCCTTTTTTTGGTCCGGGAGACTACTGCACTGCAGTTTAGTAATGGCCGCGTGCGCGCGGTGTGATTTTGTATATATAGGGGAGTTTGCGGAGGCTGAGCGGAGCGAGGATTTTACGATGCTCGAAAAAGTGGCATGCGAGGTTTTTCTCGTATTTAGGAACGGGTGAATGATATTTTTTTTTGCTCCGGCTGTTGGGTGGATGGGAAACGCGGTTGAAGAATGCGCGTATAGATATAGTTTTATGGGATGTGGTTTTTTTTATTGCGCTGGAAGCGACGCTGTGTGCGCGTGCTACTGAATTTTGTAGAGTTTCATTGCCAGAAGTGTAGATTAGTTTTGTGGATCCAATTAATTAATCTGATATTTCTAATTAGTTATTGTTTTCGTACTTTTGGGATGTTCAAGAGCCACCTGCAACACTAGAGTATTATTTAAAGCTATTCAAGAGTTAGGATCAAAATAAAGCTTATTGCTGAAAAACATTTTTAAAATTTTTTTTTTATTCGACTCGAAAGAATACACATATTTACTACAACCAATTGTACATTTACAAATAATTTATTAAACATTCTTTATGTAATAAAAGATCGTCATGTTTTTTACTTACTATTTGAAATAAATGTTGATTTTTCCTTAATAATTATTGTAAAATTAATTTTGTTTTTTTGCATAAACATGCGTATATTGATTTATTTGTAAAACTACTGTATATTTAATAATTTACAGCAGAGGTTTTGAGGTAAGTTATTATGAACTTAAAGTCAAAATCGCCATTAAAAATGGCAAATCCAAAATGATTGATATTTAAAAAGAATGCTGAATCAAATAATTTGTTTACCTATTTGATAGTTATCTTGAATCTACCATATTGAATTTTTCCATTTCGGTTTCAGAATCGTCATCGACGACTAGAAAATCCCGTGTTCATTGTCATGGAGGTATCCGTTGACGATTAGTACAGCGACGAGTCAGCGTGAAGATATTAAGATGAATATGCACTTGACTTGCATCGTGAACGCTTTGAGCCCATCGCTAGCATATGGTTTCACACTGTATTTGTCTATTTAAAGATCGGCCATTTGGAATTTGTTATTTTGAATCTTACATGTTTACATCGGACTCGTAATGAGCAACCTCTAAAATTCTTGCTTATCATAAACAAATCTCATGAATTATTGTACTTTTTAAAGAGTTTTTAATGAAGTTGCTGAGAGACGCCATTTGGTAAAGAGAAAGTTAAATACATATTTTTACAAGTAGTTTCATATATTTTACATGTTTTCATATTATAATATTGCCTTGAAACATTTTTTTGTAACAGTTAAATTTTAGAGTGAATTGTATTTACTTAAAAAATTATCAGGAACTGGGTCTTAACCAAGAACTAGATCCGTAACACTATTAAATTATGAATCGTGTAATTAAATCTATCAATAACTTTCTAAAAAGCACAAATCTGTAAAAATAGAAGGTCCATTATTTCGTACAAAACACAACTATCAAAATTGTTCAAACCTGCAATCATCTTTTCGTTACGTATACAACAACCACTAGTCCCAACGATAACCAATCGATACTTATCCTCCATAAAATCACAGCAGAGCCATTACCCAAAAGAAAATAAAACCAAACCTCCGCAACTCCTTTAAAGAAAAAATCACCCCGCTAAACGATCGCCTTCGGAGTATAATATACAGAAGCCGCGCATTCGCAATCCTCGACTTAGCGTCGAAATAAAACTCAGCGCGCACGAGTGCGTAAAACGCAAATAACGCGCCATCAATCCCACACCTCTGCGCTCGGTTTCCGCGTCAATGGAGATCATCGTCGAGGCTGCGCGTACTCGAAAGAAACTTGATTACTCTCCGGCGGAGCGTAAAGGGAGTGAGAGAGAGAGAAAAAGGGCAGCAATGGAGAGAGGGGAAAAGAAAACCGCAGGAAATTTCACGGAGTCGGTGCGTGAGCGCCAATTTAAAGTTACAAATTCGCCCATAAAAGTCGGTGCGCGCTCGCGCTTGAGTTTTAGCGCGCGAGAACGAAGGGACGGAGGAAGAGCCGCTGTGGATGCGCAGTTTTGGGGGAAGGGAGAGAGGAAGAGGAAGGGAAAAAGTGCGAGCGAGGGAGAGGGAAAGTTGAGGATCGGAAGGGGGGAGGATTTGAAAGAAGGAAGATGGAGAGAGTGAAAATGTGGGATCGATTGATTAGTTCATTGATTGGTTAACTTGATTTTGATGACCTGGTTACAGTGCGGAATTGACTTTGGTCTTTCTGTGATTATGTTAGGTACGTACTTATTTATTTGGATCAGAGGAAATTATTCTTCTTTGTACGAAAGGTTTACATCGCGAAACAATTACTTTGTGTATACTAAATACATAGGAAAATCAGAGAAAATATCTTTCTTGTGGGGAGAAGTCAGTCTAAAATTATGATAAAAGACCTTACGTAATTTACGGATGGCCCGTATGCTTGGTAATTCGTTCCACTGCCTTAATAGTCTATTGATAATACGGTATTACCAGCCAACATTTAACTTCTTGGTTACCGCAGTGAGATTCTATGGGTTTCTTAGAAACGATTTAAATGCGAATAGATTGACACGTTGGGTAAATATTGTTTTACCCAACGTGTCAATCTTTCTTAAAAATACCATGTCATTAAAATCGTTAAAACATTTCACTGCTCCTAAATTAATTATGCTGTAATCATGATGAACGTATCCAACTGTGGTCCTATTTGTATGCTAATAATCATAAGAATTTATCTTGAACCAATAGGTCGGAAATGTTAATATACAATAGTACAGCAATTAAATGTGAGAGTTGTACTGAGTGAGGGTACAGATTACAGATTTGAACAAATACATCAGAATTCGTCGGTTTTCCAGTTCCACTATTGTAGATTTTGTCGGAAAACTACCTGACGTTTATAAACCTTCGATACAGTGACTTCCAAAATTTTAGTAAATTCTAAGCGTTTATATAATAAATTATACCAAGGTATTCCCATGCAAATATATATTATTTGCCTACTCGAGTTATTATCCTATTTTTATGAGAATCATGATCAGATACATTTAATTTAGATTGTTTATTTTTGACCAACGTATAATCGCGTTTAATTATAATATAATCTATAGCTACTATATAGATAATTGTTGACAAGATAAACTAAATGCTCTAAGACATTATGTTTTCAATAATAGCTTATCATCAAAGTTATTTCCGTATCTTACGCTTATCTCAAAAGTTCTATAACCCTCAACTGTACTTCAACATACTCCGCAGTAAAAAGCGAATCATTAAATTAAAACTTTTCATTACAATCTGCTCCCAAAAATATCTCCACCCTCATCTCCCATCATTGAAATGAAAAAAAAATTGAAAATTCCATATCTCCGGCTCGTCATTCAAAAAGAAATCTCGGCAATTCAAAACAAAGCACAAAGAATCATTATATCCAGGAGGGAGTGAAACCCCAAAGAGTCCGAACAAGCGTAAAGAGGGAAGCGACTAAGCTACAGCAAGAACACAACGAAAGCGTATATATATATATACACAGCCATATACAGAGGCAGCCCAGCGACAATCGAGCTCGTATTTTCCGATTAGAGGGTGGCATTCACTTATAAGCCATACCATAACACTTGTCCGCGGGCATTATGAGCCTTCCGTGGGGGGCTTCCCATCTCTCTCTTCCCTCTCTCTCTTTCTCTTCTCTGGTGCTGCAGGAGAGCCTCGGGATCCGGCGGGGGTTCAGATTTACGGTCACCTTGGGTACTGATTCACGTCGCGTAACTGCCGCCGAGCTTTCGCTCCTTCTCTCTCTCTCTCTCTCTCTGTAGACACGAAAAGTCGTCGGGTGCACAAACCCCCCCCGGCTGTACCACATGTTCATTCATGAGCACGGCGCATCTACGTATATTATACCTATAGGTATATAAGTATAAGCACGGTGCAAGGGAGAAGAAGAAGAAGAAGAAGAAGCTTGATACGAAGTCGATGCGCGTGCGAGGATTTTATTTGGAGATTGGCGCTGCTGCCGTTGCAGCAAGTGTAGCTGGGTGATTATTATTTTATGAGCGTCGCTAACTACCTGCTGCGATGCCTACTGTGTCTTTCCGCTTGGTGGCGAGGTTTTGGGAGCGTTAATGCGTGTGTAGAGGTTAATAGGGGAATGGTTGATTCGATTTTTTGAGGGGGGAGGATTGGATTAGTGTATTAATGGCGGTGCGAGTTGTGGGAGGAGGTTTTATGCGCGGTGCGAGATGAAGGAAGGATTATGAGATTTTCAGCGAGTTCGGGAAGTTTGGGCGACGAGTGGAGAGGAGATAGCTCTATTTGTTCTGGTAGGCCGCTTGTATATTGATCGGATTAGATTGTGAGCTTAATCGAATGTTGTTGATTCGAAGATTGAGCAAATATTTACTTGACTATAACTGATACTTGATCGTAATGCGTTTTACTTGTTTGACGTTGAAAGGGAATTAAAAAGGATTGACTGTGAGTAAAGAAACATTTTATCTGTTACTTATATATATTAAGGGAACAATTTTGTTTTTAACTGCCTTTAGCAAGTATCTATCGAAGCACCTGTTAATCGAAAAAGTGTGCAGTTTTTAAAACATCTTTTATAAAAATAAAATGTAAACAGTTTTTTCAATAAATCCATGTTGAAAACACCCTTAACGAAATAATGTATAGATCAACTTTAACTACCTTTTACGAGTTAATAAATTTATAAATATTTTTCATTTATATTACAATATTCAGTGCATATCGAAAATACCGTTACAGCACCAGTTTCTGATCAGTTACGACCTAACCTGGACCAGCTCGTTTGTTTAAAAAAAAAAGTAAATTTTGCTTAAACGTTTTAAACATTAAATTCATAGGTTTTAATCGCTAATAATAATTTCTTGACTATTAAACAATCAATTTTTTACATTAAGTTTCAGACAAGAATTTATATAAAGAAATGATGTGAATATATTATAAGTCTTGATCAGAAACTGATGCTGTTACAATACGCCTGTTTTAAATAAGAAATCCGTTGCTATTACGTCTTAAGAGAGCTTCCTAAGTTTACGAGCTCAATCCCTTTAAAAAAACTTAAATTATACAGACTTATTTCACCCCTTTGTATTAAGAAACCACAAACACCCCTCTAAAAAAATCAAAACACCATCCCTCCGCATAAACATAACCTCTCTCCCGCAAACACCGCTGCACCCGAACTAGAAAAAAAAGTAAACCCTCCCCTGACAGCGTGCAATTTTCCCTCGCAATAAATAAAGGCTCGTCCACCTACCCAGATATATATATCAAAGGCGCGAGCACGGCAGCTTCGAAACATCCTTGCCGCGCGCGCGCGCGCAGCTCGAGTGTGTCAAATTGAAGCTGAAGCTCAAAGAGCAGCGACGGCGGCTGCGCGAGCGGCTCCGTGATCCGCGTGTAATTTGTCGGTGGTGGCGCGCCTGCTCATATAAGGGCTGCTCCACTCTGCCGTGCTCCGCCGTGCTCCGCTACTCTCTCTATCTATCTTTCTCTGCGTCCCCTCCGCTGCGACACACAGCAGTCGATGGGGTGACTTTAGCAAACGACGCTGCGAGACTATGTGTACGTGTGTGTGTGTGTGTGTGTGTGTGTGCGTGTGTAAGAGGGGCTGGAGCGGAGAGAAGCTTCGCCATCTATCGTTCTATTTGTTAGCGGGCTTAGCAAATCAGCTCGAGCTTACACGCGCGCACACAGAGAGATTGAGAGAGTGAGAGAGATAGAGAGAGAGAGAGAGAGGGAAGGTTGTGTTAAGCTCGCTTTTACGCGAAGCTCGACACCCCGGCGGCCGTGCTCTTTCGCTCTTTCGACCTGCTGCTGCGTAAATGGGTGTACGTACCAAGGAGGAGGTTGGCGAGAGAGAGGCATTTGTTAACGTCAAAAAGGCGTATCGGATAACTCTTTTTAGAGGTGACCCAATTACGAGGCGAGGATTTTGTTAGGGATTTCTTTGTCATGCTTGGCTGTTGCTGTGGTTTCTGAAAATATATTTGGATTATTAGTAATCAATTATAACCAGTCATGGACAAAATGATTATCTTTGTAAAGAAATAAAGATGAAAGTTTATAGTTGACTATGTAGAATGTTAAAGAACGTTATCTTCTTTACAAAATATTTAAGTCGTTGAAGTTTTGAACGTTCTTGAAGATAAGTACAAAATTTGTGTTATATGTGTTTTAGAAGTGCGAACCTGCTAATTTCGGTGCCAATAGACTCTAAATGATTAAAAAATCTATTCTGTGGAGTTTTAGCAAAATTTATCATGTGGATAGTATAAAAATAACTTAAAATAGATAAATAATTCCGATTACTTCTGAAGTTACTCCTGACCCCGAAAACGTATTATGCATTACATCGGCAATATTTTAATTGATATATTAGCCAAGTTTTATCAGTATTTAACATGTCAATGATATTTAAAGATTCAAAAAACCCTAAATTCTGGTGATTTTTAATGTTTATTGCAAAATGCTAAAACTCTGAACCCGCTAATACTTTATATAATCGATTCCACATAATCTAATAAATGTACTTGATTCTTTTCATCTAATTTTATGCCACGGAAGGTGATTTTTGTTACCAAAAGCGATGCAAAAGCCAACGAAAACTCCAATATTATCTTAAGTAATAAATCTACAAATTTTTAATGTAATCTATATGTGGAAAGCCCATTTAAATTAATTTTATTCAAAATCGGGACTGGACTAGGGTTAGGAATATCGGTAAGTATTCGCCCAGAGCATGACCGGTGGAACCATCCAAAAGTTGGAAACTCGGGAGCTATATATATATATATATATATATATATATATATTTTCATTTTCTGCCAACTCGTGCGCTGCGATCGTTTCTTTTATCCCCTCCAAGCAGATGCTCATAACGAATAGACGCGCCTATTCGCTCCGTGCATGCGGTTGGAGGGGATACAAAAAACGATCGAGGCGCCCGGGGTGATGAAAGTTGACAATAATGTTAGAACGTGAAGTATATCTATCTATCAACATATATAGATGAATATTAAACATAGTAATAGTGTCTTTGTCTATACACAATCAATAAAGTTACACAATTCCAAATGTAAAAGAAAGATACAGAAAATAACTGTTATTCGGTTGTTATTTGAATTTTATGCAGACTCCTCTTAAAAGGACTATCCACATAATAGATAACACTAAAAATTAAAAAAGATATATTTTTTTAAAGATAAACCTTTATTTATATAAATTTGTTATATTTTTATTTTTAAATTGTTTCCTGACCTTCATTTCAGCTACTTATATCATAACAGAACAAATTTATTTTTGAAATTTTTATAAGTAACGCTAACAATATCAGCATCGATGACGTGTGTACAGAGATATAACATTTGATTAGTTCTATTACACAAATTAATATTCAAATATGCGACTCATCGATTGCATAAGTAAAATAGGATCTATAATGATGTAATTTATAAATCAAATTTAAGATTTTGAAGGGCATTCTGAAAACACTATACGTGGGCTCAGATACTACACAGATATTTATGTGACAAAGATACTTCATTATCTATAGATTCGTCTCCAGATAAAACCATCTGGGTACTAACAACTTACCCATGACTAATTGTAACTCTGATTGCACGATTTTCCAACTCTATCACCTACCATTATTAAAAAGTTATTTTCATTTTTCCACGCACACACAGCCATTTATCAAAGCAATACTAAACATCCAATAACCATCTGACATTTCATTACACATCCTCCACCTCATTACGCACCTGCAGCAGCAACTTGTCTCTCCAACCCTAATTCATAAAAATTACAATTTGAGCATTGCCTCCTGTAACCCACCTAATTCCCTCCTAACATCCGTTACACTTCATCATCCTTAAGCGTCGCTAAATGGACTCGGATGGCTTTCATAAATAAACGAATTACGCCTCGCATCCACACGCACTTCTCTCTCCCCCCACTATGTACATAAACCTATAGTAGATCCTCTCCGTCTGGCGTCTCAAATCAAATCGTCGAGAGACTTTCTTTCTCTCTCGCTCGCTAATTTCTTCGATTCGACACGCCCCGCGTGCGCCGTTCTCGAAGTATAACGCGCAGCCGCGCGTGCGCAATAAAAATCGCGCTCGCGTCCAGTCGGACGGTTAATTATGACAAATCTCGGGCGTATTAAGCCGCTAATGCCGACTGATCGCGGTTATGACAAATTCATGAGTTTATGTGTATGTGCGTGTATGCGTGTAGCACGTGTGGTGAGGAAGTATTTTATTGCGCGACGAGTTATTGCCGCGTTTTGCGAATAGGAGGAATTCGCGGAGTAAGCGGTGGAAATGATTTTTTGTACGATGGTATAATTGGCTGAAATGCGTTTTTAGCTTTTATTAGTTGTATAATAATTTGTATTAGGTTGTGATAAATTACTCTGCGAGTACGAGGAAAAGGGGCATATGCCATTTGAGGAGATTCTCAAATATTGCAATGTTTAAAAGATAGAATTTTTAAAAGACAGAATGAGTTTTCATTTTATTGAAAACCATGTTCTAAATTATATCTGCATGGTTGTATATGACTTCTAAAAATTAAAAATGGATAAAGAAATTAGATATATATATATATATATATATATATATATATATATATATATATATATATATATATATCATATCCTCATTTGTAATCAACAATAAATAATACGTTTGACAATTTAAATTCGATTTTATGGAAATGAATGTACCGTAATAAATTCAAATATATTATAACACAAAATAAACATTTTCTTTCAATAACTCTGCACTGTAATCTTATAAAATACGAAAAATACATTCAACAATCTACATATAAAATAATAACACGATTATCATCCCGCATAACTTATCTCCCAACGACTTTCATTTAAAACTCCATACGAAACTTTCTTTACGAGCTCGAATTATGAAATAACCGTCTTATCGGACGATCGCAAAAGGTTCCCTCGCTTTTTTCCCTCGTACACGTCTAAACACAAGCTGAAATAAAAAGAAAAAAAGTTACAGGATAGACAACGAAGCTCAGCGTATAGTTTTTATCTCTACGCCTGGGGATGAAATTCAGTTCACGTACTTTCTCTATTTATACACAGAGAACATATTTTTTCTTAAAATTACTCAGAAGCTCACGTTAAAAATTACCCCGTCTTTGGTAAATAATAGATGTTTTTCAATATTTATTTTAGTATTTTTTACTAAATAGTAAGATAAACTTTGATACGCTGTTATTTCATAATTTTATTATCATCTGTGAATATTATTTACTAAAATTAAATAAGTAAGTTTATTCGATCATAAATTTATGAATTTCACCGCGTAGTAAAACACCTTCAAGTTTTTTTTACCAATATAGGGGAGACGGAGGCAAAGTGAGCCTCGGGATACATTAATTTATAAACATAATTTATTGTAACCAAAATAAAATATAATGCTGTTCTAGTCTTTTTTCAAAAGGGACTTGGCAACAAAGAAGACACCTACTAAAATTTCCTTTTAAACACTAATACATTTTAAGCAAATGTATATTAAAAAAATAATTTATTACAAAAAATAATCTTTTTGATGCATTCTATAATTTATATATATATTCATTTTTAAACAAATAAAATGAATTTCGGTTCACTTGATTATACTCCTGGTGAGGTTACCTGCAAATTTGGATGGTACAAGTCCATTTTGATGTCAGTGGTCGACCTAACGAATTTACGAATTCTTAAAATTATTTCGTATTGACCAATGATGTGACGATAATCAGTTTTTTTTATTTATTACACCGGCATTAGACCCTCGTATTTGCATTACATATATACAAGTCTGTAAACTTTTTCTATTATTTCTAACATATAAGTACAAAAAAAAAACACCTAAATGAGTTACCATCAGCTTCTTTTCCCCAATGCATTCACCTCAATCATCCACAATCCGCAATTTCATACAAAACTGAACACTTAAAAAATCAAAATCGCGTTTCCCAACTCACTCTACCATCCCACCAACAATCCCATGTAACAAAACTTTTTCCACTCAAACCCCGCTCACACACCCACCTTCCAGCCCCGTCGAAAAACCTATAAAAGCGCAGCGGAGCGCGCCGCGTATACATACAAATTCGTCGAAATAAAAAGTCCGACGCTTCAAGAGAGAGAGCGAGCGTCCACCCGTGCTCCAGCGCGCGCTCGCAATAACTCAAACCAATTAGCCGTGACACGGGGCCGAGAGTCGTCGGCAATTAGCGACGGAATTAATTAGTCCATTATCTCGCGGTGACGCGAAGCGAGACGACTCTCCGACTCTCTCGCGCGCTCGCCCTTCGTGCTGCTGCAGCTGCCCCCGGGGCGACAGCGACACACATTCGTTTCGCGGCGGCGGCGGCGGAGGACGAGATTAAAGGCGCCCGACTGCTTCGTCTTCGACGCTCTTTTCTGAGATGGTTCGCTCTGGGCTTTTTGCGTTCCTGGGGAATGAAGACATCGATAAGGGAAGAGAGAGAGAGAGAGGGGGGTTGATCATTTTTTACCGCGCTGGGATGATGGCGATTCTTTGTGGCCAGGAGTGAGGGGCGAATATAAGCGTTCGATTGTGGAGAGAGAGAGAGAGAGGGAGGGATGAAAGTGAAGAGTGTGTACATGGAATTGGAGTGTCAGTGGGAGAGGGGAGATAAAGCTCGAGAGAGAGAAGCTTTTATCGCTGGATGTACTCGTAATAGTGAGAGTCGTGGTGCAGTGTGGTTTACGAAAATGCCAAGAGCGGATGTGTCGTGAGTGTAATTTCTTTTCTTAACGCTACGATGTGTTGGTTTCTTAATAATTTTCGTTTGTTTAAAACGAGATTATGGATGTAAATGATAATTTATATGAGAGATATATCGCTGTTGGAAAAGCTGAAGTGTTATTTCTCTAGTTTTACTTTAATTAATCCTCTTAATGCACCGAGACTTACTTGCCAGTTAAAAATACGTTTTTTGTGTACAGTTTATCTAAAAGGGTCCAACTGTAATAATGTAATGATGTATGTAAATCGAAAGTGATTGCCAATACGTTTTCTTGCATGAGGCACAAAATATGTATTCCATTGTGGAGACAATTTTAAATGGAAAAACAATGTTTCTTTCGTAAATAATATCTAAAAATATGTTATTCTGAAATCTGCAATGATCATAGTAACCAGAAATATATTTCTCGACATGTGCAATGAATGTGTAATAGTGTCTCGTAGTTATTTTTGTACCTTTATTTCGAAAAGTTCCGTTTTTACTCTGCTATTCTGGCAAGATTATGCAATCAATAAATACTTATTTCTTCTATTAGGCTTTTTCACGCCTGACGTTACACCAATCAGACGACCAGAAAACTGGGGGTACAAAAACGCGTTGCCAGGTTTCCAGCTCTCACTAGCCAATGAAACATCGAGAAAGCTAGGGATACAACAAAAATGACTAAGGCGTGGAAGTACCTTATACTTATTTGATAAATATATACCCTTACATTATTCTCTAATTGTTCGATTGATGAATTTCTATGAAGTGGTATACATATTACAAGAGACACACACGGTACGTGAGGGTAAACGATAATCCATCTAATTAGAAAATAATATGTTATTTTTAATTAACAACTTTACTCATCTACCCTAGTGGAAAATAATCTAGAACTATGTAGATCTATCTAGTTTTCCATGCTAAATAATTGAGGTTCACGATAAAACTAGATAATTATTTATCAGGGCAGTTAAAAAGGTAAAAAAGTAAGAAAAAAAAATCTTTAGATAAGTAGGTACTCTAAATATTGCTTTAAAACTAAACTTCACTAACATTTTCGAAAAGAAAATACTAATTTATCAATCTAAATGTATATTATTTAATGTAAAATAGCAATACAGCGACAAGTCACTCTCATCAAACCACATTCAAAAAATAATAAGAAACAGTATTCTCATGCCGGTAAGAAAAAGTCCAGTCGCCTCCTCCCTCGAATTAAATAACAGAAATAACCGCAAGCCCCGAGACTTCTCGCGGAAGCATCGCGCCGGGAGGTTTAATGTACCAGAAGAGAAAGTTCAGACGGAGAAAATGGAAAATACGCGCGTGTCGCGTCCGTGTCGTCGCGCTGAAAATAAAGAAGGCAGGAAGCGTCTCTCGCGCCAACGCGGGGGTTGCTCATTCGGCCACTGCCTGATAACCTCAAGAGAGAAAGAGAGAAAGATGGAGGAAGGCGTCGTTCCTTATATATTTCGCGGCTGCTTTGCTCATAAATAAAAATAAGCTGCTCTCCTCCCTTCGGGGGACGAGCGAATCCGTGTGTATGCGCACGCGTATACCTATGTAGAAGCCGCAATATCGCGCCGCGCGGCAAATCAGAAAGAATCGTTTTCTCTCGAGCTTCTGCTGCTCTCTTTCTCAGCTGTCTCTCTTTCTTTCTTTGCCTTGTTGTCTTTAGTGAGAGTTCCATGGTTGTCCCGTCGGAGAGCATTGTCACGAGGTTGCCGACGGAATTGTTATCGCCGCGTGAATGCAAAGTTTCTGTTGCCGGGTGGAAAATGAAATTCCGATGGATGAGATGAGGATTGCGGACGCAGGTTGAAAAACAGTTGTGGTTGTTTGTCAATTTTTTTGTGGTTGATTAAGTTAAATTTGTTTGCTAGTTTCAAGTGTTTGGCTATTAAATATGTTTGATTTGTTATCTAAAAAAAGGAATGCACGTTTTTATTGTATACTTAAGAAGCTTTATTAAGTATTAAGTTTTGCGGATTTCAATACAGGTGAATGAACATTTCTTAACAGTTGAGACCTGGTTACTGCGTCTTACTAACGGTGCGCCCGATCATTGTTGTTGTCGTGACGCTTTCAAGGTAATTTTACGCTTCTACAAAGCTTATAGACGTTACATTGTTTATTGTTCATCCGAGGTTGAAGTTCAAATGAACATTGCAGAGGTAATTTAATACATGTACGCATTAGACCTGGTTTCATATGGGAATGATGCATCAATTCCTGATATCTCCTACATTTGGAGAATGTAGTAGGTCAAGTTAGTATGCATCATAACTCGTCCAACAGTTTTAAGAGCAATTCAAACCATTGGCGTCGTAGTAACAAACATACTAAACATCATTTCTGAAAAATATACCAACAATGATTACTTTTGTAACTATGTAGCAATTGCTATGTTTCTCTTCCTATTCAATTGGTATAAAAATACCTTCATAGTACATGAAATCGTCTACTAACTTCTTATACTTTGATCATTTTTTTAGTTTACCTACCACATGTAAAAAACTCTTCTGCTAATGAATGATTTTGTAATTTATGGCAAATACATAAAGATGCGATGCTGCAGGTACAAGATTCACTTAACACAATAAATTTTATCTTTCGGTTTATAGACATTGGTATCCTGAATTTAACAATTAGTAGGCAATATGAAATATTACCCGTCATGTTGCTACAGACTTTTGATTGATTATGCCACTTGAGTAAATATGTCACAGCCACAATAAATTTTTTAGGTAATACATCATTTGTTTGTATACTAGTCAAGTATAAACTGATAATAATTACTCCTAAAACTTTGAAGAAGTAAAAAACAACTTTAATTTAAGTAGTAACTTGACCAAACATATTGCAAATATTAAGTGTTCTACCCGCTTCAAAAAGACGGCGTTATCTTAAAGAAAGACGTGAGCTAGTTTCTAACTCTCTTAACGTTGTAAACAGCTGATTATTATATATAAGCAGACAATGCACGCAAGCTACTATTGTCAATATAACCTAACTTTTCTTTCGCTTGAAAATGGAAATAGATAGTGCACATATCCGACACTGTTTACTTTACGACTTTAATCAAGGTAAAATTCCAGCTGAATCTAACAGAACAATCTGTGCAACGTATGGAAATACTGCAGTTGACGAGAATACGTGTCGTAGATAGTTTCGAAAGTTTAGAGCTGGTGATTTTGACTTTAATGACAAACCGCAATCGGGTAGGCCGCAAAAGGTCGATGATGCTCAAATACAACAAGAACTCGCTGAAAAATTAGGTGTTAGTAGACAAAATGTTTCTGAGACGTTACATGCATTAGGAAAAATTCAGAGAGAAGGAAGATGGGTGCCACACGATTTGGCTAATGAATAACGCGAAAATCGGGTAGATTCATGTCTCTCAATTCTTTCCAGACAGAAAAGAAAAAGTTTCTTGTTGAAACTAGTAATTGGAGATGAAAAATAGATTTATTAACCCTATCGCAATCGTTTTAGTAAGAAGTTGCTGCTTTGTATTTGGTGGGATGAATGGGGCGTACTGTACTATGAACTTCTCAAGCCAGAGGAAACGATTAATGGTAAAACGTTATGCATCTCAATTAAATAGTCTAGCTTAAAAAATATGCGAATATAGACCGTTTACTGGATATGGACGTCGACCAGTAGTTCTTCTACACGACAATGCTAAGCCGCATAAAAGTCCAGTGGTCCGCCAAACCGTAGAACTTCAATGGGAAGTTTTCCGGCATCCGGCTTATTCACCAGATATTGATCAATCGGATTATCATCTTTTTAGATCGATACAAAATCCCTTATCAGAGGAGCGATTCCAAAATGAAGCCGATGTGCAAAAAAGAATCGATGATTTTATATCGTCTAAAGATAAGGCCTTTTTCCGCAATGGGATCCATCAGTTACCTGAATGTTGTCGAAGACTAGTAGATGATAACGGTGACTATACTGATTGAAATTTGTCTCATTAATGCCTGTAAATTAATAAAAAAATGTTGCTTAAAAACGGTTCGAATTTATTTGCGCACCATTCAGTCAACTAAAAGCAACTCATAATATCACAACTTCTACGAAACCATGCATCCACTCATACTGTTTATTTTCTACTTATTTGTACATTCATCAAAAATTAATCTGATGAAATAACTTTTTTTATAATTAAATAAATAAAATTCGAATTATTAAATTAAATAAATAAATGTATTTATTCAAACTTAAATGTGTTCACATCGAGGGTTGTCAAGAGACTACCGCGTTCTTTCTTCAAGATTCGACGGTCGAACTACATTACTACATTGTTTTGAATTCCTTAGATAAAGAGTTTGGTACAGTAAAGATACATGATTGGATTAAGTATATCGTCGTATTAGAATATAACATAGTTTCATTACTTATAGTGTATTATAAAATAATAATAGTAAATATGTTAAAATAAATTTTTTAAGTAATATGAAAATAATTAATATTAAAAGTAAAATCAAATAAGATCAAGAATGAAATAATAAAAATTAAAAACATTATAAACTTTGCTTATTAAACACATACTGTTACGGATCCTCATAATAGTCTAATAAAATAATTAAAATAAAGAAATGTAAGACTTTACCGTTATCGATATATTTCTATTGTTGCGGAATTTCGACTATTATAAGCGTTATTAAACTATATATTTATCTTGCAACAAAATCGAAAAGCGCTGCCTGACATCAAGATTCGGAGTTGCAGTGAGTAGTTTTAACAGTCAGTTGGACTAGCACCACCGACGAAGCCACACGTCACGGGATAATAATAAAATAGTCATAACCTTTCAGGTCAAATAGTTTATTAAATTGAATGATTCAGTACTATAAGTTTTTCTGCGCTTTATTTAAATGTCCTTGCGTGAAATACGTACCGTATCAGTCGGTAACCCATACATAAATCAACTTATACCCAATCTGTCCTTTCCATCAATTCGACAAATCCTCAAACCACGTCCACATACCCCGATACACCGCCAGCCTCGAGAATCAATGCGGCCAGCGCACACACCCGAAACGTCGCATGCATAGAAATTCGTATAGCGCCGAGGAGAAAAACGAGCTCGAAGAGCAGCATCAGCAGTGAGCATACGTACGATGGTTTTTCGACTGCTGCGCGCGGCTCGTGCATATGGCACAAGCGATAACGGAGCGCGCGCGGAGTAAGAGAGAGGAGGAGAGCGAGGTTATGGCACCCACGGGACATCGGCCGCGGGCTACGCACTTACGCGCCCGAAATCGACTTTTGGCCACTGCTGCTGCTGCTGTTGCTGCTTTGGCGAGTTGGAGAGAGCGGAGTTGGAGTAGCCTTTTTGTGAGTATGGGTTCGGATGGATTGGTAGAGTTGAATGATCGAAATGGTGGTTATTAAAAGTGTACAGTTGAATAGAGGTATCATTGTGAACCTGATTTCTGATCAGCTAAGATTAATTCACGAAGAGTTCTTGTTTAGTATAAAATGAAATTAATTTTTTTTAACTTATTATAGACTTTAGATATACATCTTTATAAAGTCAATGGTTAGTGATCAAGTGTTACAAAAAAATTAGTTTGTGACAACAATTGGATTCTGACCAGGAGCTGGGTTTTTTATGGTGTAGCCGAGTGTATAGTAGTTATAGTAAGGTGAAAAATAATGACCAGTAATATGAAGAATAAGAAATTTGTGATACTTAATAAATTTAAATGAAAAAAATCTCTAATAAGTATATTAATCATCTTGAATTCGGATTATTGGTGTTGATGTAGTTCACCGTTCGCAGATGTGGTCCAGTAGTCAACGAAAGTGACGAACTGTAGCAGACCGAAAGTAATTCGAAATACACCGAAAATGATACTCTGTTAAATAAATACTAACTTTTATTGCTATGGTAGTCCAGTTAATTGTCTCTTTTTTTCATTGTGCGATTTTATTATTACTTCTCACCAGATTTTGATTGTCTACGCTGGTAAATTAAATATACAAATTTATGAAAGAACATAATAATTATAAATCTGACAGAGTGTTGGAAAGCGACGAATCGCTGCTTGTTATTATATTAAAATTTCTGAAAAAACATTATGTTTTTATAAATTATAATTACGATAATCAGTAAATAATGAATTGCATTACACGTAAATCCTTACAATCTCTTCCCACACACCTTTCACAATATGCTAAGCTCATAATCAAACTAAAATTCCACTCCACCAACTTAACGCAACCAACCTCCAACTTTCATAATTTTCAATCTCCCACCTCCCTCGCCAGCGCAAAAAAGCACATCCACATCCTCCACCACCCCAACAAAACCAAACAAAAAAATACCCACTCCACCCTCTTTTATCCTCACGCACGCGCGCGTGGGCGTGTTCCCTCTCCTCCGACGCGCGTTAAAGCAGCCACGCAAAGCGGAAAAAGCGTGTATCCCGAGGCCAGAGCAGCAGCCAACACCGCGTGTCCGAGGAATCTCTCGCTCGCGATAACACATCCCCCGAGACTTTAGGCCAGCACAAGTTCAGCGGTCAGCTGCCCGGCGCACGTGCACACCCGGCGAATTCGCTAACTCGGCGAAAATATGTTTGGGATTTACGCGCGGAGCTCGGGAATCTTCGGAGGGTGGAAATCGGCCGGGAATTTCGTTTTACGACCTGGAGGGAGGACCTTCACGGATATATATATATATATATATATGTGTGTGTGTGTATATAGAGACCGCCCTTCCCGTTCTTGGGCTTTTCTTTTGCGGGATTTCGTGCGGTGTGTAGGTGGTACGCGGATGGTGGACCTTATCGGCCATCTTAACGAGAATAAATTTCCGTTTGATGCGAGCGAAACGTATATATATAGATGTATACGGGAGCGGGCGAGCGGAGAATCCCAAATTCGGATAATCATTTTCTGAAATTGAAAGTCGCTTTGCTCTTGCTGCGCGCTCTCGAGCTCTCGTCTTTTATGGGTTATCTGACGTCGCGGATCGCGGATTCTGGTTTTAAATAATCGGAGGGTACGGGGGGTTGGGGGAAAATCGATGGTTTATGCTCGTGGTTTTAGGTGAATCTAGGGGTGGCTTGTCTAGTATTGAATAACTACTTTTAGGGTAGAAAACTTTGTTTATTGATAAAATTGAAATGAGATGGAATTGTTGATAGATAAATTTAGCAGTAATTATTTTCTTTTAATAGGTGTGCTTTTCATTGTAAATTTTACTTTAGAGTTCAGATGACAAATCAATCAAATTGACTAGTATCAAGTATATAAACCACTCTAATATTCACTGAAATCATTTTAGTGGTCAATCAAAATCTTTCCTGTTTTCCTTCGTTCTGTGTAGTGCATCGACATCTTAAACTATTTATACCATAAACCGATTTGTTGTTTTGCTTTACTTATACTACGTAGATTTGTACACAGAGAGAATTTTCTGATAAAAATTACCGTGAAAATCATTGTAAACGTGAGATATTCTGTCTTCAGGGGGAAAATTACCCTACTGAACGGTAAAAATTAACGTTATTCATTATAAATTTTACCATTCAGCACGGTAAATTTTACCGTTCAGTAGGGTATTTTTTCCCATGAAGTCAGAATATCCCACATTTACAATGATTTTTACGGTAATTTTTATCAGAAAATTCTCTCTGTGTATCATTAAGGGCATTTAAGAGCACATTCTATCAGTTACACACTTAGATATCTAATACATTTAGTATATACTAAATGTAATATGTCCAACCTAACATATCGAAGAGTATCGTCATGTTAACATTATGGTGTCAGCCTTATATATAACTTATACGTGTATATACTTAAATAAATAGTTCTTTTAAACTTAACAAAATCAAATCACCATTGTTACAAAATACAATCCAAATACACCTAGTCCTCGCCAACCCCCAAAAGGAAGCTCCACCTATGAAAAGTTCGTTAAACAAGCGATTAAATTAAACCAATTCGCGCAATCCCATCTCAATCCCATACAATCCGCAACAGCAGTTCATCCAGCGATCATAAAATCCCTCGGCCAGACTGTCTGGCACAAACGATACCCTGCAGCATCAGCGGTGGCCACCACCCACGGGAATCTTCAGCCGAATTTGAATATACAGTGCACGCCCTCCATTTTTTGCCCTTTACCATATCCTTTTTAATTGAAGATCCGCGCTTTACGCCAGACACACTCCACTCCCTATATAACGAAGTCATTTCACACAGCCGCGGCAACGGCATTGACTTTCAATCTCGCTTTTTCGATTTTTCGCCACTGCCGCTGCCGCTCTCACAAAGCGGGGGTATACGCGGCAGTAGCGGCTCGCAGTTTAATTGCGGAAATTTCATTGGCTATTTTTGGTCATTTTTTGGCGCGCGCGAGCGATGGAAAAACCGCGCTATAGGTGCGGGCAAAGGCAATTTAAAAGGCTAATTCGCAGGAGGACGGGAGACAGGGGACCCCGAGGGAGGGGGATCGGAATTAGGCTCGATGTTTTTTGCCGTGTCCTGGCTGGCGTAATTCAAACGCGCTCGCGCACACCTCCCTCTCGTGCTGCCAGAGCGGCTCGTTCAATCTCGCGAGGCTCCCTTTTTCATCGACGAGGTTCGAGAGCGAAGCTGCATCACCTTCGGCTCTTTCCGTGTCCTATGTGCGCGCGCTTCTCGCTGTCTCCCTTTCTTCCGTCGGGCTCGTATCTCGCGTTAATTCTCTTTTCGCGCTATCGCGTGGTGAGTAGATTGTATATGATTACGGCGTATTTGACTGGGTCGGATTTAGTTTTTAATTGTGGGGAAAGCGTGGGGTACGCGAAATTACTGAATGGTGTTGCAATATTGCTGATATCGATAGTTGCATGAAATTTATTGTACTATAACGAATAAACTTAATGGCTATTACTACTGTAATCGAAAGTTTGAATACGACTAACTAGTAGTTAGTGTGAGTTTATTATTTTTTATTTTATTATTTTTATTACTTTTTCTATATTTACTAGTGAGTTCGTGCCTATACGTTATTTCTTTCGTTATGCGAGGGTGGCGAGCAAACTCATTGTTTTATTAGGAGCTAATGAACGAACTATTCTAGTTATTCTAAAGGACAATGTCCACGAATTTGTAGTTTAGAACCTATTGAAATGATTTTCTTTGAATGTATACATTGCTTATCTCCGTATTGAGATTTTCATACACTTATTCTTCAAAAATATATACAAACTTCAAATAGAAAAGAAAAAATATTAAACAAAGAAATTTTTTTTATTACAAAAATAAAAATCAATCCTAATGTTTCTAGGATTTTAGAAAAGTTCAACTCCTGGTGGATTAAAAAAATATTTACCTTCTCACACTAAAGAAAAATGATCACCGTAACCTTTCAAGATACTACATTTCTGTATTTTCTACTGAAACTCAGGATTGGTACAGTAATTTCATATTTAAAGGCACTTTTCCAATAGATAGCGTATGTTGTGATAAACTAAATAACCACGGAATTAATCCTGTAAAAACATCCCCATCATAGCATATTATAGAATATATCTGTAGCTGAATTATATTTTATATTGGATTCTTACAAAATTAAACGCCGATTAGATTGGGTTAGCGTTTTTGATATCATTTGTTCTTTTAAGTTGTAATAAATACATTAAAATATTGCCAAGAATCTATGACTGTTTCTATAATTAAAAATCATTTTCAAGTTATTTTGTCATTAAATGAAGTGAAGTTAAAAGTGAAAAACAATGTTTCACATTACTGTATTTTCTCTTCAGATCGTCAAAATTTCTTTTGTACAGAACATCTTCGCTCCTTCAATTCTTCGTAAAACACCCACTACGCCCATCTCTCCTCACCTCATGCCCATCTCCTTCCATCCCTTCCATCTCCTTTATAATTCGTCTACATCTCCGTTATCCCTTACCCTCTTCCACTTTCCTCTTCGACTCTCATCCGTCCTTTCTCTCATTCGATTCCTCGCTCTTTTCATCTCCGCGATACTCTCCACTCCCCAGCTACAGCCTTACACAAAGTAGGATCTACAGCAGCACCAGCAACCGAACCGAAACAGAGCCGAGAGAAAGAAGAGCACGCGGCATCTCGTTCGCGTCTCTCAAAAGTAAACCAATTTCGTGGCTTGTTTAAAGCCGAAGGAAAGAGGAGCGAGGAGTACAGAGAGGAAGCCTGACTGGCTGGCTGGCTGGCTGGTCCCTCGAGTTATTTCGCGTAGGTAACGCGCCGTGAAATTACGATGATGCGCGAATCAATGGACGCTCGGCTTGGCTCCTCGCGCTCGCCCGCCGCGCCATTCCTTGTGTTTCGTGGGAAATTCGTAAGAGAGGGAGCCAGAGGCAGAGGCAGGGGACAGGAAACTCGTTATAAGCGAGATAATCGCGTCGCCGTCGATTATCCTCGAGGAGGTTTTTTTAATGGAAAACGCTGGAAGTTAATGCTGAATTATTATTTGCGAAGGGGGATTGGACTGGAGGACAGAGTTGGGTTGAAGGGGTGGTGTACGATGCAGGATAGTTCGATTAAGCGTTTACGTAGATAAAGCGGGTTTGGTTTGATAAGCAGGGATGTAAACGAGAGACTTTGTAGATTATAAATGTTTTGTACAGCTGAAAGATTTTTAATTAAGCGATTTCAATGAGGACTGCAATTGTTAATTTATTTTTGTATTTATTATAACTCCTGGTAGAGATCTAAGATTGTTATTACCCAGAAATTAGTTATTCTTTTTACAAAATAAAAAAAAAGTATAATTTGTTTGAATTTCATACCTTGATTTCTCCTCTGCATTTATATTAAGGTGATGTTAAACCCCGTGTTAGTGGTAAATACGGGGAACCACTTTTTTGATTCATTTTTCAATTTTAAGAAAATATCTCTATGAAAAGTTGTTCTTTTTGGTTGGAACAACAACTTTCCATAAAGATATTTACTCTAAATTGAAAATGGAATGAGAAAAGTGGATCCTCGTATTTGTCTGGGACATGTGGCTTTAGCATCACCTTAAGTATAAAAGTTATGGCATCCAATCATACACCCTACTTTGTTCGTTACATCTATTTCTAATTTTCATTACTTGTTCCTATTATTTACTCTGTCCGCTTGCTCATGCTTGTTTATTATAGGTCTTTACCTATATGTTCCTGTTCCTTAAACATGTACCGGGTCAAAATATACTCAGACAGTATGTAAATGTTCTCCCATCATTCACATCCCCTAAATGCTCAATTACCAGAAAAACCTTCTCGCTTTTTAAAAGTGTCTGGCAAACATAAAAAATCTCCCTTATACATCCGTAAAAACCCACAAAAGATCCCTCGATCATCGCATCCACTTAAACCCTCCTCTCTTCCAATCATCGACACCCAACTACACACCTCTCTCTCCACCTAAAGTCACAAATACACGTCTCCCCGAAAATGAGATCGGACGTGACGCTGCAACATCTGCATCAACTCGGCAGCGCGTGCATCCAAATCGTCCTCACCTCCCCGAAGGAGAAACCTAAACGACCACCGCACAAATAAAGAAAGAGAACGACATACACAAAGCCGAGTGTCAAAAGGACCACTCGACTCTTTCCCATTTCCTCGGCGAGGATCGTCATCGACACGCGCCACCACGGGGACAATGGCCAGTGCCGGCGGTCGGGTCACTTAGTGCGCGCTCGCGCGTCCGGCCGGATGTCGAGCCCTAATGTGTTTGCACAGGTCGATGGGCGATGAGAAACCAGCCGCGATGCGTCGTAATGGTGTTATAGGCGCGCGGATTCGAGTGCTTGGGGAGGTGTATATAGGGAGTCGGCGTGTGGCGGTGCATCGGGTTTTAGCGTGAATGCGATAGCTGCTGATTGTCGCATTGAAGGAGAGATGAGTTTTTGCTGGGCGCTGGGGGGGCGCGAATTTTGGCTGCGTCACCGCGAACGAATTTCCTGCCGCGGATCGGCGGAGTTGGATTATGAATGGAGTATAGTGTGTTTAGGGAGGTGGTCTTGTTAGTTGATATGGGAGTTTGAATATTTTTATCGATGTTGATGCTTTGATGGTTGGAATTATTTTTAAACGCGGAGTTTATTTCTCTTTATTCAATGTAGTGAGGAATTATTATTCTTATTGCAAGAAAAAATATGGCTACTCGAGGAGGTACTTTTAGTGTTTCAGATGTATCTATTTATAACACATCCTGGAACTGCACAGAGAATTTTCTGATAAAAATTATCATATAAATTATTCAAAAATTACCCTGATGATTGATAATAAGAATTATTGGTAATTACTTATAAATAAATCGTTCCCAGAGCAATTTTTCCCAAAAGCCAGAATTCGCTGCATTAACAATGATTTTCTTTTGATCGATTTTTATCGGAAGATTTTTTCTGTGCACTGTTGTTAAAACCATCAGATGATGTATCAGGAAATTAAAACTCTCCTTACATTATTAACGTTCTAAAACTTGTTGAATCTATAACGGAAAAACTTGGCATGTTATCTGTAATGAGGAAGTATCTAGGTAAGTTGATTTATACGTAGATCTAGATAAAGATGCGTCTTTAACACAAAAATATTTATACATCATCAGAACGTAGATACGTATATATCTAAAACAAAGATAAAAGAAAAATTTAAAACTAGAAAGTTAAGAAATTTATCTAGCTAAATTATTTATCAGCTAAAAGCATTAAATCTCTGAAATATATTTATTTAATAAAAAATCTTTACCGCATATTATTGAAGTTTTTAGGTACGTTTATAAAAAAAAATGTTACAACATTAAAAATTAAAAATTATCATAATAAAATTAAAGATAATTAATTATATATTATATGTATCTATTTTTTACCCGTTAATGACGAGACCCTCAAAAAATTGAAAAAAACTTTAGAAAATTACTTAGAAATGTGTTTCAGCACTTAACTATAGAGGATTGCTACAGTAAAATATTTTTTCTATTTTCTTTTTAGTTTTCTCGAGAATTATGCAATAAAAAAATGACTTAGGCTCCCATTACGAAATCGGAAATAATCCACTTTGTTTAGATCCATCTATTGAGTTCACAAAATTTCGAATGTATCACGCAGTAATCATAGAAAAATGAAAAAATTTTATGATACAAAAATAGACCATACGTCCTTACCGGGTTAAAACTAATTCATCTAAGTTATACTTACCTTCATTCTAAACAAAAAAATCCCATCCTTACAAAGTAACAATAAAACAATCACACCTCATCCAAGATACCTCCACCGTATTTCCGCGCTCCCATATCAATTTCAGCCCAATTTAAATTCCATTCCAGCCAGAAAAACCAGTCGCCTAAAATTGAAAACACTCTCCAGCATCCAATTTCCATCCCATAACAACCCACCACACGTTCATCTCCTCCCGCAAACAATCCTTCCACACCCACCCTCTACTCCTTACAAACAGCCATTCTTCTCTCACCCCCCCCCCCCCTTGGCCGCGTATATATGATTTTTCATTAAAGTGTCCCCGCGCCGGAGATGTACTACCTCCGTGCGCGCACTCGCACATTGAATGCCACTGCCGCTGCAGTCCCAGAAGTGCGCGGCGCCCGCGCCGGGGCCCGAAGAACGCGCGATATTGCCGGCTGTGATATATGCGCGCCTTGTATACGTATATCCCATGAGCGCGATAAAGACGCCATTATAATGTGTGTCGCGAGAGCTTGGCTGAGGGTACAGGACTTGCTCGGTATATACACTGTGCAGTCGAGGTGGTGTACTCGTGTTTGTGTTTGTGGAAGGATTGCGCGTTGGTATATAGGCTTGCGGCGGTAGTGCTTGATTTGAGGGACGATGGAGGGAGTAGGGGAGTATAGGGTTTAATCTTTTTAGTCGCGGCGTTTTAGAGGTGAAAGGGTAACGGTTTGGGAGTGGGTGTAGGTTGAAATTGGATAGTTTGTATGGGAAGCTGCGGAACTAGTGCGGAAAAATTAAAAAGTTTCTAATTCTATACAAACTTTCGAGATCTTCAAGTATGCGTTTTCAATTGTTAATTAAACATTTATAAAAGATAAATAGATATCGCTTCGACAGGGGGGGGTCTACTTTAGAATATTGAAAAAAGTGATTTTTATAAGTTTTTATGGTAATTAAAACTGAAAATATATTTTTTTTAATTCTGTGGGTCTTTAAGAAAGATACAAGATTCACAAAAATTGACCATGCATTAAACTGTTAAATTTTGTTTCTTATCAATATTCTTAATGTAAAATAAAATTATATAAAAACTAAACAATTTTTGGATTTTTTGTTTCCAAAATTAAGAATTAACAATAATCAATATAAATTTATTATTAAATACAATCATAATCTTCAATGTACACAAAACCAATAAACCATACACAATCACAAAACAAACCCCAAATTACTTACAAATTTCACATGTACTAAAAGAAAAAACCTTCAACCCCCTTCCCCTTCTCCATCTATCCAGATTACACGCACACTCCCATTAATACCCTTATCAAATCATTTTGTAATAAAATGTCAAGCTTACGCCAGCCAACAACACCGCACACAAGATACCCGCTTCAGATAAGAAATTCTCCCACAACAAACCTCCACCTCCACCTCCAGCAGCGGCATCGCAAAAAAATCCCCCTCGTTACACAAACATCCCTTCAGAACCTATAACTTAACCCGGCATTTCGCCACTCCAGCGTCGCAACGTCGCGCGTTCCCATCGTTCCTCCTAATCCCGAAATTATAATATTAAATCGTCTCCGGCGCGGCGAATCGTAGAAACTGTATATACCGCATATACAGCAGCCGAAAAAGGCCGCGCGTTGTCGTGTATACAGTGCACACAGCACTGAAAAAGGGAGCGAGAGTCGAGGACGAATTAGCTTATCGGGTGCGCGCTCGCGCGATAATCCCAGGACAGGGGGAGAGGGGAGGATACAGGCCGAGACGCGCGGCATATTTCGTAATCCCGCGTATGTAAGGGGATGCGCGCGCGTGCCCGAGGATTATTATTATCGCGCGGTGGCAA
The DNA here is from genome assembly GCA_949152435.1 of Gastracanthus pulcherrimus. NCBI lineage: Eukaryota > Metazoa > Arthropoda > Insecta > Hymenoptera > Pteromalidae > Gastracanthus > Gastracanthus pulcherrimus. Next base: position 19,283,643 of record OX424573.1, read on the forward strand.
TCCTTGTATGTGTGTGGGTATGGATAGGTATGTGTGCGGTGTGTATATCTGGATGACGCATCTCGCTTCGCACGGGACTTAGAGCTTCTCCGCCTTTAATGGACTCTCGTGGTGTTCTCTTGGTTGTACAGTGGCTACTTGGCATCTCTTCGCGTGGAGAGGACATTGGGGTGAGATGGGCTAGTTAACAATAATCTGTGTTGTATTAAAGCTAATGAGTGGAAAGTCTTTTATATTGTTTTTAATTATTATCATCTTTTTTGCGCAAAAAAAAGTGTCTTTAAACTTGTATAGAATTATTTTTTGACATTTGCCAAAACAATTGGGCGAAATGACCCCGGCTTTTCGCTTTAGACGATTAGTTTTATAGAAAATTAAACAAAAATAACTTATAAATTTTAAGAATGTTATGGACTTTAATGAATTTTAATTACATTTTCACTTAAATTTCTAATTCGGCATTTTTTACCTCTTTACCCGAAGCTTTATTTAATTTAATAAGTAAAAATATACTTTTTGTTTATTAAATTTAGTTTCTATGTTTATATATGTTTATATACTTATGAGATCGATTTTCAATACTATACGCCATAGAGCTAGTATGCCCCGTATTGCCTCGACCTCTCCTCTATACAGTGCGTGGGTATATATTCGTTGAAGATGAAGTGACCTGATCCGGTGCTTGCGTGTATGATGGGCTAATCGATGCGGTTTCGCGCTAATAATCGGAGCTTCTTTTTTGAGAGAAGGGTGTTGTAGTAGGGGAGAAGTGAGGGAAAGTTCGTCGGAATCGTGCGACGTAGTTTGGTTTCGCATCGTTGGAGGATCAAAGGATTTGGATGCTTATCTCGTTGGGTGGCGTGCCCATTTTTTGAGGGATATCGAAGAGATTTGTGTACGGCTGAATTATTAATGTGAGAAAATTTTTTGTTTGTCTCGATTGATTATATTGGGTAAGGAAATCTTTAAGTCCTCAGGATGAGATGCAAAGAGGTCTACATGAATGATGATGATGATTAATCGATAACACACACGCATATACACAAACACATACATGTACCCACACACCCACGAGCGTACGTGTACACACACTAACATAAATAATAAACTCGGAAGAGCTCCAGCAATAAATCAGAAATGATCTTCAATTAATCTGATGTGATTTTCTATTCAGATGTATGCTAACTTTTATTGTCGTTATTGACCGCCTCTTCTTTACAATGTTATTTCTTATTATTATTACTAACTTTTTATTTACAATTTAAGTACACAACTTTATGTATAAAGAAACTTTAAAATAATAATTACCAATCTTAGAGAGTGTTAGTAAGGAATTTTAGCTCTTACGAGATAGAATTTAATAATTCTGATAACACAGGATTTGAACCCGGTACTTCTTAGTTACAAGTCCGAACTACAAATCAAACAGTCACCGCGGCTCTTTCAACGTCTGGTTTGTTGCAACAAAAATTCTTGTTTCATCTAAGCTTTTACCTACCGTGCCCATGAAAGTATAATCGCTTCAATAAAAATGTGTATACCCAGTTAATCTTTAAAATAAATTATACATTGTATTTTATTTTAGTATATTTTATTTTATTTATTTTATTAGAATAAACACGATAATTGTAAGTGTCCACATTTTATGTAAGTATACAACGAAATATTAAAATTATAGGTCACAACTTATATATCAATATTATCACGTATATATTATGAAACCACTATATAACTTCATCCCCCTATCATCATAAACAAAATTCATCTAACCTTGTTACCATAAATTCCGTCCAAAAAGCACGCAGATCCACGACGTCCTTAAAGATCCATCTCCTCCCTTCAACGAAAATAAAGTAAACCATACACTTCCCTCGTAAAAACTACATAAAAACATCCACTAACCCGGACGAACAAGTAAAACAACGAAAAGGCGTGCGACGGCATCAAACCCCTCGACAAACGCTCCGCGTACAACTGTAAAATAAAAGAAAGAAGAAAAAAAAACTTTCGCGTACCACTAATACACCGTACAGTGTACACCCAGGACCTCTTCTACTCTTCCTCTAGAAAAGAAAAAGAGACAAGGTAGAACAAGAAGAAAGAAAATAAAAAGAAGCGGCGCCGCTCTCCTCTCTGCTAGTTCAGCGCTGCAGCGCTGCAGACTTTAACTTAATTAATGAGATTTTAAAAATGTGATGGCGATTTCAATCTAACGCCGGCTAACTTGAGCTCGGAGGGTAATTCTATTAAGCAGTGGCGTAGCATCGTAAAGGGTTGAAAGAGAGAACAAGAGAGAAGCTAAGAGAAAGAGAGAGAGAGAGAGAGAGAGAGAGAGAGAGAGAGAGAGAGAGAGAGGAGGAAGGCTTGTACAGCCCCCTGGGGCACCCTCACGCTAACTGGCTGCTCCTTCCACTACCACTACTACCACTACTGCCGCTCTATACACCGCCTCCGCTCTCCAGACCCTTTTACGATTCCGCCTTAATTTATGTATCATCCGAGAGTTAAGTAATTTCTCCTGCCGAATTACTTTGGCGCAGCGCGCGGAGGCAACTTTCCGCTGGCTCATCCCTATCTATATCTCTCTTGCCCTCCTACCGTCTATCTCCCTCTCTCTCTCTCTCTCTCTCTCTCTCTCTCTCTCTCGAGGTCTTCCGTACGTGGCGGCCTCGTTACTGCCGGCGCGCGACCATTGATCCTTCGACGTGGTTCTGAGTGCGTGTGAGAGTGTATGTGTGTGAACGTGTGTGTGGAGGTACGTGAGGGAAATTGCCGAGATTAGTTGATTTCTGCGCGAGCGTGGAACTGAGGAGAGGAGAGGAAAAGTGCGTGAAACGTGTCTTGCGAAATTATATTGGGAAAGAATCGTTGTTTTAGCTGAGGATATTTGACTCAAAAGGCTACAGTAACGATTATTTTGGGTTAACTCGTTCTTCGGAATCGACTATTGATATTAGTTATCGATTGATTTCTCAAGTGAACCCATTAAGTAAAAATATTAAGCTTTTTTTTTCAAAGATGTGGTACTTGTTTTTTCAGAATCCAGGTTCGGATTATTAATTTTTCCTTAATACGTTTAAATATGGTTGTTGAAAATCGAAAATACTTATTTTAAAATTTGTGATTGATAGTTGATCTTGGCACCCATATTTAATTCCAGTGGTAAAAGCGAGTTATGGATTTCTGCATCGTATTTTTCGTTACTCTATTTCAATTTTTTTATTTATAATATATGTTTATCCCCTAGCCTATGCTCACCTATGTATTTCTTTTCTTTGTCATGAAAAATTTAGAACTTAATTAAATTTATAATTTTCAAAGTTCATTGTGTTTTTTATTGAAAATATGAAATATTTACCGTGTTAAAATCTAAGAAATTCATTTATTTCTATTATTTCATAGACTAGTCTTCAAAAAGCCTTTTCTGAAAATGTATTCAATTCTTAACATTTAAATTAAAAATCTAAAATAAAATAGTTAGTCAATTTAAAACAGGTAAATATTTCATGTTTTTGGTAAATAACATAAAAAATTTCGAAAATTTAAAATCAAATGCAGTTAGAGGATAGCATTCTTAAGAAATACCAGATGATTCAGCTAGTTACTAAAAATTAAAGATCGAACAAGTATGATAAGAAATACAAACGACAGTAAGTGCGCCACTAAATATTGATATGAAAGTTATTTAATTGATTTAGTAAACTTTATTGATTTATCTTTTTCTAGTCGAAAATCAAACAGTGCTAAATAGTCAAATGGGAATTATAATCGCTTGATTTGAATTTTAAACCAAACTTTGTTATTTTATGAACCTTAAAATTATTTTGAATAAATGTCAAAATACTTTTTCTTTATGTGAATGACATCATACAGATTACATATAGATATTCAAAAGAAGGTGAATTCGTTTAAAGATGGTTTATCGATGTCAGTGCAATGTTCAGCAGGCGTAAAACTTTTGATGAGGGGGTCGACTCCCAACTTTACGCAGTGTAGGTTCAAAGGGCCGTCATCATAATATGCATTTAATCTAAAAATAAAATCTTTATATGCTTGTCACTTCAGAATTCATGTGTAGTTTAATAATTTGAAGTTTATTACGGAGATACTGTACTATCGATATCCAACTTTTGATTCATTCAAATTCAGCAGGTGAATTGGAATTCCCAATCCAATTTTATTCCAATTTAGATATATAAAAAAAATCTAGTTCTTTTTAGTGATCTCTTGCAAAAACCACCACTTTGTAGATATTCTAACACTTTTTAGAACCTGCGAAGAAGTAATAATTTTTACTGCGGGGAATCTGAAAATTACTAGTTTTCAACACCTCTAGTAAGATCACTAGCATTTCTCGATTGATTCAAAATGTGCAAGCTTTCGTAAGTAATCGAAAAAACCATACAAATGTCAAAGATCCCGAACGCAGCCAATTTCTTAATAAATTTTATTCAAACCACCTCGTTTATCTAAATAAAGAGCGAAACTAAAAGACCCACAACTCCCATAGTTTATTTACACCGCTATGGGTATAATTCAGGCGATGTTTTTTCCGGCACCCGCGCGCGCGCTGGTCGGCGTGACTAATTAAAAGGCGCGCGCGCGCGTTGCGGAGAAACTTCGGTGTAAACTCGAAGGTCGAAGCGCGAGTTTAAATCTGTTTCGGTGTAGTTTCCACGAGGCGATGCCTTAGTGACTCCCTCGTCGGCCGTTTTGAGCGCGAGCGCGTATACAGCGCCAGCAGCCCCGGGCTCACTTTATTACAAGTCTAATCTGTCTCTTTTCCCGCTGAATACTTAACCCTCCAATTAGTTTCGACCTTACCGGCTCACTTGTTATTATGCCGTTTACCCTTATTTTTCCATCAAAAATTAGCCGCAACTGTAGTTTAACAATTACGCTAGGAATTGTTTATGATGTTGTTTCTATTGCGGTTTTTTAGGATAACAAGACGATTCTTAAATGATTTTTTTTTCGTAAAGTGTAATAGATATATAATCAATAGGGTTTCTATAACATATGAAATGTTGTTCAATAAAAAAAATATACAATAACTATTTTTTATTTTAACGCTTTCGTTGCGGCAAAAGGATTTCTTATTTCCAATCCCTACGTCTTAATTAATATTTGTGTACTTGCCCAAAATCGAGTACCGTCACGGAGGAAATTGTGAATAATTTGGTTTTAAATCATTATTATTAAAGTTTTGCATTTTTTCTTTTTTTTGATCTTAAAAGATAAATAAGTACTTTTAAAATAAAAAAAATATACCGCAAAACTTTTATAATAATGATTTAAAACGAAATGATTCTCAATTGGGTTCGTGACGGTATAATTCGGCAATTGGTTACGATGTGAACTTTTACGAACCCAACAATTAAAGTTACAGTAATTAGTTTTGATTTGAAAGTGATACAAATTAACACACGATGATTACTTGACCAAATGACAGCTTGATCACTGAGTCAATCCTTCAAAGGCTCATAGTTGTCACAATGACAGTTTAATTTCTAATAAAGCACTCACGAATTAAGGTATTGCAATATACCAATAGATATATATTGAACAAGTCGGGTGATAAAAGATTTTTGAGTACTATAAAAATTGACACTATAAGTATTGACATATCTTACAAATAAGTACCGGCAAATTATACCGCAGCAAAAGTGCTAATATTGAAATCCATTAAACCCGTAAAAATTCACAAAATTAAATTAAGAATCTCGCAAATAAAGTCATTGCACACCAAACAGCATAAGCGCTCATCCATCGCTTCCTCGTCATATTCCACACATTTCCAGCGAATTATCTAATTAAATACAACGACGAGCCATAAATAATCGTCACTATCTCTCTCTCTCACACACACATCCAACTTCGTCATTAATCGTCCATCGCGGACATTAATTACCGCATTAACCAGCGCCTCGTTCAAAATTGCCTTCACCTCTCTCCTACGTCCCAAAATTTCGAACTTTCCGAGAAGCGGATGTACGTCCATTGTGTTCCCTTTCTCTCTATCACTCTCTCCTCGCGTCTATCGAAGCGAAAAAAAGGTGGAGGCAGAAATTTTGCGCCAGAGCAGGACATGTGGCGAACGCGAACATGTATATAATACGCGCCTCGTCCGAGGGTCAAAGGGCCAGCAGCGCGCCTCGCCATTCATAATTGCAGCGGCGCGCGCGTCTTGCAGCTCGAGGAGAAAGAGTAAGAGAGAGAGGGAGGGGGTAGACCGCGTGTATGTGCCCAGCAAATTGCCAGGTAATATATTAAGCCGGCGCGCGAGCGCAAATTATGGGCGATATCCGGGCCGGACGTGTGTATGTGTATATGCGACGAGCGAGTATAGTTGTCGGTGCGGATGCGCATGGTGGACCAGATGCCCAGACGGAGTGAAAGAGAGAGAGAGAGAGAGAGAGATGGTGAGTGGGGAGAGGACGAATTATTGGGGGGTTGAGGGGTGAATAAATGGATATTTATTTAGTTGGATGAAGAATTAGAAAAACACTTTTTGGCAATGTGTACATAATAGATATGAGGTGAATATTTCGATTTCTAGTCATTTAAGAATTTTGTGCATATATAAAAGTGTATAATAATGGTTAGAATTCTGTAAAATGCTTTCCAAACAGTAATTTCAGAAGAGTGTCAAGTCATTTTAAAAAATATTTTAAATATTACATCTTTTCTATAATATACGTTGGACATTGTTTAATTTCACATATTTTTTGTATGCCAAAATACCTCTCCAACGATTGGAGTACGTCTAATACATATGTACATGATTTTTGGTAAAAATGGTCCTTCGTACATACATTTTCTGAAAGTTGGCTAAAAATCCAAGTATTCAAGTTAGGTTTCAAAATTAGGAAAATCATAATTTTAAATTAATTCCTTTCTATTTTTACTTATATAGGTTGCAAAATATACCTTGTTTGAGTCACAAAAAGTAGTTATTTACCTATTATTTATGTAGCATCTGTAATAATTTCTATTTACATGATTTTATCGGGTGGGAGGTAAAACCATATACCTCGCTTGTATATAAGGTGTCTGGTTTTACCGCCCATCCGACGATTTGTTGCCTTTTAATTTATTATTATATTAATATGAAATGAATAATAAATTATATGAATAAGATTTTTTATTTACTGACAAGCTGCAGTTATTTTTTGGGAGTAGAACTGGAGAAATTTGGTATGCGTTTTAAGTATTTAGTTAGATCAACGAGCAAGAATTCCCTGCTTTCTTAACATGAATTATATTTTAAAACTTTTCGATAAATATTTGACTTTACAATTTTAGTTTTAACATTCAAAGTTATATTTGTGAATGTATAGACTGTAATAGACATAGAAAAAATACAAAATTAGTAACAAACTGGATATTTACTTTAATAAGCATTTCTAAGCAGCGATCTCATAATTCTGTCATTAAATTATTAAACCTACTCCGAATTTAAAATCGGCAATAATTCAAAACAGCCGCAAAATCGATACAAACGCGAACTACATCCATAACGAAGCACACACCCTTTTCGCAAAACGATGAATAATTCCGAAGCCCGGCACGTAAATCAGCGATAAATACATCCCCTCGTCAACTATTTAGAGCAGAGCCAGATCAAGCGCACACAGTGAAACATTCAAAAACCAGAGCAGCGGCAAAAAGTGTATACACAGCGCCAGCAAGATGTACCGAGGGTGTAGAGAGAGAGAGAGAGAGAGGCCACGATCGATCAGAGCGATTCCGGGGTGGCGCGCGTTTTTTCGGTGCCAGCTGCGGCGCCCGATAGCCCACCACATATGGGACCTCATAAATATAGACACCTTGCTTACATCGTGATGTATCTTATACAAAATCGTTTTTTTTCGTCAAATTTTCTAGAGAAAGAGAGAGCAGGCCTGCGCACAATTTTTTTCCCTCAGCCTCGAACAGCTGCAGAACCCGTACGTATACATCCACATACGTACGTATATATACGAGGAAGAAAGGTACCAGCAGGTACCGCGGCGCGCAGGGTGTGAATTTACAGCGATTTAAAAGAATAACAGAGGAGATCGAGGCGCGCGCGGAGCATGAGAGGCACGAGATTACAACCGCGGGCGTATAAATCACTTTTATCCGGGGCGTCGATCGTTTTGGAATTCGACGCGGCGCGAGAGCCGAGCGATTATAGTAATGACCGCTTGCCGAGGCTAAATGTTTGCGGCGGCCGAGCGAGATCTTTATTGGCGCGCAGGTGAAATAATTTTGTCGCGCGCGCGCGCGCGCCTGTCGACGAAGCCATCGTTGGGCTCGAGTGAGAGAGGGCTTAATTTCGATCTTTGGAAATAAGCGTGATGGAGATTAATTTTGGATTAAATATTTCTGTCAACGTCCGGCGCCGAGGGTTTCATTATGTATTTATAAGGTGCGTGATTATTGGTATTTCGGTATATGGGTGATTTTGCCGAAAGGGATATCTTTGGTTTTCGTTTTTGTTCTTGGAAGTTGTGTTTTGTAGGGTTATTTTTTGTGTAACGTATTTATGCAATATGGTGATGTAATATAATTGTGAATTGAGTAAAGTAGAAGTAAATAATGTGAGTTATTGTAAGAAAAATTTACACAGGATAAACAAAAAGGTATCGGAGACTGCGATGTCTCTAGAAAGGCTATTCGGATTATTTTTATTTTTATTTGAACATTTGTATGAAGCTATTTATATTGCATCGAAAATAAAAAGAATTATCCTACGAAATTCTTTGACGTTCATTCTGAATAGCATCATCCATTAATTCGATGAATTACGAATAATTTGTGCTCTGGATAAACATTATCTTGCACTTGGATCATAAGAAGACTGTACACACACGATGATCTGAAATGCAAAGAAGAGCAATATCATGTTAATACGTTAAAGATATTGATATAACAATATTTTTTACAATGATTAAAAAAGTTATATGTTTAATGAGGTATGTTATTAAAAAATATTGTTATATCATATATATATATAGGTAATTCTCTGGGAAATCGAGACCAAAAAAATTTTTTTTTTAATTCTTCGGTAAAAATGTTCTTCTTGGTATGTGGAATGTATGTGATTTTAATCAGATTTTTTGAAACCTTTAAGTTCAAAGTTGATCAAGGCTAAATATGATCATGTAATCATTTTTTACATTTTTTATCAAATTTCAACCTCTATTTATTCAACAAAATTATATCTCTTAAAAAAATAGCAACAAGGGATATTTTAGAAAATTTTATGAATTTTTCATAAAAAATGGTTCTAAAACCTTTTAATCCCCCTTTCGATTAATTAAATTCATTTTAAGATTTAAGATCCTGAAAAAGGTGGGTTTGATCACTCGAACCATTTCACCAAAAATCATGAAGATAGTTTTTTTCAGAAAAGTGCCTGCCACAGTCGAAAAATGACAGAAGTGCAATATTTATATAAAAAAATCAATATAACATGAAAACTTGTTAAAAAAATTATTAAAGTAATTAATTGAATCGAAAAATAAGGCTAGGCTTATATAATTTAACTAATAGTGCTCGATCTTGAAAATATTAATAAAAGAAAGTTCTTATGTTTAAAGGCAATCTGAATCATGTATTGTACTTAAATAATTTTTGGTTTTTAGTTCAGAATTGGTAAAAGTCAAGTTGACAAATTTTTAGTTTAGGGAGGATCGAGTTATACCGAGAAATTTCCGAAAGCTACTCGAAGAAACGTTTCACTGCTGCCCAGATACAAGCTATTTCTTTCTAATCATATACTAGTTTCCTGGCCATTTTATAAGTTTTCATTTTCACCAGAGTAATATAAAAGACAATGGCATAACAAGAAAATGATATCGATAATATTTATTCCAGTAGAATGTTTAAAGTAAGTTTTATGCGTTACGTAATCATTTATTAAACTAGCTGCAATAATAACTTTTACACAATTTCTTGATCCTTATTACTATTTAGAAAAACTAAGCAAAATTTTTTTACCGTAAATCGTGAAATTCAGGACAAAATCTATTTTACGACTTTGAAATATCCCCGTAAAGATTATTTATCGAACCCACACAAAGCATTCGGCTACTACCTACCCCTTACCTAAGAACATCGTAAAAACCCGGCCGTTAATTGTTATCGACATCCCCCCTCGTACGATCGAACGCCAAACGTCACGTTGATTCTCGTCGTAAAATCGCTCTTCCCCTACCCCTGCAAGGAAAATTTAAAATTTATTATTTAAGATAACCAGCAAAAAACACGCTAAAACCTACGAAAAAAAAATGAATACACACAGACAGACAATGTAGACAATTCCCAAATGAGCAGTTTGTCGCTGCCATATCCCGAATCCTAGAATACGCGTACATGGCGACTTCTCTCGAAAACGCGGGCAGAGGCACGAAATGATTTAGCAGTGGAAAAAGCGAATAAGAGAAGCAGAGAGAGAGAGAGAGAAAGAGAGAAAAATGCATATCGCGCGCGATCCATCGGGGGAGTGATTTATGTGACAATACGGTATTTATCATAATCGAATCAGGGTGGGTATATGTGGGACGTTAGGCCTCGGGGAGCAAACGCGCCGCCGCCATACGGGCTCTCCATACATACACACACACATACAAACCAGTCTACATCAATTTCTCTCTTTCTCTCTCCCTCTCTTTATATTATTTCTCTTTCTCTCTATCTTCGCATCGCGCATCATCCTTTCTCTCGCAATTTTTCAGTCCCTCCCTGCCTCTCTATCTCTCTCTCTCTCTCTCTCTCTCTCTCTCTCTCTCTCTCGCTTTGTATATACAGCTTACACGTTTGGATCTGCAGCCACTGGGGTGCCGTTACTCTGACGGCCAGGAGCCCGGAAAATTGTTTAGCCCGGCCGCGCGCGCGCACGCCGGATTGTTTAAACGAAATTTACGAAAGCTTATACTGATTTTATATCGCTGCCTGCCTGCGGGGGATTCGCGCGTATTATCGTATGTAAACGTTGCGAGATAACGGAATTTCGGGAGCGCGGTCCGATCGCGGGGTAATTAACGGCCGGTTTAATGGAAAATATCGTTAATTTCGGGACCGGGGATCGACTGTTATATTGCGCCTTAACTGCACGGCGAGCGCGCGTTGTAATTTTATTAAGCGCGAAGCGGGGATGCGCGTTGTTTATGAGCTTTGTGTTGGGCGAGTTTGACTGTGTGAGGGATAAACGATGAGATCGATTGATTGATTGATTGATGGGTGATGTTAAGCATTTGCGAGTGGCTGATTTAAAATGGAGCTCGCATAGTTTATTCAGCTTTTCCGTTGCAGGATGAGTGAAGTTTTTCAGTTGAAACTATGAGTTTTCTATTTTAAGGCTGTAATAATGTAAGTACGGATATAAATAGCAAATGCTGAACGCTTCTAGAATAGGTGTTTCAATAAATTACACTGAGAAATGATGAGGTAGAATGATATTGTAGAAATTCTTCAATATTTATAGTAAACTATGACGAATCCATCTTGGAAAAATATTTAGCAGGGTAATTATAGCCATGAGTAAAAAAATCCTATCTTTCACTAAAATTGCTCCAGGAAGTTCGAAGAAAAAGTATCCATTCTGACTTGTTAAGGAGGTCCGAGCGGCATACTAGTCAAAACTGCAACTTATGAAAAAAAGTTATTTAATACAGAAGTTAATGACAATGTATCCTGTTAATAAATGGAACATGTAAAAAACTTTGAATATTCATATTTATACACGGAGAGAATTATCCAATAAAAATTACCGTAAAAATCACGGTAACCGCGAGACATTGTGCATTTCCAGGACTTTATATATATTTTTTATAAAATTATTACTTTTTATTCTATAAACTTTATTATATGAATAATAAATTTTACCTTACTGCATGGTAAATTTGACTGCTACCTAAAATTTATTAAGAAGTTGTAGAAAAAGTGCGGAGAAATACGCATAATTTTTACCGTTCAGTCACTATAAATTTTACCCTGAAGTCAGTATAAAGTCGCGGCAGCTAGCTTCAAGATATCGGTAAAACAGACTCATGTTTCGTATAGTAACTGTAAGCGCCTGCAAACGCCGCATGTACGTTTAACCTTCGTTTGCACCTCGACCTCGTGGAGGGTTTTTTATTAGTTATATTACTATAGTACTTATTTAATGTATAAAAGTTTGTTAAGATTAATAAATGATCTATGGTTCTAAATCGTATAAGATTTATATTTCCCTATACATAAACAATATTTTATTTGTTAAAGCTCATACAATGTTGCTATGTTCATAACAACTATAAAATCTATATTTTTTATAAAAATCAAGATAATAACGTAAATTTTCCACGAATTAAATTTTTTGTTGATTGTATTTATCATTGTATTGCACCATATTGTATGAATTTTATTATTGTATTCTAGGTTAAAACCTTTTGAAATTAATTTTATTATGAAGATAAATAACGATCTAAAAAATTTTAAATTGTCATATTTTTATTATGCAAATGCGATATTTACATTTATGTATACATAACTTAACCTATAATTTTATACCAAATTTATTTCTTCTAATCCAATAAAATAATTACACTTCCTAAATAATAAATAAATAAGTCAGCGTAATTATAAAAAACAATCCTTAAAAATATTATATAAGATTATACTACTTAAAAATAATGTTAGTAGTACTACATTATATCAGGCCATTTTTACCCTTCTGTACTAGAATTTTTACCGTTCGGTTTAGCAAAATTCATCGTGTGAACTTAGTAAAATGTACTCAGATGGCGCTATGTCCCGCTCTTACTATTACTAAACGGTAATTTTTACCATAAATTTAATTGTAATTTTTACAAGAAAATTCTCTCTGTGTATCAAACGCATATTTATCTTATTTCTTTCTGAAAAGTTTAATATAGACATTGATTTGACTCTAACCTCTAAGGTGTTTCTCTGTTTTCAGTACTTTTTTGCATTATTCTATAAAAAATAATTTCATACTTTAATATGTATTGTACCAAAGTTTTCTATAAATGAATCAATTTTTCATTTTCAATGGCGAAAAATGCGAAAGTATGCTTTTTCGTTTTTATAAAGCGAACGGAAAATTACTCTTTTCCATCCTCGGGTAGAAAATAAAACCCTCGAGCGGAAAGTGCGGTACTTTTCCGTCATAGAGGACAAAGTAGCACTTTTCCGCCGACTTCATATATGCACGAAAAATCATTCTTTCAGTCCAGGTAGGACAAAAAGTATCAATTGCACCACGAGCGGAAGGTGATTAACGTTCGTGCTGGTTGCAGCCCTTGCCGGCAGCCCTCGACATCCCTCGGCTCGTCTTCGGCTCGCCTCGGGCTGCTCGGGTTGCTTTGGAATTAAATATCTTTTCAAAATGCCAGGCAACCTACTCGTATACTGAAAATTTGTCTGTGAACTCAAATAATCTTTATTAACAATTACAAAATAGATTTGGGTCTTAAAGTTTAAAATTACGTTTCCTTCATACCCCCTTAAGTTTAAAACACTAGTGTCACAGATTCTGCTCCAAAGCAGTATATGATAAAGGAACAATAACGGCGGCGCTTACTGCTTGTCCAATTGAAAATAGTATTCGCTTCGTAGAATAAATCCGTCGTTGAGACACATATTTTTCGCATATTTGAAAATATTAGACAAGTAAACATTATGTTGTTTTACTAATTTATGAACCACAATAAAATGAATGCATACATTTGTTAATAAAATGATGTTTTAAATATATTACAATATATTACAATCGGGGCTTTGTTACATTTATTTTCATAAATATTACTGAACGTTTTGTACGTTTCATTTTATTTCTTAAAAATATATTATTACTTTGAACACCATAAAGCGTTATTATAATATATAAATAAATTAATTATATATAATTACTAAACGTATTGTATAATATAATATACATACCTCAGCATGGTAAATAAATCTCAAAAATACATTAATTATATCAAACATAATTCATTTTTCGAATTTCTATAACAAATTCAATACAATTACTCACGTAATTTATTAAGAACAAGTAAGTCTACATCGAAGTTCACACGCCCATGCAACGATCAGCGCACTCGTTAACCCACGCGCAATTATTCAATTACAAAACAGAAAAAGCCGAACGAGCGCCGGCATCGACTGCAGTATGCCGGCCGCACTTCCCGCCAATAACGATTCACCGCGAAATATAATCGAATCGCCGTGCGCGCGGCTATACGCTTATTAATAAGGGACTGTCAATTACACGGATCGCGCAATTTCATACAAAGTGCGTGCAGGGTAGACCCGGAAATTGCGGAGGCCGAGGATCGACGATGGTCGCGTCGATTTCCGGTGAATCCAGAGTGCGTTTCTGCAGTGCGGGTATGTTGCTGATCAGCACCTGGCGCCTCTATCCGATGGATTGTGGTGTGTGTTGGAAGGTGCCAGGTAGATTAATGTAACAGAGATAATGGGTGCACATTTTAATTTCGTTTGTAACTTATGATCATGTGAGTTGGTTTATTTATGAAGAACGGAATTGAGCAATGCTATTTTCATATTTTGCAGAAGCATTTCGGCAAAGAAATTTCTATACCGAGAAAGTAAGGGCCGTTTTTTAAAAGAGATTTGATATTTAGATAATTACATGAAATTTATATATACTGTTCATAAATTTTAAATTCTCATAATTTACGACATTATATATCAGGTTGTCCAAAATTTTAAAGAAAAAACTAATATTGAAAATACGTGAGAACGTAAACTTTTGGAGTTTGATCAATATATTATATTTTGAAAATTGAAAGAGATGAGATGATGTGTTCAAAGTTACTCGTGACGTCACAATCATGCGGCTGCACCTTTGAAGTCTTTATGATCCTTACACCGTCATAAGAGAACTTAAAAAGGTTATAGCTTTTACAAATAATGCTTAATTTCGAAAATTTAAAATGCATAATTAATCAGCTTACTATACCTACCAATTCGATTAATGCCGACAGTAAAAAATCAATTTTTGTACCCAATAGAAACGTCTATAATTTCAAAATAACGTATGAAAATATAACAAATAAGATGAAAATATGAAAAAATATAAGATATCTCTAATTAATACAACAGAATTATATTTCAGATTCTTATTGACGTAAAAAATGTATTAATGACTATACATATAATAAAGTAATATTATTTTTATAGACAACGGTTTATCTAGTAATAAGATATACTCACATTAACAGTGTGTTAAATCAAGATTGCCAAAATAAATCTCACGTCAAGCCTATACACACGCAATAAAATAAAATCCCATCGCAACCCTTCCCACCTTTTGCACAAAATCCTACCACCGCCAATCAAACAGCTTCCGCAACGATGCGCTCTCCAAACCAATTATACACATAACCCTCGCGCAACAAAATCGCACAACCACCGCATCCCACGTTACCCCTTTACACTCGTCCCAAAACGCATCCGGATACACCCACACCCGAATAATAATCACGAAGCGTCGATAAATCACGCGGCGACGCCGTCCACGATGCGCGGCAACGACACTCGTGCCCGCCGGTCGTAAATCCGCGAAAATCAAAAGCCGCTCGGGCCGCGAATTAAAAGTGACGGTCTCTCGTCGCGCCACACAGCCGAAAATCGAGCGAGCGCGGAGTCGCGCGAAAACTCGCTAATCGTGAGTTACGGGTAAAACGATCGCGCGCTCGCTCGCGTTTGTTTATTCGTCGATCGGGATTTATACGCCGCAGATTTTATACGGATACCTGTCGCATCGATCTGTGGCCGGCTCGCGCTGATTTTCCAATGGGTTTAATGAAGAAATGCGGCGCGCGCGCGCGCGCGAGTGAGTGCATAGGCGCGTCGCCGCGGTGCTGCTGTGCTCGAAAATGACGATGGAATGAATTATTGGGGAGGGAGGGGATCGATGGACGAAGAGTCAGTGGTGCGGGAGATTTATTGGATTTTAGGCGGTGGGATTTTGATTTATTGTTATTTGTATTTATTAGGCTTTTGAATTTTGGCTGACTTTATTGTATTACCGGGCTAATGGCTGCGGATAATGTGTCTTTTCTGTTTTGGATATTTTCCGAATTATTAGTTATTATTTTAATTTAAGAGAATGGCAATACGGGGGTAAGTCGAGGCGTATCCATTGCATTTCATTTTTTACTATTGATGTTATTATTATTATTATTATTGTTATGGTCAGTTATTAATGCTTAGCAGTATTAGTGATTACAAGAACTGTTATAACTTATTTCTAAAATACATTAATCCTTATCCTTATCTTTATCTTTACTAATGTATAAATTAACGTAAAACTCGTTTGTTTGTTTATTTGTGATTCAAGTATTGTACCGATCTTAATAAACCTTGAACTGTTATCTTCGATAGATACTGTATCGATGTCAGTGTATATCTTGATAAACTTTTTTATCTTGATCTAGAACGCTGATAAATTATATTTTTAAATATTTTATAAATATATATTTTTCTTCATGCTAGCAATTCTATGGTTTACAAATATATAAATACGAAAAGTAATCTATATTTATATAAATAGGAAATGGTTATATATTAAAGAAAATGCATTAAATAAGGTAAGTTTCTGGTGAGTTTTCTTCATATGTTTAATACTGACCAATTTTTATAATTCTGAGTAATTTTTGTTAAATTTTGTACAATTTATTTGTATAATGAGAAGTGTGTCCCGTGTATTAAAGTTACCAAAACCACTGTACGATGGAAGATTTCATCGAAAACCTGAACTGGATTTAAAATGTGATCTGCCTTCAATAGATGAATAAACTTAAAACTGTACTACTTACTATCTAAAATTTTTGGAATGAAAATCTCTCCATTGACTGTGTTTCCATAATCTTGGAGTGGGATTTCATTCTAAAATTGCTAAAGCACAAACTCTGAAATTACAACGCAATTTTAGAGAGCAAACAACTCAATAGTAATAAATAAAATTTTCTTTTAACAAAGATAAAAATAATTTCTTTAAATTTAATATTTTGAACATATCTAAATTATTTAGTGTACAGTTTCAAGAGAAGTCATCAATTGGTTCAATACAAACTACATTTTACTTTAACATATGGGACACTTTTCTTATTATACAAACAATTTAATAAATTGTACACAAATTTAAAAATGTAGTCTAGATTATAAAAATAGGACTAAATTTAAAGCACTAAAAAATTAACCAAATAGTATAATTATAGTTACCTTTACTATAAATAATTATGCGAACAAAGCCGAGGGTTTTACAAATACTGATAATTCATTTAATTTTTCTATAAATATAAAATAAAGACCAGAAAAGTAATTCTAACTATTATTATCCCTGCACCACCAGCACTCGAGCATACACAACACTGTACATATGCGCTCATAATTCCTTACGACGCATAACCCACACGCAATACAAATGCGTCTCGGAAACGCCCAATAATCGGGGTCAGCGGTAGCAGCGGCGGTATACAGCAGCCGCCGGCGCAACGACGCCCTTTCACGCGCGCGCTGTCCACCGGCCGTGTGTTATAAACGTCGGGATTTCGGAAAAGTAGCGTGAAACGAGGCAGAAGTTAATGCCACTCGAAACTTTCAAATTTCACGCTCGATTATGCGGCGGACGACATTTGGCGCATTAAAATCATAATGCCTTATCTCCGCGGCGTCTCGAATTCGTATATTATACTCGCGTCGACACGGATCGTGAAGTCGAGGAGCCGCCGCGCGGCGAGTCCTCGATGGCGCCTTATGTCGCCGGCTGTAAAATCCAAAAAATAATAATCGAATCTGTCGTGGGGTGTTGCGGTAGGATTTCAATGAAGAGAAATGATTTAATCGTAATGATGCAATATGGGTCCTTGTTGACGCTTTGAGTTAGACACACCCCGCATTATTTTGAAGTAGCTGAGAGATAGGAGTTCATCTGTATGAATAATTTATTAGTGGTGACGTTTTTTAAGTGGGTTTTTTGTTCGTGTAAAACATCAATGGATGCTATATAATTTAATAAATTTAGTTCGTGATAAGTATTCATTTTAAAAACTTTTTAAACAATAACTACAAGTAAGTATACCTACATAAATTTAAATTTTAAATAAATAGAACTCCTGCAATCGTGAATAAGAAAGCCGAGTATTTCGAAATATTAAATAAATATTCACAAAAATTCGATTCAGCACTAAAATGCGAAATAAAAAGTATCCATGCGAATCAAGAATTTACGACTTTGCGAATCAAGACGATAAAAGTGAATATAAAACTGCATTCTTAAAAGTAATGAATCTTAATCTCATGTCGAAGTAAATAAAATGCCATATTTCTCTTTTTACCGATTCATGAATTCTCGCCTATCAATTCAGTAGTAACCCAGCTGTACTGCAGTAACAATTTCATTATAAAAATTCAATCTCTTTTATAAAAATCCCATTCGAGTTTATCTCGAAGTTACAATTTTGTTATGAATTCTCAAGCATTTTTCGAGATGTGGACGTTTTTTAATGCTGTATAAAGATAGATTTCAGAGCTGCAGTTAATAAGAAGATATTTTCAGTATTGCAGTAAATACAGACGTTGCAATTAATGAAGGCATAATGAGCCATCAAAAGAAACATCAAGATCAATTAACGCGGCATAAAAGAAAAAAAGACGACTTACACATGTGGGCCCAAGCGATCGAGTCACTATACATTTAGTACCATGACCAGTATTATTAAAACAGGTAAAAAAACTAATTAATATTAATTTATTTGAATTATTTAACGTATTAAACTGTCCAAATACGCCTCTATTAACCACTAAATAACATGTTTATTCACGCGAATCCCGAAATACCCCTTTATCACTGCGAATCTCTGAATTACACGCGCGATCCGATTGACACTCGACTCCAAATCGAATCGCTTTATCTTTTGTCCCTTTCCGCGATCGGCTGCCGCAACAAGCCAAAAGCCTATCCGCAAATCTCGCGCGTTCAAGCGCTCCTTATCTCGGCCTGGTCATCGAAGCGATGCTGCTGTCGCTCTGAATCATCGCGCCGCGAGGGTGTCAGCCTGCGCGGCATCATCGGAGACTCGTAAACTATGACTCGAGCAGAACCGGTGCGCGCAGGGACAGATGGTCCAAGGGCTCGGACTACTATGCGCACTCCCTCTTTTTTCTCGTGCTCGTGTGTGTATGTGCGTGTGTGCCCCTCTTGCGACGCGAGATTTCTTCGTGTAATATTAGATGTAATGTCGTTGTTATATCGGTCGGAGGATAATATTTTTCGACTCGATCGGCGCGTGTTTTGTGTATGCCGTAAAACTCGATTTCTTAGTCGTTATCGTATATTTCAGGTTGGATCGAACTGTGCGAGGTGATGATGCAGGTTATGGTAATATCTGAGGGGTAGGAGATCACAATATTGTAACAACTTCACGGAGAGAAAAATATTGTAATTGCTACGAAATGGGGTTAGGACTGAGTACAGTGCAAGGTGGGTAAATTGAAACCGATAAAAACCTATTTGGACTGATTTCTAATATAGTGTAGTAATCAATCCTCCTTGGATAATTGAATAATATTGAATAATTATTTAATATTTAGCTTATTTTATATGTTATACATGTATTATTGGAGAAAAATGGCTTAGTATTTAAATAATTATTACGAAGTCTATGTGTATACTCATTTTGTTAATATAAAAGCATGAAAAGTGGAAGGATTGTAGGTTACGCGAAATTTTATTAATTCCTATAGTGCTTAATACTGAGTCCTAACGTGCGTAGTACTGTTAACCCATTTTACTTTTCGTCTTCCTAATTTCTACCCGAGTATATTAATCATTACTAACTTTTTCTCTCCGTGATTGTATACATAGCACGTGTTTACGTAACTCAGAGTAAAACTGCTATTTTATATCTTGTGGTCATTTGTATAATATATTCATTAAATATACACTTATTTTATGTGCGTTATCAACTCTGCACTAAAGGATAATTTAATGTGCCGTCACGGACCCAGTTTCTAATCAGCTAAGGCGCAATGTCGGGATATTTGATGTATTACAATTTGAAAATGAACTGTTTACTCAAAAGAAACATTTCTAATGATAAATATAACTCTTAATCTTTCATATGGAATTTGAAAAATACACAAAGAATCAGAAATTAATTAATTATAAAGCTTTAAAGGAAAAAGTAACAGGGAGTAATTTCTGATCACCTAAATGATATATGGGAGCAATTTCTGTTCAGATCAAGACCCTATTTCTAATCAAATTTTGTTAACGCGTAATTATCTTATACAACAAGCAAAAACACATTAAACAATATTATAACAGTAACTATGATAACTAGTTAACATTTTTTGTTTAAGTAATGGTGATTAATAAAATAAATATTCGATTATTTGTGCTCAGTCGACCGCACGACAGTCAATCAGCTGAAATGCGCGTCTGATCGCTCGGTCGGTAAGTATTATAACCTACAAAGTGAACCTATAAAACGTACGATGTTTCAGTGGATTTTATGAGACTTTGAACTAAGAAAGATATTTGTGTGCGTTAAAACAACTTTCATTGCTGTTGTTTGATGAGATTAGAACAATTAAAAGTCTTTTAATATTCAAAATAGTTGTATTAAAACTGATCAGAAATTGCGGAAACTCTAAAAATTCGGAACCTATTTCTAATCACCCTTTATTTTCTAAAAAAGTTAGATTTATTATTAATATTTTGATTGTTTTATACAAAAAAGGTATTAAGTAACTCAGATATAAAAGCTTTGCTACGATACATTCAATAATAATAAAGAAACGATACGAAAATCTTAGCGTGCTCGCTTGCAGTCGGCAGAAGTGAAATGGCGAAAGCATGATGTATTTGACAACAGTGCAATAAAATATCTTTTTTCTTAAAAATGTATGCCATTAATAGCATGTGAAGATTTCAAACGTACTTGTGAGATAGTTAGCTATTAAATGTTATTTTTTTCAAACAATTTCAGGGTTAATTAAATTTTATATCGTAATATATGTGACAAATTGATTAGAAATTGGGTACTGATTAGAAACTGGGTCCGTGACGGTATAATCAAACTAATTACAGTTAAAAATGAATGTATAAAACTAAGCTTTACATGAATAACAACTAGATAATTAAAAAACGAAAACTTAATATTATTACTTTTACTATGATTTTATTAATATGTTAAATTTTATTCAAATAATCTCTAAAATTTCTTGAGTGAAAATCTCATTCTAGTGGCTGAAATTCCACTCCAAAATTGGAATAACATAGTCATTGGAATGAGGTTTGCTCTCCAAAAAATATAGAGAGATTCCCTTACATTAAAATCCAGCGCAAGATATTGAATCTAGAAAAATGTATCGAATTTTCGATTTCAAATTTCGATATTTTGATTTACAGAAAAAAAAATTGAATATGTGGGAAGATAACCTCGGTGCGCGGAGGGCGCCATTATCTTCCCTATAGTCCCTTACCCGTGCAAGAATTTCAGAAAGCGTCCCCGCGATTAGCCCCGATCCCGACCCCATTTTCGGACCAACGGAAGTCAGCCCCGATTCAGACCCGATTTCCCCGTCTTTTCCTCGTATTGAGCGGGACTCGCAGATTTCCTGCCTGAATCCTGTCTGTTATTCGGAGGTCCGCGCTTTTTTATTTTGAGATTATGATTCTTACGTAAAACAAAGGATTTCCGTACCTGAATCTCGTCTGAATTCCTAATCTTAGTAAGCAAGGAAAAGTGGGTGATAACGCGTCGGAATCTAACTAGTATTTGCTATTATCTACGAAGTAATATTGACGTAACCTGTCGGCAAGATAGATTTCTATATTTAAATTATCAGCTATTTTTATTAACATTAAAGTATTTTTTTATTAATGGTTTCATGTTCATATACTATTATTATTATTATTTTGAAAGTAATATAACAATAAAGCAAGTGAACCAATTACCGTCACTTTCGATATTTGCATTTAAAAAACTATGAAATCATAAAGTTATTCAGTGAAATAATCGATTCAGAGCACAGTAATTGGTTCAAATATTCTAGTTATAACAATTAATATGATAAATGGTACTATTATTTTTATTAATTTAGTTATTATTTTAATTATAAAGTTAACATTTACTTATTATAGAGATAAATTTATACGCGTGAATAGACGGTAAGGTAGGTTTCCCGTGGATAATTCACATCTCCTTATTTATTCTTCAACTATAAATAAATCATTCATACTTGTAAAGTTTTTAAATACCAACACATTTATACTGTGTTCAATTAAAATTATTAAGTGACCGTCGAATATTGATGTCCTTGTCTAAGTAAGTTTTCGACATTCGGTATAAGAAAGATTTCACCAAAAGTTATCTATATTCTAAAATCAGTAATTGTTTTTGTGTTTCCTTAAAAAAACAGATAGGTACTTTTTTGGTACCTTTAATATTACTTAATATTTATTGTTCTCAATCGAAAAGGAAAATGTTTAATTTTATGTTACTCAAATCATTATTATTTAAATAAAGAAATAAATAAATAAATATATAGCAAAAAATATGCGTGGGACAGTAGGAATCTGCTATCGGTAACTGGCGTCCACTTAAATGACTAGTATTCTTTTTTGGTAAATATTGAATTAATTGAAAAATTAAATTTTCTAAATTCTCATGAAATTTTATTGTTAACTGTTTAAGAAAAATAAATTAAAAAATATAAAAATATTTAACTATACCTTATATTTTTCTAATCCATTCTTCTCCTACAATAATTAATAAAAACCTTTAACTGAAAATTATAAAACTAAAAAGCCGGTAAGGTAGGAATCGGGTTAGTTCTTTACATGTTTTTGATAAATATCTCTTTTATTGTATCAATATAAAAGAGAAGAAATCGTGTTAGTATTTCTTATCTCCTTGATAACTATTCTATATTTTAATTATATAAATATTCTCGAAAAAAGAATGGTATTAGATATTATATAAATACCCGAGTAAAAATCAACTTAAGGCCAAGACCCGGGCCGGGCCCGGCCTGTAACGCTTTTCTGGTCAGGCCTGGATGATTTGGCCTTACCACGGCCTTAGGTCAGGCCTTCGTCAGGGCTTGTACAGGGCATGACCAGGTTCGAAATAAACATTTATATTTGAATTAAATCAGTTCCATAATGGCATTAGAGGTTAAATTTTAGTCAATGCTATCAATTTTATTTTTTTTTATAACATCTTTGGTAATAATATGTATATAGTTTTTTTTTATAACTGCTTAGTAAGTAATTTAAGGTGGGATTCTGATGGTTTTTTACCAAAAATGTTAAAAAAAATTTTCCGAGAAAAGAATACTGAAATCCCGTTTTGTTCAATAGCTTTTTTTTCCTTTAAAAAAAAAGCTATTGAAGTTATAAATCTGTGTTCTTTATATAGTACTTTTTCCACAAAAACCTAATTTTCTCAACTTCATTCTCTTAATTTGAAATCCTGCGCAACCCATCTAAATCTTATAACTCCAAAAAATTTGATCGTATTCCTGAAGACTATAACAACAATTCGCATTGATTATATTTTCATTTTAGTTCTCATGGTTTTAATGCAAAATTCAGTTACATCAAAATTTATGTTAATTTAAACAATTTTATTATAAATTTTTTATGCTTGTTATTGCGCAAATCGCGAATAATGTAGTTTTGGGAAAAACGGCTCTAAAGATTGCAAATTACATATACAAAAGTGTTATTAATACAAAAATCTAAAAATGGAACATAACTTCTGCGTAGATATAGCTGTAACTTCTTTTACATTTAAATTAATGTCAAGGGACATTTTTCACTGAAAAAAATTATGTTTTTTTAACTCCCTTTGGTACCTCCCTTAAGGAAAAATTATAATGTGTAAAATTTAATAAACTTTCTTTATTTTTTGCATAAAATAAATTGTTTACATTTTTCGTAAAGTACATCTTTTTTTCATATGAACATTCTTATTAAAATATTTTTATTACAAAACTATTTGCTTACACCTATATATTGCCCACAATTAAGAAAGATTTCAGCACTCTTTGGTAGTTCAGACAAAAGAGGTTTAAGCACTTTAAAAGTGAAGTTACTTTTCTGCGATGAATACGGTTTTTGATAGCCCATTTTCGTAATTCCTGAACAATTGAAAAATTAATAATTTCCTCACTTTCAGGATCGTAACTTGTGTCACTTCCTGCACAGCTTTCTGCTTCCAAATGTGAATTATCACTTCTACTAAAATTATTATCACTTGACTCATCGTCATTATCACTACTTGAGGAATCATCTGTCGTTGTCTAGTCACTTGATATAGCAGTGTTGTTATCACTTATTTTAGGAGCTCCATACATTTCACATGGCTTATGTGATTCACATAATTCATATGGTTCACATAATGGCTCAGCAGATGTTAATTTCATAGGAAGGTCAGAAGTTTCTTCCTTACAATGTATTATATTTTGACACTCTTTTGAATAAGAATCATCTGAGCTGACTGCAAACGTTTTCTCGAATTTTTATCATCCATTATATAAAATTCTACATAATGATAAGTAACTTTTGATACTGCTCCGATTTTCCCGTACTTTGAATAGGTTACGGTAAGTGTCTAGCAGACAGCCCCACTGCATAACAGCTGTAAACAGTTATATTAGTATAATATATACCTTATAGAACATAAAATGTTAAAGACAACGAAATACTCCGAAAAATATTATTGTATTCTTCATTAGCGTAAAAAATTTTAGTCATTAATAAAGTATTTAATACTACATATGGTGAGGTTTAATAAATGGTTTTTGCAAACCAAACAGACAATTTTATTTGCCAGCGACGTTTCGGCAGCATTTCACTGCCCTCATCAGGCTATACCTTTATTTAAATATTTCATATTACACCATTATTAAAAAGTATTGTAAAAAAATATATTTATATGTGATTTTATATGAAATTTGTTCTTAACATAAATACTTACAATATTTACATGGTACGGATGTTACATTTTTTAAGACCACTACCCTGGTAGAAAATTATCTAGTTTTATCGAGGCCCTCGATTATTCCTATGGCAAACTAGATAGATCTACATAGTTCTAGATTAAATTTCCACCAGGGTACATGTACAAGATTAATAAAATAGTACAAAATCACTAACTTATTATTATATATATATATATTTTTTTATATTGTTCATATAGCGAGTAACGTATATATCTTGTACATGTAGTGGTATTAAAAAATGTAACATCCGTACCATGTAAATATTGTAAGTATTTATGTTAACAACAAATTTCATATAAAATCACATATAAATATATATTTTACAATACTTTTTAATAATGGTGTAATATGAAATATTTAAATAAAGGTATAGCCTGATGAGGGCAGTGAAATGCTGCCGAAACGTCGCTGGCAAATAAAATTGTCTGTTTGGTTTGCAAAAATCATTTATTAAACCTCACCATATCAATATCAGCAAACGAAGATAATGATCTATTTTATACATTTTCACCACACTGCGCTTAAGTGCTGACTGTACGCCTTCTCAGCAGGCCGTACAGTACCGCATGGACTGCCTAGGGAATAAAGTGACTTGCGCATGCGCGATGCGCCTTTTTCCGCTCTCGACTGCGTCTCGAGCGGTAAAACAGCGCGTCGCGCGTACACAAGTCATTTTACTTCTAGGCAGAGCATGGGGTACTGTACGGCCTGCTGAGATGCGTACAGTCATTTCTTTACGGGGGTGTGGTGAAAAGTAGTATACGCACCTCTGGAGTATAGTAGGCAAGCATGCCCACTTTACTCCCTTGATGCATAATGTACTATTAATACTACAGTTAAGATATTCAGTCCACAAGGTTATAACGTACTTTGAAATTCGTATATCATGGTACTAATTCGGTCGCACCGACCAAGGTGAGACTTAAAGTGTACGATTTTTTACAAGAGTAGGAAAGAAGGGATCAAATTTCTTTTTTGAGGGTTTACTATACATATACCCCTTAAGTCCGGCCATCAAACGGCCAAAATACCCAGGCCTGGCCAGGCGTACCTGTCCCGGCCCAGATATCACCTTAACGCCAGCCTTGATTCATTTTTACTCGGGTACCTACGAATAATAAGAGTATAAATTTGAACTTTAACGTGTAAAATTAATATTTGATTTTAAGTTACGCAAGTAACAGGTCCATGTGATCAAGTGGTTAGAGCATCAGCAGAGCAGTCTCGAGATTTTCGAAATTTTTTTATTTTATAATTATTTCTATATTTCTGTTTCAGATAATCATATAATAACTACTGTAAATAAATCTTGTTTAAAAAAGAATTAATACCTGTAGAGTACACGCGAAGGAAATGAATAATTTTTTCTTTACTGGGGATTAACATCCGAAAATCGGGTCGGAATTGGGCGAAGATTTCTAGACTGAATCGTATAAAAAAATGGTATACAAATTCGGAGCCCGAATCTAGTGAGGTTTTCCCGTCCGATTCCTACCTGGCCTACGGAAATCGGGTCTGAATCGGGTCTGATTTACATGAGATTTGTTGCACGGGTATATTAAAATAGCGAGGTATCGAGTCCAGGAAGAAATATCGAATTATCGATATCTAATTTCGATATTATGATTAAAAAAAGAAAAGTTAATGTTTGCAAAGATAACCTCGGCGCGCGTCATAATCTTGTCCAGTACTTTATTTAAATAAAACATATTTGTTTTCACAAAACAAATCAACGGTCCCTAAGAAGAAGGACGTATCTCGGCATTACGTTTATTTTTGTCACATACATATAATTCTGATTGTACCAATAATGCCTATTTTCTCTTTGAAAAAGTAAATTCAACAAAAAGAAATTTTTTTCTAATAATTTCTAATTTTTTATTTTTGCTAAAAACGTACTTAATAGTAATAAAATTAAGTTCAAAATTTTACTAGTTTATAATTCTGTTCATACCAGTAGGGCCTATTTTCCCTAAAAAGGATAATTCAACAAACAAATATTTTTCTAGTTTTTCTAAAACTACAGAGAAAATACGAATTTGTTCGAGAATTTTTTGATAGTCACTTAATGAAATATTTATAAAAAATATTAAAAAACTTTGTAATAAATGATAGTAAAAAAAACTTAATAAAAATTTGAACTCACATGTTATAGTATAATTTTTGTTAGCAACCTCAGTCACAATTATCTATTTCTTCTGCTTCTGTATCAGTATCATTTTCTTCCGATTCTTCGTTTACATTCACATCCGTATTTTCATGAACCGCTTCGTCATTTCTGTTAAAATCTTTATCAACAAACTCCAGCATTGTTGATAACGTAGCTTTCTTTATAAAAACCACATTTTTGTACGTTTTTAGTGGCCCCTTGAACTTAAGTGTTCCATTCGACATTATCACAACACGAGTATGTTTCTTTTTCTTATAAAATACCTTATAAGTTTTATCGTCCATTAATTTAAATATGTTTTCCCTATTTTTATTGTCTTTCAATTTGTCTAAGAAAGCTCTTGGAACTCCAACGCTCAATACATGGTAACCTTTGGGGTCAATGGCAATTCTCTCTAAATAAAATGCATATATACGTTTCGAGCTTGGTTTCAAGTCATACTGGTCAAAATCAATCCTGATGCTGATTGAACGGTTTAAGGGAAACTTCACTAGGGTATCCATTTCTTAATAACAATTGGCTATAAAAAATATAATTAGTCATAAATCAAATAAAATCATAGAAAACGTAAACTTTATATTATTCAATCAAACTTGATTAATAAATCATATCTTAAACAATTTGAATGAGTTGTATACAATGCTGACTGCAGATTAAGTATTATTCCTGTCGAAACAGCAATTTACCTCTTTTTTATGAAGCGTCTTGATTTGCTTAATTGTTTAAATATGTAAATAATTGATTACAATATACTTTATTGCACTTAGGAAAAGTTTTCACACTATACTGACTGACTGCGCTTTGATCAATGATAAAACAATAATGCACTCGGTCCGTGCGCATCGTGAACGCAGGGATCCCCTCTCCAACTGTCAGTCGCCGAAAATGAAAGTTCTCCCATATGGGAACATTCCAGAATCTTCGCGAAGTTTGCTTCAAAGATTTCGCACTTGACTATAACTGCAGGTATTCCATCAACATCGCAAGCAGAACAGAGTTTGCATGAGTAAATATTCTTTTTTACAAAATTTGTAACATTTATATAATATCTATCATTGCGTAACAAAATTTCACGGTAAATAAAGTAAGCCACAAATTTCAAAACCTGTTTTGAGCAAGCACGTTGTATACTAGTCTAAATATAGCTATGATGGCTACAAAAATGGTGCTCACAGGAGTAAAAATGAAAGTACTTTATATGCTCTTAGCGTATAAGTCGGCGATACCAACAGAAGATGCTTGAATGATCTTTCTACTTGCAAAATTTGCCTTACTCATTCGCTTTCTCTCTAGAAATACATTTTTCTTGAGTTGGTATTAGTAACTGTGTTGCTACTGGCTCTTGAAGTTCTGGCGTCTCTTACTACATATTATGTGCACAACACTTGCCGACGAAGATAGCGCTAATCGTGCATTCTGCACGGGCGTGTCTGGCTTAAGGCTGCTTTGCAAAACATCCAAGTGTGAAGATCAGCGCACCACCAACATAAAGAGCGCGAAATTCAAATCAAAGCTTTGAAGTTTAAAAATGTTAATACTACTAAAGCAAGTAATTAAAGTATTAGAAAATATTATCCAAATTTATTATTTCATTAAAAATGGCTGCATGAAATTCTAGAACTAAAGACAGCTTTTTTTAAACTTAAGTTCACGTGAATTTGAAATATATTGTTGATAGTATAAGTAGTTATGACTGCATAATTTCAGATTAGGTTACTAACTAAATATACAAATTAACTTCGAAAATTGAGGTTTCCGGTTGATTTATGGTAGATTGCTATTTAACTTTGTGAATTTTAATAATAAAGTGCATATTTGCTAATATGCAACATTCTAGCAGTCTTAAAATGTTGTTAATTGCTCGTAAACTTTAATTTTATGTAATAATTTGCGTGAAAGTTCTCAAATGAAATTTGTATTCATTCCTTCATACCTTCTGAATCTAAAAATTGATAAAAGATGATGGAGTTCACTGGTAGTGGCTTCAAAGTACTGGCACAACATGCACCTTCCATGAAAGAAGTAAGCTAAGGACGCATGGGTTATAGGATCCGCATGTAGAAACATTGATTTTTCAACATTTCTTTCCAGTACTTCTGCTATCGATTATTCATAAATGGTCAATATCATAGACAAACATATCCAATTCAACGTATTTAAAGTCATGAAGCATAAAAATTAAAATTAACAAGAAAAAATATCACTCTCAGATCATTCTAAAAATAATCCCATTGAAAAGAGAAAACCACTGCCAATTCATTGGCACTTAGCTTCCTTAAAGTAAATAAATTGTCCCAATATAAATTTCTTTATTCTAATATATTAATTTTAAATTGATATATTTATTTCTAATTAAGGATGCCGTTTACCCGTAAAATCGTGAAAAATACAAAAAAACTAATTTTTTCAATTTTTATATATTATCATACTACATACAGATAAGTATAACAATATGCCCCTAAACTGGCCAAACATTTTTTTAGAATTATACGACACTTTTAAGGATTTACAGAATTTTGTTGAAAATCGATATTGTTGAGTTCTTATTTCCGCCAGAGATCAATATAGTCATTCAACCTATTCAAAAGATTAAATAACAGTTATAAAACTTCAGTAAATCGAAATTGAACTGTCAAAAAAAATTGAAACCTGCAAATATTATATTTTACTCCTGTTTAATAAAACCTTGATTATCTCAGAATTAAGAATTCAAATATTTTTCATATTCAAAATAGAATTGGCGATGAAATTTTTGACGAATCAACTTGGAATTATGAATAGTGTTTCCTCATTGTGTAAGCAAGAAAAATACGTAAGCTTTTTAAAAATTACAAAAGTTTTCAAGGTCAAACCTATAATTATTAAAATAAAGCACTAAAAAAATGAGTTGAGTTTTCATAGTCCTGTTTGGTCTAACAGGTGCAGTTTTTTATTTATAGATTTAAAACAAATCCGTACGGATTTTTCTTCATTTTGTACCTCCGAACATATATACCTCAGGACTTTTCACCAAAATCAGTATTTCATCGCCAATTACATTTTCAAAATGGATTTTCTCAAGCATATAGCGGTATCTTTAGTCGCATAACGTCACTTTTTACTACATTTTACGTACGTCATCTAATAAAAAGAAAAGAAATTAAAGGTAAGTTGGTAAAATATGGAAAGCAGATTTGAGGGTTTGTTAAAAGATAAATTACAAAAAATTATAAGCTTATGACAAATAATGACGTTTTCATGTGTAACAAAAGAAGGGAGATAGCTTACAAGAAATTTCGTGTTGGAGAAAATAGGTAATTTTATGCTCTTTCAAATGGGGGGCGATGAATCTTACAATTTCTTTTCATTTCAGAATCTTCATTAAAAAACAAAAGAATGAGCCCTAGTTAGCAAAAAATGAACGCGCCGCTCTTGAGATATAAATTTTTTTTAATAAAAACATAAGCTCAAATATATTGAATAATAAACGTCCTCGTGATCTGGGAAAATTTCTGAAAATTTTAAAAAGGAATAATGCCGTTTTACTTGAGTTATCGTTTGATTATTTTCTCGGAAACAAAAAATTATTAAGATTCAAAATTTTTACTGAACATTCCTCACCATATTCCTAACAATCTCAAACTTTTTCAATAAATTGCCGTGATATATTTATGAGATATAATCGTTTAAAAAGAAATTGACGTTTCCACGTATAATAACAGAAGGAACAACTTAATCAAAAATATCGGGCCGAAAAAGATAGGTAATTTTATGCTCTTTTAAATGCATTATCACTGAACCGATGATATTATTTCTAAGGCATCAAAAAATCGCCTATAAACAAAAACGCATCAAAAAACAAAAAAAAATATTATTGAGTCACCTCCCTTAAAGAAAAACAAGAAAAATGAGCCCTGAAGCATTCATTTTTACCGTGGATTACTCGAGATATAGAGGGATGCATACATACACACCTCTAAAAATAGTGTATTTTGGTTCCAAATAGTCCAAAACCTATTTAGAACATGTTCTTAAGAAAACTTTTTTTTACTATTCCAAAGCTTCCTCTAGGAGGAAGCAAAAGTTCCATCCTGAATTAACGGATTAACAAATCCACTGACTTCCAGATAATCATTAATTTATCCATCGCTCTCCACGAAACAATAAAATCGCACCACCGCTCCTCAAACCTTCCAAAATCGCGAAAGTCTCGAACCAGCCATCCCCGCACGAGCCAATAAATTAACAATAAAACGACCTTCATCCTTGTGCCTCGCAGCAGCTCCGCGTCGCGTCGCCTCGTCTCTCATTATATCTTTCTCTATCTCCAGCGCTTAATTTCTCCGTCTCCCTCACCCACCAAACAAGAGAGAGAGAGAGAGAGAGATCGCGCAACGACAGGTTGCAGGTCGGCAGGCGCAGCAGCAGCAGCAGCATTTCGTGGTTCATTTGCGGTACCCAAGGGTGCCATCTATTATCGGGGGGTTTTCGCCTCTAGGCCCCCCCCCCAGCTCTCTCTTGCTCACTTGTGTGTGTATATATATGCACTCACCCCTCGCTACTGCGCTTGGTTTGGAGCAGCAACAGTAGCGGCTCGAGACTTAGCGGGGGGTTGTTTACACGGCGCCGGCGACTCGATTTAATTCGGTGATTATTTTTTAACGACTCGAATTCCAGGGGCCTCCCAATGCCGCTGCTGCCGCTGCTCTTTTCTATCTCGGCGATGCGGCGCGCGGGCGACTGAATAAATCACGGGAGCCCGGGGTTTGCAGCGGCGCGCCGCGGAAAATGGATTTTTCGATACGGGAAAATGGTTTTTAAAGCGAGCGGTGTGTGTAACTGCGCCGCTGCCGGTGCTACGGTGATTGGGGGTCTTGGGTTTCTTTTTGTGGTCGTTGCGAGGGGAGCTGGACTCTTGTTGCGTTGCTGCGTGGTTTTTGCTTTTTCGAAAAGACAGTCGATAGATTTGAAATGTTAAACAGATTTTTTACGCAGGGGAGGTGTGCACCAGTCGAAAGGGTTCTTTTTTATTTTCAGTGCATCGAAAAGACGTTTATAGTAATTTGCATGCTTGTTTATGTGTAAAACTGTCTTATTTTTATAATTACATGAAATAAACTGTAACTTTTTAATATTGATAGTTCTAAAAAGTCCAGGTACTACATGTACATAAAGATTTTATAAATTTACAATTTTATAAAAGAAAAAAAACGTTGTTTGAAATGACTCTAACAGCTATTCTTCGAATGTTTCTTTGAATATTCATTAACAAAAAAGAAACTAAATTTCATGCTTCCGGTATTAGACACAATTATTGTTAAATATTGGGTACTGCACTTTTAAATAAACATATTTTAACACATACGAAGAATAACATAATCAATAAATTTATTTGTACCTGCATGTATAATATGTGAAAATACATTACGTAATTATTCTTTAAGCTTCCAAAATTAATGCAGAGTATCTCGATTGTTCGACTGAAGAGTAAAGTTGTTGTAATATTCATTTGTACAAACTACCTTAAATGCTAAAACCGCGTCTTTTAATATCTTTACTGATGAATTGTCAACAGTGTAATAATCGGTACTGCTATCTATCGGGAATTACTCGATCAATGACTGCCCAGTATTAGGAATAATCCAAATTTACTCTCATCTTCCTGTGTTATATTGTTTATAGCAGATGATAGGTTTGCTTTTATTTTGAATATTCGCACATCCAAATGAAAGTGGACACCTGGCGGTCTAGCTTGGTATGCTATAAGTGATACCGTAAACAAATAACCTTTTTGGTTTAAATCACTCAAAAATATAAAGTAGGCAATTATAAAGTAAAATAATATAGTATTTATAATATAATAATAGAACTAGAAGCTAAAACAACTAAATATTTTATGTAATTTGCAAATTTTTAGTTCTTCCATCCGTGTAGTACATGACTCTAGTATACTAGTTAGAAGGCTTGTTTCAGCGCCCCCTGACGGGACTTGGACATGCGAATACACGTGTCGTACGTGATACACCTTTCAGTTGTTTTCTCCATAAATTATACATTGATAATTACTTAATTTTAAACGGTTACTTCATTCGATGCCCACCCTATCTTTTTTTCACACGACGTCGCGTCAATTTGTTCAAGAAATAAAACAGTACGATGTAATAGCAGCCTGTCGCTCTTATTTGATCACGTATATATTACTCGCGTCTTAAATAAAACGTGAAACTAGCGCGAAATTACAAAAAAAGTAACGAGCTCACCGACGTCACAACGAAAATTATCATCCGACATCGCAACGCGTAAAACTCGTTTCGAAAGTACCTCGAGGAAACAAAACAATCCGTGACGTAAAGACATTTTCCCGACTCAGACAGGACGATAACAGCCTCGCAAGGGAGTATAATTAATATACCTAAATTAGGCTGCTGCAATCTGCGCCGCTTCGAAAGACCGTAATTTCGTTATTTATCTCTCGCTATTCCATTTCTGCAACTCGTTACGGCTGGCCGATTTGCAGGGAGAGAAGACGCATCTATATTTGCGATTCGGTTTTATCAGTTTTATGCTCGTTTTAATCGATCGAAGCGCGGCTCGAATTATCAGCGAGAGATATAACGCATTGCGTGCGTCGTGCGGTGTTGGCTCGGCGCGAAATTTATTTAGGAGAATAAATGCGCTGGGTTATTGTGCCTTTATGGGCAATATTGAATACTTCGCGATAATTCTATTTGCAATCGATAAAATAAGCTTAAATCGTTTGCGATACATAAATACGCGCGTGTGTAATTATTTCTCGTTAATTCAGTTTGTTACTAAGTTTTTGTAGTATAATAACTATTAAAATATGGTCAACAAAATCGACTTTCTATGTTATTTCACGGCTTTTAACTTTTAAGAGCGTATACTTAACTATGAGTCTTTTTTTTTAATTTTATTTTTGAGATTTTATTGAACATAATTATGAGTAAAAATTAATCGGTCTTTGGTCTTTGTATTAAGGTATGTATCAACTAATAATCAAAAATGTTTTAACATTTTTTATAGAATGAGAACATAAACATAGTTAATAGTAATAACGCAAGCAGCTCAAAAATCCTTATCTCTAAATTTGGATTAGTGACTAATCAGAGCCGATTTAAAGTTGTGGAAGTCGTGATTTTGATCATCTACAATCGAAAAACGAAAGCTTATTTTGTTTACTAAGAATGCCGGTATGGTTTGAACGACGTAGACCCATCAAACAAGAAAATTTACAAAATAGAAGCACGTTATAAAACGTGTTTTTTTGTCGGTCTGTAAAAATGTTTCCTTGCAAGATAATTACTCGACAGTGATCGGAATTATAGCTATATGTTTTATATATTGTGAACATGTGTACAACAGTTTACAACGGATACTAATGTGCGCCGAAATATAACTTTGGAAAATAACGCGTTTAAAGTAAGGTATGAAGATCGAATTCGTGTTAGTGATCAAATGGAATATTGTAATCATTTCTTGAACCTGGCCAATCTTCATAAATTTTAATACAAAATTTCTTCTATACGACTGATTTAGGGGAGACCGGAGCTAAGTTGGACAGTGAACCATGTTCTTAAAACTAAAAACAAACATAGTGAATTACTAAATAAGGGGCTGAATCTATTTAAATAGTTAGTTACAACCAATTACTTGATAAGTATACACTAATTGCAATAGTACTATATTTCATAAAATGATAAATAATAAAAGTCTCAAAACATAAAGACTCCAACTAAGTGCCGGTCTCCCCTACAGGTAAAGGATCACCTTAATTTAATGGTATAGTAATCTTAAACCATACAAAAGATTTAAAAAAAAACATTGACTGCGGAATTTCGAGCGTATTTAAAATTGAATTTTATTTTTTAACTTACAGAGGACGTTACCTTTGGACCTTTATACCCTTGCCAATAATTCGAATATCACTAAATCGCTTGAGAATGTAAAAGAATCGATTTTCTTAGACTCTACATGATGCTTTTCAGATGGTGCTAGCTTTAGATCTTTACATCCCTGCCAATAATTATCGTTCAAGTTTTCCTATATATACATGTATATACATACATATATAAAATAAGCTCTGTATTACCAAGATGTATAGATTTGTGGAATTCATTTCCCAAATATATATAGAAAATTTCATGGGTAGTACAATGTCTTGAACTTTAGACAAGCTATTGCTAAAGTTCATTTGAAATAGGTACACCGTAAATTTAGTTATGTAAGCGCCTTTTATATAATTATATGGAAATTCTATATCTATTATCTAAACTTACCTTTCGTAGAGTCTATTGTATTTAAAGACCTTAAAACCTGTTAAATTTTAAATAGAAAAGTAAATACTTCTATTATTCCAATACATATTTATTCACACCCTAAACGATAATGTGCATCAAGTACAATCATCTACCAAATCACAATGCACACCCTCTCCAGTATTTACCAAACTCCAATCGACTCAAATATACACCACCGGCGCGCTAACAGAAAAACCCTCGTGAAAAATAATGCAGAAAAACGCCAGCAGCATCCCCCATCCACGGGATCGCGAGAAAATCGACGCGCACAAACCCTTCGGCCAGTCACTCGCATTGTACCACACCACATCATCTCCTCGCAGTCTGCGATCTGCCGCTACTGCTGCTGAGTCAACCCCATCATCCGCGCCGTCGTTTCTCTCCTCTGGGAGCTCGCGCGACGTCGCAAGATTGATGACCGCGATAGCAGCCTGTCTCTCTCTCTCTCTCTTTTTTTTGTCTTCTCCGACGCTATGCTGGTAGCCACATAGACTCTGGCAGACTGCGCGCCGCTTGCGCAATCGCCTACAGCTATACATATGCGGTTACATATTTCGCTGGTCCGTTTGATGGATTCGGGGGGGCGCACGCAGGTTGTCACGCTGCGGTTGCCGGGCTTGAGTGTGCGGGGGATGCGGAGGAGATGTGTTATGTAGAAAAAAAGGAGGAGATTTCGAGGAATTAATAGAGCGAGCGAGAAGCTTCATTGATTGAGGATGGCGATGATGTAGGGTTTTATGGGCGCGCTGGGATGGAGGGAGTTTACGTGGATTTTTGATAGCGAGGAGGAGGTGTGAAGTTTGATAGTTTTGTTGAGAGGTGAGTATTGCAAGTTCAAGATGTTTTATTGTGTGAATGATGGGTCGTATAATATATCTTCTGTAATTTTCGAGGGATTTGTTATCGACATTTATTTAGAACTTTAGACATATGCGTAATAAGGTGGGTGCCGGTAATGTGGCCATGCATGTAATATGGCCACATACTCCAGATCTCGCTGTACCTATGCGTTATTCTGGGGCGCCGTAACTCTCATAGTGCATGTATTGTGACAATAGATATTGAGAGGCGAGGTGATCCCGCTGCTAGCGCCCTCTATTTATAAGATACTGTCATGTATACGCTGGAAAGCATCGAAACTCTGATTTCTTAGCAATGCATGCATGTAAAGAAACCACTTTTGTCAGTGTGATAAGAGCGAAGAAAAATCATACGGTACCTAAAATTGTAGCACCTTTTACGTTCTTTAAGATGCATGTACCAGTTTTTTCCGTAGAGTTTACTTTCGATGCGAAAATGGCAACTTTCGTTGACGTTTATTTGTTGGTAAAGTAGCCATACGAATGCATTGCAAGGCTAAAGGCAATCGACGCAGATAAAAACGGTGGTTGCTTCTTCAAAATTCCTAGGCCTACCAATTCCAAAATATCGACACCAAGGCGTACACTACGGCACCATGTAGTTAAATAACACATACGTATAGTAACAACAGGGCGTCTCTGCTAGGCTAGTCTAAACTTTTTGAAGCACTTACTATACGACTTTACCATAAGAACTGATGGGTGACCACTTTCAAAACAGTGTTCCGCAATTTTAAACTACTTAGAACTTCTTTAAGGTGGTCCTATAGTAAAATTTAACGAAAAAATCGATTTTTTTATTTAATTTTCTGATACTTTGTACATTTTTATAACAGAAAATGACTTTGTATTGGCAATATTGGCCATAGAAATCATTTTAATGAACTTAATAGTTATTTATACGTATTTTTCCTTCGACCTTCATTGCGCACAATCCAGCCTGTTCCGAAATTAACCAAATCTTAACCCGTGCCCAAATCTACCCTATACTAAATTAACCCTATATATTTTTGCCAAAAATGACAAATAAATCGTATATCTATCTATATATCTATCTATACAATGCAGGCAAACTTTAGAAAACTGAGAAATTATTGAGATATTTTTTTATGAATATTCTCGGACAAGGAAAAGGATAAAGTATTGAAAGTTTTACAAAATATTCTTATCCATATACCTAATCACCTCAAATTTTTAAAAGAAATTTCCATGTTATGTTTCCCAGATATCACTGTTTAAACAAAACACGACGTTTTCGTGTATAACAGAAAAAAGAAAGTAGCTTCGGGTCAAAAAGATAGGTAATTTTAGGCTCCTTCAAATGCATACAAAATGAATGGATGATATTATTTTCAACTTACCAAAAAACCTCAAAAACTAAAACTCAAAAATCGAAAAACAAGAAAAAAGAAAAAATATATCGAAAAACAACAAATATTTCTTTTAGCCCACTTCCTTTAAAAAAAACAAAATCATTGATCCCTGAAACATTAATTTTGACCGTGTATGTTCAGAGTAATCGTCATACACATCCATCCACATGCACGCACGCACGCACGCATGCACGCAGACACATATACATTCATACAGACTTATTCTATAAATAGTATATTTTGACTCCTAATGTCTCGAACATGTTACAAACATGTTTTTAGTAAAACTTTTTTTTACCATTACAAAGCTTCCTGTATAAAGAAGCAATTATAATTGTTTAAAAATTAATAAAATCCTTGAGTTATAATTTACTCTTCTTAATATTTCTGACTTAATTGGTAACAATTTATTATAATAGGAAGATGAGATCATTAAATCTGTGCAGATGTTTTGAGTGTACAATATTAGATTGTGCTTTGATTTGTAAAGTATTTTAATAGATTGTGTAATGCTTATTCCAACTTTTGTTAAACATTTATATGCAGCATAAGATAACCAGATATAGGTAACGCAAAATGAAAACTAGGACTAACTAATAACAAACTATTGAAAAAAAATGTATTTTTCAATAGAAATATATAATATCTACTATAGTTATCATTACTAATTAAAAATTTCATTCAACGTCATTAAAATGCTTACTAATAAAATTCATCATCTAAGTCCCAACAACAAAGCGACACATCTCCAATCAACCCTTTACTTTGTTCACCTCTCCAGCTTACACAGCAGCCAAAAAAAGAGCAAGAAATAGCTCGAGACAACACAATCAATAGCAGCAGCACCAGCAGTTACAACAGCACTGCCACGCGACATTACACACCACAACGCAATAGAGCTCATTGTTACATCGTTGTAATGTTGACGCATGCTCACCCTACTCTCCTTTTCTCGTGCATCGAGGGTAGTTACACATCTGATCTCTCTCGCCTTCTCTATAGTGTCGAAGGACCTCGTCAAAACCCGCCAGCTAAGCGCGTGCGGGTCGATCCTTTGCACCGTCACCCCTCGATTTTCTCGAGGACCCTCGGCCTTGCGCGCGCTCGCTCGCTCGCGTTTATTTGTACAAGCTGCAGCGTCGGGTGCACCGGAAATGGAAAGCGGCCTTTCATACAGAAATGGGATGATCAACTTGTTTCGCGGCTGGATGGTGATTCGACGTATTCTCGGGGATCGATTGGCCGTGATCGAGCTTGTTACTCGAATTGGAAATAATTGGCTCAATTGTGGGTATTGTATGTTTTTTGGGGGTGTTGTGTTGTGTGTATACGATGAATTCGAATTAAGTGGGTTTGACATGATAGTGTGCTTGGGTATTGACATATTTTTCGAGTGATCTGCTTTTTAATTTAATTTGATGGATGGGAACGCTTTACATGATAGGGGAGATTAAGTTAACTGAATATTTTATCATAATTATATTTTTTGTTAGCAATGCATTGAAAATTAAATATGCCGTTCAGAACAGAATGGAATAAGATCATTTTCTTGCATCCTACTTTACCGATACTATGTTTTTTTATTAAAAAAATAGTATGCACTTATTTGAAAAATGTATCGTTTACTTCTTCTTTCATCAATAATGATAAGATGTAGCTATGGGATAGAAATCGTATTCCCGGGAGTACTTTAGAGGAATCAGCTAAAATTATTTGATTGATTAGAAAAATTATGCGATATAGCGAAGTTATGTGATATACTTCCTTTGTTTCATATCTAATAAAATTCTGAACCTGTTTGGACGTTAATTTTTGGCTAGGAAAAATAGGTTTATCGTTAAAGTAGTCTTAACATTATATGGTCGTCTTATACTAACAGGATAGTTCTGCAATAATCGTAGTCAAAAGTTAATTTTATTCTAAATCACCATATAATATAATTGGATTATAAGTGCTTCAAAATGTAAATCAATTACTATACTGTAGCATGAAACACACATACATAATGTGAAAATATTATAAAAGCGCTAAAATCGAAGCACAATATATACTTTTCAATGGAATTGTATCACTAAATAGATACAGCGATAACATTGGGCGCACACTTGCTATATTTTTAAAATGGGATGAAGTATATGATGCCCGAATTTTGAAACATATACAGGGTACTACTCACAATTGGAACATATACAACCCTTCGTCATGTAAAATGTAGTGATACAGGGTGTCCAGAAGAAAAGAGTAAACCCAATAATCCAACAACCCAAATAACTCAACAACCCAATGCTATTTCTTGGGTTATTGAATTATAGAGAAATAACGCAAATAAAGTCGAATTTGATGAGGAGAAGAGGAGGAGCTAAGGAAGGGATGAAGAGGTGAGGGGTCTGAGGGGGGTCTCCTGGATTCTTGAATCAACGACAGCAGCGAAATATTTGTATAATATATATCAGAGATTAAAGCTTATTAGATATTGTTAAGTACATAACTTTTTAAAAGAATAATATTTTTTATATAAAATTTTCATAGAATTAGAATATATTTTTACAAAACGTTTTATTTTTAACTGGCTAGAGCTTGGACTAATTTTACAGTGCTATTTTTCAATAAATAAATTCTGAATTTACTTATCTTCAAAAAAACATATTGCTAAAAAAGTTAGCAGCTGCTTTATTTCAATCCGTGTATATGCACTAATCCTTAGTACTTTTCACTTATCCAAGTGTAGCGATCTTTCATTTGTTTAGCCAAAGTTTGTAAGAAAAATTATTCGAAAATAAAAAAGAAGCACCCAGTTCCTCATTACAACCACCTCACAGCAATCATTCCACTCTCCTCCACATGACACAAACGAATTCGCGTTTTCTGAAAAACCCACGACGTCATTAACAAAAAATCGCTGTGTATACCCGCGCTCACATTCTTCCCACGATTTCTCGCGTCAAGCCACGCGCGGCAAAGAAAAGCGCAAAAAAACGCGTCAGTCGCGCGCGCGCGCTGCAGCAGTCAAAGTCATGCGAGCAGGCGAGCTGTTATACACTGGGCCCAACAGCAGCAGCAGGTCCTTTATGAAGACGTTCATTTGGCGGCGCGCAAAGTGTCGCGCGCGCGGCGCGCCGTGTAACACGAAAATTATCCTGACGTCTTTTCGATCGGCGCGCGGGATAACACGTGTCTGTGTGTAATTACAGATTCGCCGTACTTTTCTTCTCGGGCACGCATTACGAGGCTGCGGTGCAAGGGGGGATTCACAGAATAGCGGGGAAACCTGAAGAACGGGATCTTGGGATGGGCTTTTTGTCGCGGCAAGTTGCATTATGCAGGTTTAACGAGGTGGTGGATTTTTGGTTTTTGGAATCGAGCTGGTTTGGTCGGGTTGTTTCGACATTTTCTGAAAGATAGTGGTTTTGGAGAGTGATTATTGTAATAGACGAATGACGTGTTGACGTTTTATAATTTTAGTTCTCTATTAATTTAAAGCACGCGTGAATCACGCAATACAATTTCTTCTTTGACGCCGGTTTTAATAGTGTTTGACAGCTTGGTAATTTCAGAAATTATCGATTTTTATAATTTACAGGTATACAAAAAGGTATGTTACTGATGGTAAATATAGATAATGGTCTTAATTCAACTTGTTAAACGACAGTATATAATTACATGCAAGCATATTTCATATTTACTGTACACGAAAAAAATTGTATTTTACAAATTTTTCTTATTAAATTTATTTGTTTAAAAATAAAAATAAACGTAGAATATCAGTCAACTATGCATGTTACTTATATTTCACCATAAATAATTAATTAATAAAAAAACCGTGTTCGTACTACGTAGTATTTATCTGAATCACAGAAAACTGTATTTCCAAAAAGTTTCGCGAATGCTACAACCATTATGAAAGTCCCTTAAAAGGACTTTGCAATCTCTAATGAACGCTTAGACCCCATGAAACTCGTTCGTGCTCACAATAATTCTTTCCTCTCCTCTCTCGTGCACATATTCTCTCCTTCATTCGCCCGAGTCACGGGTGCACGACGGCGACTAATTATACATATATCTTTATAACTCGATGCCTTAATTGCCACGAACCGCATTATAAAACAAAACGAGGAACGCAAAGGAAGCCGAAGAGAACAACAACGAGAGGAAAAAAAAAGAACGCAAATTGAGCGATGGCTCGTATAACGCGCAGATGCCGCTCGAAGCGCATACTTATACACTCTCGCGATGCATGTACAGTACACGTGTACATTTCGCAGCTGACGTTGGCCAATGCGTGTGCGCGTGGTATGTACGCGCGGCATTAATTGCGGCGCTCGACGTTTTTATGGGGCTATCGTTACAAATTATTAATTTTAATCTCTTGTATACGCAGGCTTAAACGAGCGGGTCTTGGCGCTCGACTCGAAAATTAATATGTGACTTATTTAAGAAAACGACGTTTAACACGCGCGCGCGATGCATTTATGGCGCGTATATGTGCGTACATACTCGGCTGCGTTATGGGTAACTGGAAAAATGATGAAGTGCCACAGTGTCGGGGAAGCTTCTCTTTTTTTTTACGGTATATCGATACGGAGGACTTTCGTATGTTCCGCGGTGTAATTCGTGAAGGCTTTTCCGTACGTGCTCGTGTGCGAGTACATTATTCAAGATCGTACCTGCAACGTGCACTAGGTATATACATTTGTGAAATAGATATTTTTTATGTTTATTGTTGCACTTTGCGTTGGATTTATTTTTCTATGTATAGTTTCGTTATTGAAGTCATATTTATGACTCTTTTGCACGTTTATTCTATAAATAGCTCATAAATACTAAAAATTATTTTTAGCATCTGTTACAGATAGAATATTGTACGTTATTGTGCAATATGTAATCGACATTTAAAGGGATGTCGGAGCTAAAAACATGTTTTTTCTTTCACTGATAACTTTTCGAATGTAAAATGGAAAGCAAAATTCGAAGTTGAGCCCCTAGATATGCATAATGTCAATATTACTACCGAAGGATATTTCATTCTGTTACCTCGTTTTCATAAAAAATTGAAAATCCTAGTGGCATATTTTCTCTAACATAAGCTCAAAATATTGTTGTTATTCCAATTGTTTATAAAAACAACGCAACAGACTGGAAAGATCTTCGATAATAATATTGATATCATTCTTATCTAGAGTGCTCAACTTCGAATTTCATCTTAAGTTATATACAATCGAAGATATACGAAAAATTTATGCTCAAATGAGCCGAAACGCGGTCCACCGCGGCTCCGTCATCCCCTTACTATAACATATTTCAGAACTCGAAATATATAAATTTTAGTTTTAGTAATAGTTTTTCTTTTTTTTTTTATAAATTACAAATGAATTTTAAATTTTAATTAAACTTTTGCTTGTAGAAATAAATGAAAAGTATTACGAAACAGCTTTGGTTGTCGTGATAGCAAATTAATATCGAACGCGTCACATTGTTATCCTTTGATTTCCATTCTGGTACAATATAGCAAACGTATATAAAAAATGAAAATAAATAGCATTCTAATTAATTTGTTCTCTTCTGCCGCGGTTTCCTGTTTCTGGCGAAAACAACACCAAAAGCTAAAACACGTTTAAGCTCTCTCTCCATGCGAAAATCGATTTAAAGCAATAATAATTCCATCATAATCAATAGCTCACGATATTCATCGAAAAATCTCATACCAAAAAAAGAACAAGCCAAAACCGCAGCCAATCTCTCTTGAAAACAGTCCAACCCAGTGTAAGAAGCCCAACAAGACTAACAAGAAGGAAAAACACCTCGTATCAAGCACGAGTCCACAAAGAAAAGGTAAAAAAAAGAAGGGCGAGAACGCCAGCACCGAGAGAAGAAGCTCGTGCCAGAGCGCGCGGAGAGAGCTTCCCCTCTCGAAACTCAAACTGAAAAATCGACTCTCGCGCCTCACGCTCTCCTCGCTCCGGGTAATAAGGCGAAATTAGCAGGTAATGTGGATCGATGCCCCCGTCTCCTCCTCCTCCCAAAGACCCTACATGCCTGGCTGCCTGGCGCACACCTTGAGCTCGCGCTTGCGATAATAAAAATGAAATGATTCTCTCTCCCCGCGCCGCTCTTCCACAAAAGGGGGGGGGCAGCAACCGTGACAGGAGAAGGGCGAGAGAGGGTAAAAAAGTATATAGTATCCATCTCTTGCGAAAGGTGGCGGCGTAAGAGGCGTAGCCCCGCGGAGGCTTTTCTTTCTCCTCGAGCCACCGAGCCACGCCCACGAGCCGAGCCCCGACCAATGGCGCGCGAGCGCTCATCCCCACTTGGGCTCGAGCCGGCCAGTAGGCAGCGCGACGTCGTAGCCATGGCAACGGGGAGAGCGCGGAGCCGCCGCCGCCGCCGCCGCTTCAGGATCGCCTTCAGGATTGTTCGAAACAATTATCCCGCGCGCGCGCTCGCTCAATTCCATTCGGTCGCCGACGTATAGGTGTGTATGTACGAGCTCTATCTCACTCGCGCGAGCGCGTATAGCTTTTAGCTTCGGCTCCGGCTTCGTCCTCGTCGCGAGAGTCGCAAATCGTTTTCGCGAATAAAAATCCCGAGCGGCGCGGGAATTATTTTTAAATCTCGCTCCGAGCGACTTTCTTTCTCTTTCTTTCTTCCGTCCTT
This sequence comes from Gastracanthus pulcherrimus, assembly GCA_949152435.1. Classification (NCBI taxonomy): domain Eukaryota; kingdom Metazoa; phylum Arthropoda; class Insecta; order Hymenoptera; family Pteromalidae; genus Gastracanthus; species Gastracanthus pulcherrimus. The sequence goes on from OX424573.1 coordinate 19,328,029, forward strand.
CCTATATTTTCCCGCGAGCGGGAGAACGATGTGTATGTATTGTAGACTTGGACGAGGTTTGTGCGCTACGCGCGAGTTTTCTGTCTTTGTCAGAGAGGGGGGACGCGAAGGCGAAAGCGAAAACGAGAGGCCGGCGCGGCGAATGGCTTCCTAATGGGCGCTGATATGGAAAAAGTTTTCTTCGAGAAATTAAGCGCGCGGCTCTGCGGGCTGCGCAGCCGTGAGAACGAATTTTATTACGCGCTCGTGTATATTACTTTTGTTGCCTGCCGCTGCGATCTTTTTTTTTGTTCTTCTTTTTGGCTTTATCTGTTTTTCTTGCTTTGCTTTTTTTGGGCGGGAAGAGGGTGGGTTTTGTTGCTCGGTGGGTAGGAGCTTTGCGAGGCTGCTCCGACTGCCGAAATGCGTTAGCGCGCGCGCTCTCGTTGAAAGTGTTTTTTTTACGGGTTCGGGGGTGCGAGCGTTAGCGCGGAATGAGCTTTTGATTAAGTTTATTAACTGCGAAAATTGGTTTCGCCTAGTAAATACAGTTTTTTTTGGCGAGAATGGGGAGTTTTATGTGAAAAAGTTTTTCGGGGAATTATTTTTTGTTAAATTATTGGGAAATCTTTGTAACGTTATTTTATAAAGGCAGAAATAAGAGAATATGACAATAATCATCAAGAATTAATACAAATATTTTTTTATCATGTTATAATGTAAATCTGTGAGTAAATAACGTTATAAATATTAATGTTAACATCACAGAAAATGATAAACTTTGTACATTAACAATGCAGGAAATATTTCGAATGGTCTGAAAATAAACAAAGCAATTTTATACGTAGGTTTGCATGCAAAATTTAAAGAAGCTAACTACATCAATCCATTACATAATTTACCGTCGTAAATGGCAAGCCAGTGTTAAATCCTAAAAAAAGTGAAAACAACTAAATACTGTATAATTTCTATATTGTAAATGTATTACCAAAACATAGATTGCACTTAGTAAAAAGTGTATACAAATTCCATAATTTGAGAAGTTATAAAGCTAAATTCACCCAGCTAACAGTTGGTGTCTCTTTGAAGACTATGACAGAGTACGAAATCTTCCAGATACGTTTCTACCTTATCTAGGTGCAACACTTTTTTGGGTTTAAATTTAAAAAATAAAAAAATAGACTTTATTGAAAATCAATATCTTTTTAACTTTTCAAAAAATGTTGCGCTTAGACAAGGAAGAAACGTATCGTGAATATTTCCTGAAAGTTTCAAGGAGAGTGATTGAGAATTTGATTTTTAAACCTGCGATAAGTTATGATGCATCTGCAAAAATAAATATAATGTTTATCTACATTTTATACGTATACCGCCACACAATAATCACAATAAAAAAATGTAACTCTAACAAACCATTACGTATAATCATACTTCAATCAAGCTTTTTTAATTTGAAAACCATTAAACCAGAAAATCACTATTTCCCGCTGAAAATCGCCTCGAAAAGCCTTCATTCAACGCAAAAGCTCTACCCTCATACGCATATAGCTCATCCTCCATTTGTTCAAACGTACGCGCTCTCCCCCACACATAACCATCACGGAAATCGCTCAGAGAGCGCGACGGAATTTTTCGTTATCGGGCTACAGGCACAGCTCGGCGGCAGCGGCAGCGAAAATTAGACTACTGCCGGTGCCATAAAATGAATTTCCTCGGCGAGGCGCTCGCGCGAAACGCGGCATTAAAAGCCAAATTTCGCCCGACGATCCGATTGGCCAAGAGCCATCGCCCACACATATGTCCCCGTGCATACATATGCATGTGTGCATGTGTGCATGTGTGTGTGTGAGAGAGAGAGAGAGAGAGAGGGTTGGAGAGAATTCGCGCGAATAAATGTGCTTCACGCTCGACTAAGCGACGCTTCGATTTGAAATCAGCATGATGTACATCGTCGCTCGCGCGAGCTGTTCATTGGAATATAAAACGCGCGAGCCCGCGCCGGCATGCATATGTATGTGTGTGTGTGTGTGCGTGTGTATGTACTATGTGTATGCGGCGGCGCAGCGTACAGTCGAACGGAAAAATTCCGTGGACGCGGATTTTTCATTCGTGGATGTCGGAAAGTTATTAAATGTATCGAGGTTTTGGGTAAATTGTTGAAAAATGGTTAGTGTATCTTCATAATTCTTTCACGCTCCTGACGTTTTAGAGAGTAGTTCAATAGTTTACAAACAGTTAAATAGTTTAACTTTGTTCAACTTATTTTTTCTGGAAAATTTATCTCAAAATTTCTGATATGAGTTTGGATGGCAAATATAATGACATTTTTCCGAAATATTTATTAATTCCAGATAAAATTGTAAAAGTGAATAACCGATAAGCTGAAAAGACATTATTTCACATGCCCTTAAAGAAAATATATTTTGCAAGAAGAATAATCTACATATATATATTAATAAATTTGATGTGATATATTATCGCTAATTCCTTGACATAATGCAATATATTTGGTTTTGATCGTTTTTTTCATAAAAAATAAATAACAATTGAGCTAAGTTTATTTATTTACTTATTTATTTATTTATAGGTGGACGATGCGCTTTACAAAGAGCTTCAAGATCAAAGATCTTTGACATTTTTGTTTCTGCATAAAATATTTTGCAAAATAACCGAGACCTTTATTATATTTGTAAGTCAAGTTTATTATTAGTTATCTTCGCTTTTCAACAAATTCAAGCAGAGGCGCGTGCGTGATGAAAAAATGTTAGTTGTTTGCGCGCGAGTAGTCTACAAGCTTGGATTCGGTCTTCTACAAGCTGTCATGTAAGTACCACGAGATAGTTTTTTCCGCTTAAGCAATTGTTTACAATCTTACCAACTACATTAAGTAATCCAATGCAAAACAGTGTATAGTTCCTTATAGTTTACCTAACAACAAAAAGTTGTGTAAAATAAATGAAACAATAGAAAAAAAGGCATATAAAGTAGAAAAATTCTCCAAGAGACTGTACGGATCTCTGTTATTCCGCGTATATCGAGATATCGTTTCCGCATCACGTCTCCGCTATTCGCTTCGGTTCACCGCGAAATAAATAAGTACGTACCTTTATCGCAGTCGCGATCCTTATATACGTTATATTACACTTACTGCGAGCGGAAAATCCAAATGGGACGTACGAACGATCTGAAAAATTACACTTTAGGAGACAACACACGTTGCGGCGTAAAATCATTCCAATTTTTCATGCATCAGCCCACTCAGATTTTCAGAAAACGTTTGCGCATTTGTATTATTTTGCGAGCAAATTTATAGGAAATAAATCTGCTCGTTTACATGTCAAAAGAAATCAGGAAGTAGGTATCAAATTTTCTTTTTGTTTCTAAAATTATATCCAGCATGAGTTATGATTATATTTGCTTATCCATTTCTAAAAAAAAATGATGACTGAAAAAATTGAAGAATCTTAAAACTCGATATGATTGTCTATTTAATAAAAGCTCGAAAACGGCAGTTACACGAATGGAACAAATCTAAACATTTATATATTAAAAAAAAAAAAAAAAAAATATATATATATATATATATATATATATATATATATATATATATATATATATATATATATATATATATATATATATATATATATATATATATATATATATATATATATATATATATACTTCTAGATTTATACTGTAAGATAAGCTTACATTAGAAAAGTAAAGAATTATTGTTCTAGACAGTACAGGATTCTCAAAATGGTGATGGCCCAGGCTACCCGATAGCCCTAGCCACCCGACATACCCCTATATATATATATATATATATATATATATATATATATATATATATATATATATATATATATATATATATATATATATATATATATATATATATATATATATATATATATATATATATAGGGGTATGTCGGGTGGCTAGGGCTATCGGGTAGCCTGGGCCATCACCATTTTGAGAATCCTGTACTGTCTAGAACAATAATTCTTTACTTTTCTAATGTAAGCTTATCTTACAGTATAAATCTAGAAGTATTCAGTTATGTTTTTCAGATGTATGAGACCAAATCAATTTTATTATTTGATGTTTAAGAAACATTCCAACGCAGTAAAAAGGATTACTTGTTTTAAGAAAGAAATTTTCTTAAAATAAGATGCAACAAATTTAAGAACACTTCTTTTCTTCTTTCACAACATGCCGAAAAGTTTCTTATTTTAAGAAACGTTTTTCTTATTTTAAGAAACGTTTTTCTTATTTTAAGAAACGTTTTTCTTATTTTAAGAAACGTTTTTCTTATTTTAAGAAACGTTTTTCTTATTTTAAGAAACTTTTTTTCTTAATTTAAGAAATTTGGTCACATTGTTTATATTCGGAAAAAGTGAGGTTAGGTTTTCTCCTTTATTGGTCCCTTTCAGCCCTGAAAACGTTGCCGAAATCAAGAGTTTTGTAAATTTTGTGGCGTCCACGAGATTGCGCGAAATAAGTACATTTTATTTCTTAATATAAGTAAGTGCGTTCTTACTTTCTTATTTTAAAAAAGTTTCTTATTTTAAGTAATTTATTTTTCTTAAAATAAGTAATACATTCTTATTTTAAGTACAGATTTCTAAAAATAAGTAAAATACGAGATATCGTTACTTGATTTAAAAAAGAAATAATTTTAAGATGCAACAAAAATAAGTAATCCTATTTACAATGAAAACATAAAAAATCACTGATATTGATATTGAATATTTCGAAAACCACATTAGATACTTGATAGACATTGTATGCAAATGAAACCTAGAGGAATTTATTCTATCACTTGATTTGTATTCCCCAAAAATACCATACACTCATTGAAAAGTTTAAATGACAGAAAAGCATTACTGTTTATTAGATGGCCTGGGCTACCCGCCACTTCGCATCGGATAACCTAAAATGACTTTTAAACAAATCAAACCGAAACAAATTACTTTTCTACTCATAAGACGAATTTATTTATGTATATATTAGAAATACACAGGCAAATAGTTGCCCCTTTACCTTCAATTATCTTTTATATTTCTTATTAATTAGGTAACTTCATACTCTCATAGGTTTCAACCTTTTATAGTCTTCCTTTAAACAATATCCAACTATTTATTTACATTAAAATTTGGATGGCCCGGGTACCTCTATCTCCCGTAATAAACTAGTTTTTTTACATTTTTTATATGCATTACAGTACTATTACACTTTTTTTATTTTATACTTATAATAAAATATATTAGATAACCACATGAAATTTTAAAAAGTTGCTTATAAGTCATAATACTATTAATCTACAAAATTTTAGGATAGGTTATATTGAGAAGGGCAAAAATGAATGATTATAACGTGAAAATTTATTTTCAGGTCTTCGATTCATAAATTGGACTATTTTTAGATTACACACATGCGGTAACAAATGCATATGCGAAATAAAGAAAACATATTCTAGATTTCATTTACTTAATTAAGTACTAACGTTAACGACTGTTTAAAAAGATATTAATACTGTGAATAAAACAGAAACGTCTAAAATCACAAAATAACGTTCGAGATAAATTCAGAGAGTCATATCAAAAAGCAAATGAAAGCTTTACCATTATCCACTATAAGTATACTCGAATATTAGGTACAATACAGAAATGTATGCAATAGCGAACTTGCATGAAAATAATCCATTAGGTCCGTCAAATAGAATATCAAAAAATAATCGACACGTATTTCTTCTTTTTTCAAATAAATGATTATAAACTAAGATATAGCAGATTGAAAAGTCGCTATACGTCACGATATACCATCGTAGTATATCTATATAGTGCGGTGCTTTGACGTCACGCGACATTTCAACCTACTATATACCTTTGTTTATAATCCTTTACTTGGAAAAAGAAAAAACATGTATCGATTATTTGTTGATATTTTATCTGACGGACCTAATGGATTTATTCATGCAAGTTCCCAATTTATCGCACAGCACATGTCTGTGGCTTCCCGGCATAACCGAATAAGTCAATTATTTTAGGTTCATGAATATTGAAAGAAATTTTCAAAGAATATTCAGAAAATGTTTTACAGATATTAGGGTTTTAAGTTTTCGTTTTCCATTTTAACTAATATTTAAAAAATGCATGAACAATAGATATGGTGACTTTCGTTATACTTCCCTGCTGTTTTGCATTTTTATCTAAACATTACATACTGCATAATGATCCAAAATCAATCAAAACTCAATTAGAAAAAAGTGACTTATTCGTTTATGCCAGGAACCCACAGATGTTTTATTGACTTAAATTTAAATTTCTAATAGTTGTTCCCAATTCTTTGTTCTATATAGGAAAACTAATAAAATTCAGAACCGTTAATTTTCTACAGTATTCCATTCCGGCATTGCATTCTCTTAAATTCTGTCGGTCACTACTTTTATTATATTTCTATCCTTAAAATTTAAAATTTAATATTGATTATTATACGCATCATGAATGTTGGTAGTGTAAATAATATATAAATAAAATCAAGTTCTCTATCTAATCAAAACAAGGAACAAACATAAAAAGAAAGAAAAAATCCCACGCCTTGCGCGTCGAAACCACGTAGTCTTTAAAAAGTTCTAAAAAATCTCGATGCAAAACACCGCAAACGAATCATGCCATTAAATCGCTAAAAACACCGTAGCTCATAAAACAGCGCTTTACGCAACTATATTCCATATTACACTAAACATCTCCCGCATACTCGCACAAAACTTTACAACCAAAACACCCACCACCAACAACAACAACTAAACGAGATTATACGCACGGCTCAGCGCAGTTGAATTTAACGTCGCCGCGCGTTTAAACCTAAATTTAACGAATGAAACGTCAATAACGCCTAATCACCCCCCGCCGCCGCTGGTATAACGCATATAACCGTCCGTGCAATTTCCGACCTAAGCGCGCTCGGTCAGCACAAATCACGCGCCGCGCGCGCGTGCATTTAAATTCAGATTATGCGTGGCGAGCATTGCCCGGTAATCGGCGAATATCTGCGTGTAGCGCCGAGCTTAGAGCCGAATTAACGCTCGAATTTCGAATCATTAGCGGATGTGTGCAGGGCGAGAACTGCGCGGGTATATAGGTAAGGACTGCGCGTTGGGCGGGGATTATTTATTGATTTAAGCGTGTTTAGATTGTACCTGATAATCCGCGGCTGAAGATGTTGGCTGTCGCGTGATAATTGTACTTGGTGTTGGGCACTTTTGTGTCCAATTTAAGGTAGGCTTAGGTGTAATTTAGTAACAGAAATGAATCGTTCGTATTTTTATTTTGCAAAAAACCCTTATTTCAATTAAAATGAAATATTTTTAGTGTAGTTATCTAGTTGGATTGTGCACTGACAATTAAGATGATAAAAGTATAAAGTATATTATGTTATATAGTATAAAATCGAAAAAATACAACTAAGGTAGTGTGAGAACCAATTAAAAATTTAAATTTCCCGCCATTAATTTTACAATCAAGAAATAAATAATCTAATATAATTGATGGCTTACTAAAAAGTTATTGAGATAATATTTGACGTACTTTTCGTGAATATTCTATGTGTATTGAATTTTGTTGATATTCCATAACTCTGGCTAGAATTTTTTATGATGTTCCAAAAATACTGTCAGATTAAATTTTTCTATAATGATTATAAAAATTAAAAATGATGATAACGTATGTAACTTAAAATACAGAAATGTTTATTGCTTATTCAACGAAAAAGTTATTTATAAGGATGGCGACCTAACAATTTTGTGCCAGAGGGCAGCACGGTGAATATAAGTCTTTAGCCAATCAGAAGCGGAGATTCCTCCGCTTTGATTGATTAGGAGTCTTATCCTACTTGCGCCATCTACTGGTCAGAGTTTGCTGCTCGCCATCCTTATACTTAGTGATATAAACTAATACACATCGAGAATTAAATATCTCTATCATTATTTATCAGTAAACGAAGGTCTTTTCGTAATGATTAATTTTCACATAAATTATCTAAAAACTACAATATAGCGAAAAATAAAAAACGATATTATTAAAGGAATGTATTAGCCCCTAGATTCTCCTGAGAAATATCAAAATAAATATTACAATGTTCATCTACCGAATCTACAAGTCAATTAAATTAAAAAACCACGAACAATAAACAAACAAAAACAAATCGTTAAAACCACACACGAAGACTCCAGTTTAAGAACAACGCCGCTCTAATCCTTCACAACCCCCTCAAAAAAGCAAAAACCCAAAACCCAGCGAACTCGTCATTACGCAGCTTAGCCCCGCAACAACCGTATTATCCTCCGCCCCATAACGCGCTACCTGCAGCTGTACACTCGCGTCTAGTGATAGTAATAGGCCATACACATATACAAACACGCACGGAAAGCGCCCGCGTATAACCAGAGGCCGCAGATTAATTGTAACTGCATCGCGCGCGGCGCGGCCAGCGCCCGATTTGCCTAATTAATTCGGTTACTAATGGGCGCCGCATGCAGAGCCACGGATCGAACTCTACTGTTCTGCAGTGTAGCGCGCAGCTTGCTTTCTCTGTCTCCGACTCTGTACTGTGCGTCTTCTCGCGGCCGCAACCTGAAATTGCCACGATTCCGCGCTAATTAAGGCCGCTCGCGCGCAGTTATCGGCTTTACGTCTGCGGCGCTGCTGCTGCAGGGGGTTTGTGTAGGTATGTTTGTGTGTGTGTGGGTGGGGGTGTAGTAGGGAGATGGTTGCTAATTTCATGCGTTGCGGCGTGATTTTTAGCGGTGGAGGAATTAAATCCTGTACGGTGGGTTGGTGCTGTGGGGACTCGTTTATGGAGTTTTGTAGATGTGAAAAAATGTTTTCTTGACGGTTATTAATGATAATAGAAATGTATTTGGAAACCTCCGTGTATAAAGGCGTATTTTTAGCATTGCAGTTAGTATAAATATGATTGATTTGGCATTGCATTTAACAGTCAATTCTTTAATTACAATTTTTAACATTGAAATTTGTTATCGCTATAAAAATCAGAGCTTATAATATCAAAACCTGGACTAGAAATAACGTATTTTAATGTTTCAATTAAAATAATCTGTGTATATCACTTGGTTGTTCGATAGCTGGAATGTGTTTATTCATTTTGTGATTTTACAAGGAGAACATCAACCCTGCGGAACTCGGATTTTGATGGCTTAGGGAGGTGCTTTCTGGTACCTACAAATGAAGTCTAGTACCTTTAGTTTGTTCTAATTAGCGCTTGTATTCCAGATATACACTATTTTACTCCGAATATATGTTATTTTAATCAAAAAGGGTATCACTTTTAGTGATTATAAATATGCAAGTATTGACACTAGAATAAATTCCAGAAAGAGTTTTACATTGAGGCCTGTAACATTAAAAAGATGATGACTCAAAATGCATGAATATTTATAGAAATTAAATTGTTTTAATTTCGTTGAGTTTTTATATATGGTTAGTCATTATCTTCAATTGTTAATAATTTTGGCTCAAAATAATATTTTTTAACGTTACGGGTCTCAAATTAAAACTCTGTCTATTTATTTTTATTATATTTAAAGTCATTTTTCCTAGTATCAATACATGCATATTTATAATCACTAGAAGAGGTACCTTCTTTCACTAAAAATAACGTATATTCGGAGTAAAATAGCTTATATCTAGAATACAAAGGCCCATTAGAAAAAACTAAGGGTGTTAGGCTTCATTTTTAGGTACCAAAAAGCACCTTCCAAAGCCTCATCAAAATCCGATTTCTGCGGGGTTGGCGTTCTCCTTGTTAGTGCAAAAAAATAGAAACATAATAAGAAAATAAAAATTATTACTTATATCTTGATAAGCTGCAGGTCTCTAGAGAATGTATAATAATAAAATTCAGGGGAAAGCATTTAAGTTGGTGTAGATTTTGTTACACGGATGATTTTTCAAAGACAAAGAAATTTTGAATTATATATATAAGTCATTCAACTAAAAATTTTAGATTACAATCTTCGCATGTTATCAATATTAAAAAAGCTGAAAACAGCTGCTGTTTACAAACTTTTAGAGTTATTAGAAATAGTTATTTTCTTCATTTTTACCAAAAACTTGCATTAGAGGTTTGCTTACGGTAATAACTATTTTAGCTAAAATTAACACCCATATATGCTTGTGAATATTAATTTTCTAATAGAAGTTGTTATGTAGTACAGGGAAAAGATATATAAAAAAATTTCTCAAGTGTTTAGAATCTGTCTGTAACTCTCAGCAAATATTCTTATAATACGTTATTTAAAGAGGGTTATAGTATTTTTGCTTTCTTGAGAAAGCTTTGTAAGGGTGAAAATTTTGGTATGCGAGATTTTGATGAATTCCGATATTTTCGAGGATGCTGAATAAGAAAAAATATTTATGTTAAAATGTCTGTCTGTATGTATGTGTCTGGGGGTAGGATGTATGTGTGGATGCGTGCGTGTGAGTATGTATGTGTGTATGGTGCGTGTGAGTATGTATGTGTGTATGTGTGTGTGTGTGTGTGCATGCGTGTGTGTGTATGTGTGTGTATATATCAATATGTGTGAGTGTGTGTGTTCGTGTGTCTGTGTGTCTGTGCGTGGGCATACGTACGTGTGTGTGCGGGCACGTAACTATGTTGTAAAATATTACGGTCACCGTAACTTTCGCAAGCATTTGTATTTCGGACTGAAATTTTTCAGGTTTATTAGATGTTATTCAATTGTAACTCGACAATTCTGAAAAGTATACTAATTATATATACAATTAAAAATAGAAATGTTAATGTATAATAATTTGTTACAGTATTCGCTACGTGCACCACCACGAATTTACAGCAATCCTGAGAAGCTTCGGTTTACTAAAATACATTCGGCTATGTGGAAAGTTGTGCAAAATATTTTTATTTATAAATTACTATTATTTCAAACGCCTGTAAACTTTTTTGTAAGGTAAATATAAGTTTGTCTTATGTATACCAAAAACTGGCCAACGTTTTATAAAAAAAAAATCATGATATATTAGGTGAAAATGTTAAAAACGTCTAAAACATCTAATAACATTTGTAGATGATAACTTAATCAACTAACAAAATCAGGTGATAAATTAGGGGATCAGATCAGGTAATTTTAATTATGGGTCGTATGTAATCGTTAGAATCAGGTGATACATCAGGTGACGCGATCAGGCGATAAATCATGTCAATTATTATATATCTAATTTTTATCAGTAGGATTTTTTTCACCTGGTGATATAAAGAAAATAAACTTTTTGATACTCGTATCCTCATATTAAGCTAATACAATTGAGCAAGCGAATAGTCTTGAGATTCGCCACCAAAACAGGTAAAATACGTGGGACAAAAGAAAAACCTAAGGAATATTATCTCGATTAAAATGAAAAAGAAAACATTGTAAAATGTTGAATTGAGAAGTAACTATTTATTGACAAATGAATCTATCCTGAAAACAATTAAGATTTTCAATGAGCAGCGCACCTCGATTCCCCAACAACAACGCGTACCCCCGAGTCCCAAACGCGCGACTTCCGCGCGTCAATCTACAGCCAAAGCCGTCTATACATAAACCATCCACCGCCTCGCGATCTCACTTTAATGGATTTTGCAAACCGCGCAATTACTCGGAATCGGACAATGGGGCGCGCCCGGTGCATCGCAAAAAGTCCAACGCAAGCCCGAGCTCGTCTGCAGTAGCAAAAGAAGAAGCCGAGATCGCCGCCGCCGCTGCTTTTCAATGGACTTGCATGAAAAGCGCAAGGCCGTGACGAAGGATTGCCGTGCATTGCATCGGAATATATAGAGCCACGCCGCCGCCGCCGTCTTTGCCATCGGCGATTCACTTCGGGGCTCGATTCCACGCCGCCGCCGTCGATTGATCTTCTTTCATCGGGCCGTGGCGTAGTTCGCGGGATTCGCGCGGTTGCAGTGGTGTAAGTAGGGAGAGCCCTTCAATTAATCGCGGAGGTGATTCTTTTTGTGGGGGAGAGGTTGACGTACTCGAGGGTGGAGTGATTGTAGGCTTTTTTGAGAGTGGCAGTTCAAAGATATAAGGATTTAATGACTGAGTGAGTTGAGTGGTTTGAGTCGTGTAACACTTGAGCCGCGTTTTCAAGATGTGAAAGATGATAATATTTTTCATGAGATTTTTAAGAGGTTTGGTGTTGTAGACGTAATTTAATATAAACATCATGAAATAAGCCTGACAATCAATTTGAGGGGTTTTTCCATTGAGTTATACATAAAAAATAGGGAATCTTGATTTGCCTCGATCTTGCGGTGAAGTGAACCACTGATCTGGGCAAAGTAAGCTTCAATAAAATATCGGAATACAAATTTAGATTGTGATAATGAACTTTATTGAAGTTTTGAACGAAATTTAATTTTTTAACAAAAATATAAATTTGAAGCTCCACAAGATATATTCATCACTAATCTTCTTTCTATTCATAACGCATCTTTTCTTCCGTCGATAAGTTGCTCTTTATCCCAATCAGTGTGTGTCAAACTTTAAGATAAAATGGGTGCAGTTATAACTTATTACTTTATCATAAACACATGTATTGAGTATTAAGTTTATTTTATAGTATACATAGTAAAAATTTTTGTGCAAAATACGAATCCATATGTGTAATTCAAAATTTGTGTAAATTATTTTGTGTAACATTTTACACAAAATGTGCGTAAACTTTTATACAACATTGTATGTAAAATTAGTACGTATATTCTCTTATAACAGGCACACAAAAATTACACAAATACTTGTGCAGAATTACAAAATTACACAAAATATGTATAAACAACGGAAAATCATCTTTTACGCAAGTTTTGTGTAAGATTCGGATCCAATTCTTATAGTGCATATAAAAACATAAACTTGGAAAATTAGAATTTCCCAAATATTCAGCAAATACAAGGTATTATATGCCACGAAACATTTAAACATTATTTCTTATTTGTGTCGAAATAGACTCGAAAGCTCATTTTATCCTAAGACTTATTGTCTACGAGAAAATACAAAAGCATGACCCTCTTACGTGGACCTTTTGCTAGCTGACGTTCAAACTTTTTACAAGCTATATTTTCTTAATATACTGCTGAATTATTTGACACTTTCAATAAATGTACAAAGCAAATTTTCGTATAATATTAAACTAAAACTAAATTATCAACAATCTTAGAACATTAAAATTAAAAATATGTAAAGATCGAGTTTACTTTAAAATTCAATACGTTAAGACGGAGGTAAGAATCGAGCAGCTTTTACCTATCTTGCGAATTACAAATACTAGCCGGACCTTATCAGCGTATGTATCATAGTGTATATAAAATGTAAGTGTGAATTCGTGTTCTAAGAAGCGTGAATCTATTTACCTATAGTTATATTATATCAAGGAGAGGTGGTAAATTTTAATATAAGCGTGGATGTGTATGTATACTGTATACACGTAGATGAGAACTTAAGAATTGTGTGTGTACACTTATGTATACGCATGTATATGTATAAATTACCGAACACACAAAATTCAAAGTTGGGATAAAAATCATTATAACAGGATACACGACTGAATTTTCGAAGTCAGAAAAATAGGTTTTTAAAAAAAAACCATATCAAGTTTCAATATTACATCAAAGATATAACACTTTTTCACGTGCAGCAAATCTGATGTAAAGCAGACCCGATTCCGACCCGATTTTAGTATGTTAATCCCCAGCAAAGAAAAAATTATTGATTTCTTTCTCGTGTACTCTACAGGTATTGATTCTTATTTAAATTAGATTTATTTACAATAGTTATTATATGATTATCTGAAACAGAAATATAGAACTAATTATAAATTAAGAATATTTTGGTTGATGGGAGGAATTGAACTGGGGACCACGAGACTGCTGTGCTGATGCTAGTAGATATATCTGGTATATAAATATTACCTATTAAACTATTTTTTATTGCATATACCGCTCTAATATACAAATAATAGTCTTCTCTATTTTGCAATATTTTCATGTTCACTTTGAACACAGACATAATTTTAAACGTTTTAGTAGCCTCGAATTTTATTATTATTTATTAAAAGTTTCTGAAATTAAAATATGTGACGTTTGTTTATTCATTAACTAATAACAGTTACGGATTGCTTATATATTTTTTTCAGATATTATTTGATAGAATTTATATTTTATTTATAATAAAAGAGATTTGGGTGTCAAAGTTGGGTTGGGTGTCAGTAGTACGGACATCCACCCTATATTAATATTATACGTTAAATTTTACATTTATATTTATATTATTCGTAAGTATTTATATAATGTCTAATGCCTTTCTTTTTACGAAAAGATTTATATAATTAAAATATGGAATAGTTATCAAGGAGATGAGAAATACTGACACGATTCTTAACTTTTCGATGCAATTTTTTATATCTATATATATCTTTTGAATCTTTTGTTCTCTTTTATATTGCTAGAATAGAAGAGATATTTATCAAAAACATGTAACGAACTAACCTGATTCCTACCTTACCGGCTTTTTAGTTTTATAATTTGCTCTCGTCATTGAACTTCAAATATATACTACATATCGCTGCAGTTAATTTTTTAAAAGTTTTTATTAATTATTGTAGGAGACAATGGATTCAAAATATACAAGGTATAGTTATATAATGTTATCTTTTTTAATTTATTTTTCTCAAACTATTAACAATAAAAATTTAATGAAAATTTAAAGAAAATATAATTTTTCAAATAATTTAAAATTTACCAAGAAACAAAAACTATTCATTTAAGAGGACGCCAGTTACCGACAGCAGATTCCTACTGTCCCACACATATTTTTTGCTATTTATTTATTAATTTATTTATTGATTTATTTAAATAATAATGATTTGATTAACATAATATTGTAAGTCCCAAAAGAGTACCTATCGATTTTTTTAAGGAAATGCAAAAACAGTTATTGATTTTAGAATATAGATAACTTTTGGTGAAATCTTTCTTATTTCGAAATGTCGAAAACTTGCTAGATAAGGACATCAATAGCCGTCGGTCACTTAATAATTTTAATTAAATACAGTATAAATGTGTTGGTATTTAAAAACCTTACTTACAAGTATGAATGATTTATTTATAGTTGAAGAATAAATAAGGTGATGTGAATTATCCACGAGATACCTACCTTACCGGCTATTCACGCGTATAAATTTAATTGTATAATAAATAAATATGAACTTTGTAATTGAAATTGTAATAATAACAACAATAATAATAATCACAATAATAATAACTAAATTGATAAAAATAATAGTACCATTTATCATATTAATTGTTATAACTAGAATATTTGAGCCAATTACTGTGCTCTGCATCGATTATTTCACCTAATAACTTTATGATTTCAAATTTTCTTAAATGCAAATATCGAAGGGCATAGTAATTGGTTCACTTGCTTTATTGTTATATTACTATAAAAGCAATAATAATTGTATATGAACATAAAAATATTAATTAAGAAAATACTTTAATGTTAATAAAAATATGTGATAATTTCAATATAGAGATCTATATTGCCGACAGGTTACGTCAATATTTCTTAGTCGATGATAGGAAATACTAGTTAGATTCCGACGTGTTATCCCCCACTTTTCCTTGCTTACTAAAAATTAGGAATTCAGACGAGATTCAAATACAGAAATCCTTATTTTTACGTCAGAATCATAACCTTAAAATTAAAAAGCGGAGACCTCAGAATATCAGACGGGATTCAGGCAGGGAATCCGTGAGTCCCGCTCAATATGATGAAAAGACGGGGAAACCGGGTCTGAATCGAAGCTGTCTTCCGTTGGTCCGAAAATCGGGTTAGGATCGGGGCTAATCGCGGGGACACTCTTTAAAATTCCTGCACGGGATCGTTTTCTTTTAATTCAACGTTACCAGTCTTTTATTAAGTATTCTTAAAGTTACAAGCAATTACTTTGAAAGCGATTTCCAATTTTGTATACAAAATCACCGGAGCTCCCTCATAAATAAACTACATGTGATACGCGAGTCGAACACGGCGCGCAAATCTTCCAATCCTGTCGGAGCCGCGGTGGCTGAGTGGATAAGCGCTCTGACTTCTGAACGAAAAGTCGTCGGTTCGAATCCCGGCCGGGGGGACACACCTCTGACATTTTTCATTAAACAAAATAAATAAAGAAAAGTGTTTAAGTGCTGTCACATACCGCGCGACTCTGGTGGTTCGGAATCTACCTAAAAATTGTGTAGGTCCACTGCTAAACGTCCCCCCATAATAATGGGGGAACAATGCTCGAATATAGAGATTCATCTGGAATCCTTTGTGAGCTATAGCTCAACATTGATTCCATTAAAAGATAATATCTCTTTACTGTCCTCGAGAAAACAATATTTTTTTTTCTTAAGTTCATTCTAATATTATTATTTTAGTGGAACTATAAGATTGTTTTATTAATCGGGCATTCTTTAATTCGATAAAAATGCTTTTTCTACTTCTGTGAGGCACTATAATCATAAATTCTTAGTTATACAGAGTAAAAAATAAACGGATACACTGTTAACATTTTTGTTAGTGAATCGTTTGTCTCAGTGAAAATGACATAAATAATAACAGTCAAATTTGCACAAAACTATCTACATATTATAGTCCACGTTTACAGAAAATTTTCTGTTGGATATGACTGACAAATACCTGTTAACATTTTTTAACAGACAACACTTGTCAATAATCATTACTATTCATGGAACACAATGTATCCTACAGGACGAACTGGAGACTAGAGGATTAACAAGGTTTTATTAAACATCAAAACAATGAAGTAAAGAAACTAAAAAACTAGTAGGCGACCACTAATTGCTTATCAACCACTATCTATCATTATTACAAGACTTGCAATCTAGTATGTATCGTACTTTTAATTACTTAGTCCTCATAATTTATAATCGCAATAAAATTTTTTAGTTATACTAATTTTTGTGTATTTTTAACATTTACTAAAATTTATTTCCAGTGAAAGTTTTATTTTACTAGAAAGCTAGTTTACGGTGCTTTCAACTACTACTGCTTTCATCCTGTTAATCTGATTATCCTGTCAAAAATATATAAATTCGCAATAGTAGGTGTAAAGTATGCAGTTTTGTTCATGTCTTGCGGGCGTAAAGTAGTATTTTTATGTATAATGTGCAGTGTGTACGGAGTTGAAAATCGTGAATACGCAGTCATGTGATAAAATCGCATAAAATTGAATTTTTACGCTGTTGTAACGATGGTAAACTCGCTATCTTGCAAAAAATGAAACATTATAGAGCGCACATAAGAGCAACTCTGTACAAACTTTCTGGTAGAATTATAAGACGCGTTGTAAACCTGTATCTATAATTTTATGATTTATCTGTATATTTACTGTTCTCAATACCGTCGAATTACAATTTTATTGATACAAATTGTAAATGTACAGGTTTTCCGTAAATTTACTGTCAAACGTAAAAAACGAAAAATTTGCAAAATTCACAAAAATCTCGTAAAAGTAATATTCTTTCTACCACAAAAGATGACACTTACATTAAGAAAGAATCTATACTAAAAAGACGATGCGACAAATTTAAGAAATACTAGTTTCTGAAAGTAAGAATAACGTTCTTAAAACAAGAACAATTTTTTTATAAACTTTATAAGTAAACTGACTTTCTGAAAATTATTATCTCCCCCTAAGTAACGCATTTTCACTTATTTCCCTATGTCTCGAGTACACACCGTCACACTAACAACAACCCTCCCCCCTCAAAGCGTGACGTAATTATTGAATGATCCTTGATAAAATTGCTCTTATTTCAAAAACATTCCACAAGAACTAATTACCGCTGAGTGTACATTAGAAAAGAATGATTATAAATAAAATGATAATATAATACACTACTATAGAAGACCAGTTTCTCATTTTCCCAACTCTCAGCGTACAATGATTCTACAAGAAAATTCCTTACAGCTAAGACTGCACAAGGACAAAAAAATCCCATAGACATTGTCGTCTGTGCAGCTCGCAAAGAAAAGTTGAGCCTCGCCCGCCGGTCCTTCTTCGTCCGCCTTCACTTCTCTCTCTCTCTTTCTCTTCCACCAGACCGTTCTTTATTCAAACTTGTAATAACGTTTGGCAGATGTTTCTGATATAGGAGGCTGCTGCTGCTGCTTCTGCGGCAGACCCCAAGGCCGTTTTACTCGCGCGAACTTTTATCGAGTCAATTTAAGTTGCGAGTGCGGCGCGACCGAGAGGGGATGTATTTCATCCCCCTACAGCGCGCTCGGACACGTTTTGCTCTCTATACACTCTGTCTTCCCCTCTCCCTCAGCTTTATTTCGCCCGTCTCTCTATACGTAGCTGTGTATATAGATATGTGTGGCAGGGGACCGCGGCGCGGTTCTTATTATCGTTGTATAATATAATGTTAAGAGATTCGATTAGGGAGTGAGCCTCGACGAGACATAAATTTCCTAGGCTCTGTCTTGCTCTTTGGGTATTAAAAGTATGGCGCGCGCGGGGCTACGATAGAGGGATTTTTAAAAGTCTTGGGTGTGTGTGTGTAGTGGGGGCAAGGACATTTTAAAGTTAATATAAGCGACAGCGAGGATTGTGTGCGGGGAATTTTAAAATTTCCTCTGGCTTCCTTTTTTTTGGGTAATGGGATTTTATATACTGCGAGGCGCTGGATAGGAAAGTGTCTCCTCGGTTCAAGTAATTTTATTAGAGTTTCAAGAAGATTTTTATACGTGAGGCCAATTAAATTTTTTAAGGAGATTTGGTTATTAGGCTACCTTTTAGGAGATTATTAAAGAACGTTTCGTGATTATTCTCGGGAACATTTTATTTAAAGATAATGGGGTAGATTTTGAAATTTGATCAAAATCTTTATCAACAATTTTTCCCAAAATTCATTACACTGATACTGGAGTTTTCATTAAAGTAACTCCTTCATGAAAGGTTAAAAGCTTGAAATACGCGCAGGACAGTTAAAAAAACTCCGATTAATTTTTTTTATTTAACACAATTTCTTAGGCTTAATAAAGGTGTTTAACTAAATTAGTTGTATAATTTGTAAATAAAATGAAATACAAAATGTTTAAAATACCTGTGTAAATAAAATTTTTCATAAACTTATATAATACCCCTTATTTTGAGTTTTAAACACATTACGAAATATTATTTTTAAAAATTTAGCGTAATATTTTATTAACGTATTTAAAAGACTTATACAGTTTAAATAAATACCAAAAATGTAAATATTATGAATAATTTGATGAATATATAAAAAATTATTTCTAATTTACTTCGTTTCATGCAGGAACCATCTTAAATTTAAACTTCGCTGCAAAATGAGAAAAGTATTAAAAATGACAAAACTACTTTCAAAATAGATATGTGATGATTTTAATCTTTATTAAAATTCATTTCGCATCTGTCATATTTCGTATTGACATTTTACGTTTGGACGATATTCAGAGAGCGGATAAAATATAAGGGTATAACGATTTTGCCGACGATGTAAATGCGAGAGGGAAAAGCGCGCGCTCGCGCGGTCCCGCGAGTCGAGCTCGACTTTATTTCAACTCACGTGCGAACTCAATCCGAGACTCTATTTTCCATTTCAAATCGAGCGGATATCAAACGTCGGCCGCCTCATCCATATCAATCATAAGATTCCTCGCTCTGCAGTAGCGGCTCTCTCCGCATTAATACACAACTTATAGCCTCGATATAATACTCATTTGTCACATTGATATTTCTCCGATTGGGTTATCGGATTTTTCGAAACCCGTATCGCGATCCGGGGAATTAAATTTGATATTACAGAAGTAGGATATTTATATATTTCGCTGATAAGAACGAACAGATTGTTTTGAGAGATATGTAAATTGAAGCGTTTTTTCCGGATTTTATCGGTTCTTAATTTTATTGAACGAAATGGAATTTTATCGAGAAATATGGTCGACTGTTAGGCTGTTTGCCGTACTAATTTCGGATTCGTGTTCCGACAAAGTAAGAGTCGATGTCACGGTTATCTACCACTCTAGGGACACATGCGGACTTTAAAAGGGTCGTTTAGTTTTTATCTGTGTTTTCGGCAAACATTACTATTTAGATGAAAGTGTGACGCTGATAATTATTTTTGATTGTAAAACTTAAAAATGAATATTATTTTTTGTTGCGTTTCATTTAGTTTTTACTCAAAAAAAACATATTAAAAAGTATATAAATGAATACAAATATTATAACGTCGTTAAAAACAAGATTTTCCATTTATAACAATTGTATTTGAGTAACATACAATTTTTTAATTTCAATATTTATAATTATATACAACAACATTTATTTCAACACTTTCGAAAATATAGTGCTGCCACCTTGCGAACATATCATGCGCTAATTTATTTAGCTTTGTTTTATTTACTACATACGGTCAGTAAGTAAGTTCCTGTAGTAACCATTGAATGATATTTGAAGCACCATAAGAATCTTATTTGGTTAGCGTGCAACCTGCATTACCAACAGTGTGTAAGTTATCTGCTGATCTTATGAAGGGAATGGGCGACTGAAGATAAACAGTGTGCTTCATAAGATATTTCGTGGGATATTAAAATTTTCAAATGAAAACCATGAAGTTTGTTTTGAAAATGAAATAATAAACAAAATGATGACAGTTTCATTAAACGCATTCTCCAAATTTCACGGAGTAACTTATTATCTAAAATAAGATAAAACTTTTGTAATGAAATCTCATTTTAAGATATTGCAGCTTAGGCGCTGTAATTTATAAAAAAACTTAATGAACTTTTGCTTTTTTTCAAGCCGACTTTCTACTAAACAATCGTATTTGCGGCACTTGAAACTTTCTAAAAAGACGGGCATTACCTCAACAAATACAATGATAATAACTTGTAAAGAGATTGAACTTGTACCCTTTTATGAGTATACCCACGCTACCGCAAAAACATTCCCCGTAAAAAAGTAAAATTTCACTCCGCGAGAAACCAAAGGCATCGAAGAACGCGCAAGGTCAAGCTCTCGCATCGTCATTCATAAAAATTCCCCCGAAAGCCATGTACTTGTTTACCTGGCCTAAACAACGAGCATCGAACCGGCTAGCCATCGGTATACGCATTCTCTCTCAGAACTCTCGCAAAGTCGCACCTCGCACATAATCACGCGGGCCGCTCAGACGGCGTCGTGCCCTGCGGGCCCTGCGGGCCCCATTAAACCGACTCTCAGCGCGCGGCCATAAGTTTTAAAGTCAATAAATGTAACGGTACACAGGTGCACTTTTCAAATTTACGCACACCTCCAGAAAGTGAATAACGGATCAACTCTCTCTCTCTCTCTCTTTCTCTTCCCGAGGCTTCATTAGGGTGTACAGCCGTAGACGCCGGGGGAATAATGACCCCCGCGCGACGCGACGACGCCGACGACCTTATTCGTATGGTACGAGCGAGCTATAAAAGCTAAGCTACTACAGCTACCTCGCTCGGCTTTATTTTTTTGTCGGGCGCACGTTTTGTTTGTCTGCGTGGGTAAGGAATGCGCGAGCGTAGCGTAAAGTATACACGCGTGGAGGAGGCGAAAGCGCGCGTCGGACGCGAGTAGTTTATTGCGCGCGCGCGGCGTCGCACGGTCTACCGCGACGCGCGGATTTTTAACAGGTGGATTGCACGGGAGCGCGGCGTGACGCACCGATAAGGATAAAAGGGATTGGGAGGATTTTTAGCTGGGGGCTGGATGTTGGATTGAGAAGGGATTGATTTTTATGCGTAGGAGAGTAGATTGAATCGTAGCTTATAGGTTTGACATTTTTTATACGCATAGTTAACTAGTTAGGGCCAAATCTTATAAATATTATAATACTCAAAACTAGTGTAATTATATAATGCTAAGTATAATAATTCTGAACACATTAATTATTTGGAAAGAACAGTGTGAAAGTATGTTTTTTATTATAGTGAGAAAAACAAAAGATTAAAGATTCCATCTACCAGGATGATACAACCAAAATTGTAGATTAGTCTGTTTTGTTGTTTATTTTATTTATTTTATTTTATTTCTTTATTGTTGCCCCTTTCCTTTTTTTCCCTTGAATAGTTTTTGACAACTATTATGCTTATATCGATTGAAACGTTTTAACGACTTACCTACAACGTTCAAGACAACATGTTAGCCAGGTCAAATCAGTCAGTAAGGTTGCTGAAACGTTTCTAAAATGTTTCTTCTGTCAGGACATTAAGTATAGCCTTCATACTATGTTTCTGTGACGTTCTCGAAACTTACTTACGTTTCTAAGTTTCCAAAAACACATTAGATAAATGTTTCTACAGCGTTTCTTGGCATGGGAGTTAAACCTTTAGCGAGGCCTGTAGTCAAAACATTAAAAATACGTGATTGCTTGAGGATTTTTATTTAAATTAATAGACTTATTTACGATTAATTATTTATTCAAAAAAATAATATATTGTATAATATTATATTATACATTACACAACTTACATTATTATGCTGCTCTGCATGATTTCTTCGCTGAATCATCTGAAATAAAAAATTTAACAAGATTTAGTGAATAATTGAAAAATTTTATGATAACTTTTTATGTAATTAACAAAAAATGAAAAACTTATAATCGAGAAACTAATTTTGATATGTCCTCCATGTTATCAAAAATAAAGTTAATAATAAATCCTATCTTCATCTACCAACGACTAGATTAATAATAGACATAAACAATTTTCATGAAACTGTCTGTTTCACGGCTCCACTTATAAATGCTATTAATAAACAAAATAATTAAAACCTTGCGATTGTATACGCTAAATGTAATATGCTTATATAATATTCAATCACATTAGCTAGAAAAATTAGCATCGGTCATACAATATATAGGTCAAATATGAACAAAATGTCAGCTCCATGGAATATTTTTATTGTAAGATTACAGTGAGATGTATCGAGATGTACCTAACTACATGTAAGATTTAAGTAATTTAAAAATTGTGGCCCTCAAAATATATGTCTATGTAAACATTTTGTACCCAATCAGAATTTTTGAATATTTAATTGTATTTTAAAAAAAATAGTTAAAGTGTGTCCCTTGCACAAATAGTTAGCTCCGCGGCATCAAATATCCATGTATATCTATCATAAATTTTTCTTCTTGTACGTGAATTCGACGTATTATACCTAAATACCAAGCCTATAATGTGCATCCTTAAATGAATATATAAGTCTGTATACAATAAAGTATATATGGCCGGTGCCACGGAGCTGACCAAAACCTATTAATAATTTTGTAAAAATTGCCCATATATACTGACTAAATCTTTTTCAAGTTTTAATTTCAGATGATCTAGCTTCTCAAAATTGTGCTCATCCCGCAACGTCTTAAAAAAAGTTTCCTGGAAAACGAAACTCTTTCATTTTTTAATATTTTACTGCGAAGAAATTACCATAAGTTATTCAATATATACGTGTACATTTCAATAAAGAACTAACTTAAAAAAAAATCATATTTTTCCAGCCATTGACTAGATATATGACTTCTTTATTTAAAATGAGGCATTAGAATGAGAATAAATATTTGTTCGCAAACTAATTGGATCAATTACAATGTTGAACCGAGACCTGTCAAGTGATTAGTGCAGCATCGATCAATTGAAACGTAACCCAAATCGCCAATGAAGAATGTACTTTACAGTTCAGTCGAACGAAAGTTAACCGTGCCTCGGTATAAAAATGCACGGCGATGCCGAGCCTTTGACCTCGTGAGCGAGCGACTGCATGAAAAATTGCACCCGGCGTGCAGACTGTAATCTACTTTCCCGCGCGCGAAATTCGGTCGCGTATGATGCCTGAATGGTAAGACGCTGATTAATCTATATACGAACGATCGCTATGGGCTGTTACATCCGAGCGCATTCATTTTTCTTTTTTTTTGTTCTTTAAGGGGCAATAAATCGGCGCGCAATCATTCATGTCGTTATACGCTTAACTCGTAAAATGCCGTTCGACGTTAACTTTAGAGTGATAATCAAATTATATACCGTCTTTTGAGAGCTGTTATGTGTGGTAAAGAGGTGTAATCTGATGGTTTAATTATTGCGCGTTAATGAATTTCAAATAAATATTATTATTATTAAATAAGACTTAAAGTTCATTATCAAATTTGTTCTAATTTTTGTTTATTTTGTTTACTTCTAATTTTAACGAAGTACCTAGACATTATTATAGGGTCATATTAAAAGGTGATTTTGGCCGTAATAATATTCACTCAAGTGTCTTCAAAATGCATTAGTCATTATGTCGCGCCAAATTTCATAATAATTACACGTTAGTCCCTAACAATAAGCCATTTTGAGAAAATTTAAACGGCCAACCTTATAAATATCTTTATAATGACCTAGCCGACTCAACTGAAGTGTAGTTATATGCAGACTTTGTGCAGTTCTTTATCTTCATTGTCAAGATGCTATTATACTCTAAATGTAGTTTGTTGATGTTAAGTATTCAATGAACATCGACAGAAGTAATTTACAAATTAATGTTTGATTTACATAAAAATGTTATCCCTTAAAGTCAATCCATTACTTATACTATTCAAATTACAATATAAGTGCACCTATAAATAGTCTTATCAGCAGAGATGTTTTCGTTTCCTCAGTACACTAATGCACTACTACCATATGCACATAATTAGTGCGCAAAGTAGATGATTCCCAAAAACAAAAATACGAGTGCGGGAATCACCTAGGCGCTCGAGCTGCGTATATTATTTCTTCAAACAAGTGTGCAAAGCAATTGTCATGTAATTACAACATGTGCAAGTACTCTAATTTAACACCTATTGGAACCATACGCAAAGTGACTAGTTTGCGCACTCAGTGTGCAAAGTAGTCATTTTGCGAATGCTTGGAACAGTGCGGAAATTGAGTACTTTTAGCTCGCAATCCAGTGTGCAAAATGGAACTTTGCGTACGCTGTTTGAAAATAGTACATTACGCAACGCGTGCGCGCAGTAGGCAATCTCGCACGAGTGCAATTTGTAGCTCGAGCGAAGTGAGGGTGATAAAAGCACGAGTGCGAGACTACATGTGCGCATTAGTGGCGCACACTATTTTTACATATAGCGGGCGCAAAGCTCGATTTTGTGCTCGCAGTGTGGAAACATAGAATATAAAGCCAGAAAGTATAATGTACATAAAAATAAATTAACCTAATTAATACGTATTAAGATTATCTAGAAAGTCTATTGACAACATTTTAGAATAATCAAAAAATAAAAAATATTATTACGATATTATAAATGATTTTTATTTCTTTAATAAAACCACAAATTTTCAACTTTATTATCATATATTCTAGCATTTTGAATTATCTACTTATGCTATGCTGGGGTTTAAATTCTTTTTAAAACAATGCTTATCTGAAGATTCCTCTGTCTTATAAAATGCTTTAACAATACTTTATCAATAGAAAATAAATTAATTTATATAATAGAAATAATATCTTCAACACGACAAGGAGAGACCGCACGCTACATGAAACGAATTTCGATCAAGTTTCGAAAAGTGCTTTCCGGTACCAAAAAATGAAGACCAGCATCTAGAGTTGTTCTACTATAAGTATGCAATGTTCAGTGAAAAATCTGTTTCCCGCAGCTTCGACACTCTCCTCTCAAGATTAACAACCACCTAAAAAATAACAATCATTACACACCCATCCCCCGTCATTCGATAAACAATTCCAAACCTTCCCGCTCGACCGGCAAGTACATACACACGTGTATGTACCCACTAATGCGCGCACTCCTCGCATCGCGGCGCGCAATTAATAAACGCAAAATGTGAACCACGACGCGGCGCGGCGCCGAGAGATCGGCGAGTGGGGTACGTATAATACCTGCACACAGCGCCTCCAGCTCCGCGCGTTCTCACACACAGCGGCTGCAGTGCCGGCGCAGAGGACAATGGCCCGATCGGCTGCTCTCTCGCTCGCACTCGCACGGGGTATATAGGTATATACGTACAGATGCACGCTCTTCGTCTCTTTGAAAACTTTCCTCTCTCTCGCGCGCGCATCGCTGCACTTCGAGACTCGGAGAAGAAGGAGAGGAGGGGATGGAGGAGCCGATATGTGGTGAACCTGTCTCGGGGGCCCACCGAAGTATTTGGAGAAAAGAGGCGACTCTCGTCTGAAACTTCTCTCCTCCGGAGGTGCATCTCTCGCGTGACTCTCGTACGAGACCGAGGCGTGTGTTATTACGAATCGTGCATTTTTTTAAAATCAGCTCGTGTCGCATTTTTAACTTTTCATACGAGATTGGCAATTTATGAATTGGGTGTGATAAGAACTATGGAAGTCGGGGCACCATTTTTAAGTTTTCTATTTAACATGAACATTTTAAATTATATAATTAAGAAAATAATTTTTTTTATTATTATGCAAAAATGACTTATAAGACCCGGAAGCTCTTTGCACGTAATATTTTATTATTTAGTATTCGTGCAGACTATAAAATAGAGATTGCGCGCCATTTAGATCATACAATTTTTTTTTCTTAAATTTGAAAGCTTATCGATAGCGAATCTTCGGACTATTTTTTCTAAAACAGACTTAAGTTCACGCTGATAACATTTATACAAAATAATTCTTGGTGAACTCATTGCACTATACTTAAAGAAAGAAACTACAATGGCCTATGTTTTATTTTTCAAAAACCGTGAGTCCGGTATTGTTAGGCCTCTTCGAACATTGCCATTGATTGGCATATTCTCAGCTATAATCCGATTGTTTATTATTTTCTAAAAAACAAACCTTAACTCGAGCTATAGCTAAGACTCTAGTCCAATAAAACAAACTAAGCTATTTTTTTTATTCCAGTCAAAAGCAGCTTTTCGTAACTTAAGGTGGTTCATGCGTCAATACGTACCTAAAATATAAATTTTTTTTTGATAATCTGTTTTCATATTACAATATGAGAAACGATATAAAGTAATCAAAGGACACTTTAAGCACCAAAAAAATTTTTTTTCAACAAAATTTCCATATTGTAAAAGAATAAATATCGTCGACTAGAGAAAGATTCGACAACACATTGGAGACTTTTTTACTTTCTATCCGATTTTAATTCTGAAGGTATCATTTTGTTCCTTGAACAATTTCAGGGGGACTTGGTGATATAAAAAATGCAGAAAACCGATGAATCTGTAAAGTAACAGCCAATAGTTTATAATTGTACACCTACAAATTAAAAAAAAACACGAGTATTGACTTATAAACAATGTAGGCTTTAACTTTGCGGGTTCATCGGTTTTTTGCAATTTTTATATCACTAAGTCCCTCTGAGATCATACAAGGAAAATAATGAGACCTTCAAAATTAAAATCGGATAGAAAATAAAAAAGTCTCCAGTGCTTTGTCGAATCTTTCTCTAGTCGACGATATTAATTTATACTTTTGCAATCTGGAAGTTTGTTTTAAAAACCTTTTTTTTCGTCGCTTGAAGTGACCATCTTTTATCTTATATCGCTTCTTATATTCTAATATGAAAACAGTGTATCATATAAATCTATAACATCTCTGTAAATATGTATTATTATTGAATGTAGTTTATTGTTTTTGTCTTGCACAAAATGAACATCTAATCTAATCTAATCTAAAATGTTTATACATTTTAGGTGCACATTGACGCCTGAACCTCAAGCCATTTTCAAAATACACGATTCACGTATATAGAAGGAAGAGGGAAAGGAAGACAAAAGAGAGAAGGCGCGTTGAAATCTCGCTGCAGCAGCAGCGGCAGCAAAGGAGAAGGAAGGAAGGACGCCGGCGACGGCGGCAATCGGAATGTGTGCAGCTTTATACTTTGCCCGCGTGTCGTGCGCGAGGCGCACGGAGCCGCGACTGCTGATTCACGCGCACGCACACACACGCGCGTATAAAGCCCAGGCTTGAAAGAGAAGGAGACACGCGCGCGACGTGCCAAGGAGAGACTGGAGACAGCGAAACGAGAGTGGGGCGAGGGGAGAGGGCATGGAAATAGACAAATATAGGGAGGTTAAAACGCGACCGAGCGAATGGGAGGGCAAAAGTGGAGAAGAAGCGCGGGATAAGGGAACGAGAGAGTGAGAGAGACTGCACGGGGCAGAGTTAAATGGACTGAGGTACGGAGAATGGAATATATAGACTATACAGGGAACGTATAATTATAGTTCCAAAAGAATGGGATAGGGACGATGGGAAAAAACTTGTCGTAATGAACGCATGCAGAAAAGTGCGTATGGAAAGCGAGGCAAAAATGATTTTACGATCCCGCCCATCTGTAGTGGAGTTCCTATACGTCTGTATACCCATCTCTTACTCTGTATAGTTAGGTCCTGTCTTCAGGTGCACTTTAGCAGAGTCTCACCTTAGCTTTCTTGATCGAATGACACTTATCCTATTTACGTAAACGTAATTTGATTTCTACTAAAATCTGAAGAGAAATGTGTACTCTATTCATTCTACTGTACTTAATGTAGTCTTATAATTTCTACACGAGCGCTATTCAAGATTGAAAGTCGCAGCGAGTTTCTGTCAATCTGCGGATGAAGACAAGACATTATCCTTCGCGTATATGTATTAGTGCGTGCGCTCTCTACCTCAACTCAAGAAAGTGCGAGCGAGACGCAGACACACGTCATTTCTTACCCTACGGAGCAATACAGATTCGCTTTAATTTTCAATCCTGAATAACACTCTGCTAATTCTAAGGCCACATCAAGTATACACTTAGTAAAGGGAGTAGATTTTTCTTAATTTTTTAGTACCAATCAAACTTTGTTTATACACAAACACGCTGCATGTCATTCCATGAGAAAAGTTTCCAGCGAGTCTCTATCGCCCTGCAGTGGAGACAGGGCATAAACCCACCGTTCTCCATCTCTCTCTCCCTCTTACGTATCCCTCCTACATACACCAAGCGCGAGCGAGTCAGAGCCAGAGTCTCTCTCCCTCTCTCCCTCTCGTCCTGGCGTTCACCAACACACCGGCGACTCACCTGCGGGCGCAGCGCCCGCGCCGCTAACGGTATTAATACCTTATACCTGGGAGTCGCACACTATAGCACGCGGGCTCGCGGCAGGATCGAGCAGCGCTCGGATGGACGGTGGCGCCACGTGGTGCTCGACAGCGGCGTCAACTCTCTCTCTCTCTCTCTCTGACGCGCGAGCGCCGTGTGTTTCGTTTCTCAGCTCCTAGGCGAGGTCGAGAGCAGCAGCAGCAGCAGCAGCAGCAGCAGCCCCGCATACCTGCGAGCGCGAGCGCGTCCGAAAGGCCAGAGAGTGCGGCTGTGCGTGTGCGCGCTGCCAGTGTCCAGCTCCGAGTGTACGCCGTGCACGCAGTTTCGTCGTGGTTCTCGTCGCGAGTAGAGTTCCTGGCGCGAGTATCCTTGTCGCGCTATACTGGAACTGGAGAACGCACGCACGCGCGCGCGCGAGTGTGTGACAACGGCCGTGCCGATCTTTTTTTTTTGTTTTCGGGGGAGGTATATGTATAGTTGTTTGGTGCGGTGGTGAATCTCGAAGAAGAGGAAGAAGAGTAAGGAGGCGAAGAAGGAGGAGGAGGATTTTCGGAGGTTCTCGCGTTGGAGGAGTGCGCTGGCGCGGAGAAAATCGGTTGGAAAAGCGCGTGTGTGTGAGTGCCGCAAGGGGGAGGAAAAGAAAAGCGGAGAAACGCCCGCAAGAGAGTTCTCGACGTGGAGATAGCTGTGTACGTGTATAGATATATACACGCATATATACAGGTGAGTAAAAAAGTCCCCTGTACAGTTTCTCGCTCTCTCTCCGTCTTCGTTCGTCTCGGTGGTGTCGTGGATATATGCGAGAGAGCGGGAGAGAGAGCGAGAGAGCGAGCCCCGAACGGGAGAGACATCGACGTCCGGTTGAGATACTTGAATGGCCGGTTTAGAATCGAGAGAGCCGGACTCGTTAAGACTTTAAGAGCCGATGTGTGTGTATAGGTATTGTGCGTGTGCACTGTGTATACGTGTACGAGTGTCGCGTTGGCTGGCAGGAGATTCTGTTACCGAGGTATATGGGAGGTGTACGTGCTGGCCGATTCTGGTAAACAAATTAGAGATCGGTATTGAGGTTTTCCGCGGATTTTTGGGCTTTCTGTCGTAATCGTGGTCGTGATCGGTTTACGAGAATTGATCGTCTTGTTGAAGGTGTATTCGGAGATAAGGTCTCTTGAGTCAAAAAGAATAATCTTAAATGCATTAAGAGAAGGATATTATTAATATCGTACGCCAGGAACAAGAGTATGGCAACTCAAAAGATTTTAACTTGATTGTTGGAAATAAAATAGCTAATACCAAAATAAAAACTCTTCGTACATTACGATAATTATTACGACGCTACGGTTTAAAAAAGAAGTTTGAGTTGTCATAGTGTTGTTCTGGGGATGTACTTTCTTCAACGTATATTGTAATAGCGATGATCATTTGAGCCAACCTATAAACGTTAACTTACAATATATGTATTAATTTCAATAATATTCTTTTCTCAATAAACATTTTTGTGAATCAAAATCATTTCTATTGATTCAAAATGGAATCTTTTTATTATTTTTGTAATGTCCTGAATTGAATCTTTGTTGAATAATATGTTATCTCTCAACGACATATTTAAAAGTTTTCTTCTTGGTTGATCAAGACATTATTTCATTATGTGTGGCATTGTATTTCTCGAGGATAAGTAAAGTATCCTGGAGTTTATGAAGTATGCGTAGACGTGGTAAACATTGACTGGCCCTAATACGTTGTCATAAAAAGTACAATATGTCAAATTAGAAATTTTGAAGACTTGACGAAAGGACATCAACAGATCATTTGTAACAACTAGAAATTTAACGTGGATAATGATGATGTTGCAGCTTACTCTGTGAATGACGAAAGTAATCTTGATAACGTAACGTAATTTCACTAAGCGCAATTAAGTAAAATTAACGAACCATTCAGGAAAGGCACGTGCACGACGCTGTACAACTGTAACTTAATGGTCGATATAAAATACATTTCTTTCGGAAACTTGAACTATTATGGCTAAAAATCGAACGGTAGAAACTTTATGTACTAATTATACGATGACTCATGCACAATTTCGTTGACCATTTCGCTCCTGTGGGGTCCTTTTGACACATTTAACAATGTATTGTAAACTTTCCACAACTTTTTCAAAAATAAATGTAAACAACTGAGTAGCGTAACAATATATATCTGTTATAAAGAGTTCTCTACCAAGAACACATTCAAATATCAATTTTAAGGCTAAAATATATTAAAAACTAAAAGAATTTGTCAATATTGTATTTAAATTTGTCACTTTACACTTATTTGATGCATAAATACACGAGAAAAGAGTTTTTTTATACAAAGAACAATTTGGCTTAATATTAATATATCAATAGAGTAAGGATAGATAACAAGCACATGAAAATTCTTATACTTTTTCATCGTATTACTTTATTATCTTAATTCGACAGTGCTTAAAACTCTAATTGAGTCCGCAAACCTTTACTTACCCCAACTGTAGCTAAATCTACCTATAGAAAAATATAAGAACTATAAAATTTGTTGTTTACGACCATCATTAAATCAATCCAAATCTCTATTCATTATCTATAAATCAATATTAATTTATTTGTACACATTACCCCGTGAATTAACATAGCTAATGTACGGAGTATCTCTTCTCTCAGTTACTGCCATAAAATAATTCCGGAAAAAACGACTTCTGAAGAAAAGAAAAAAGCTATATTCCTTCAACACACAAGTCCCATAATCAAACCTGACATCGCTTCCTCCCCCAAAAATCCACCCAAAACCCAACCCTTGAACCTCAACCACCGCACTCTCCGATCTCCTTGTACATATACGCCAATACACATCGAGCGGCCGCGGCTCACACCCAGCGTAGCTGCACCGTTCGCCACCGCTTCTGGCGCGAATTCCATCGGCGGCCGCGCATACCTCCGCACGAGATCGCTCCCTCTCTCTCTGTACGCGTTCGCGATCGTACACCCAAGTAAAAGTAAACGGCGCTTTTCCATGCATAGAATACACACAGCGGAGAGCCCCCGGAATACAACGAGAGGGAAAGACACAGAGCGCGCTAAGTCGAAAATTAAAACCGGCATCATCTCGAAGATGCAGCGGCCGTGCCTCTGCATACCCAGACCAGACACTGCGCGCGTACATATACGTGTACGTGTACGTGTACGTGGATGTAAGGTAATATGCGAGAGCGGCCTTTCTCTCTTGAGTGTGTTTCTCTCAAGGTGTACGTTATATACGCGCAATCCTCGAGGAATTCCCGTCGTGCTGATGCTGCCGAGTGTGTGTCTCTGTGTGTGTGTGTGTATCGACGAAGAGGATGATGTCGCGTGGTGACGAAATGGGTATGAGATGTACGGAGGTGTGTGCAGTGCAATTGCAACGTACTTGGGCTTTGCTTAGGCGTTTGTTGCAGAGGTGTCGTTTTTTAATGCAATGAACTGAGATGGAAGGATTGTTACTCGTTTCATTAATTCCACTTTGAGAGGGTTGAAAATTGGACTCTGAAAATCGCTTTGAAAGTCAAAATCGAAATACCAATGACGCGTCTTCTTTGGCACTTTAATAGCGTCTCGCTTTGACTTTTAATGTTAAATAACATTACAGTGATAATTGCTAGTAAATTTTAAGGAGTTCTATTGTGCAGAGATTTGTTTATTCTATTTTTTCATATTAAAAAAGTTTTGCTTTTCTAAACAGCATAAATGTTATTCGATATTGAAAGTTAAAGCGAGACTCTATTAAGCTGCCAGTGAAGACGAAGCATAAAAGTATAAAACCAAGGCCAAGCCGCGCAGAAATAAGAAAGATCAATATAAATGATCTTAAAATCATTTATCTAACAAAACATAACACTGAACGATAAGGGCTGTTAAAATATAGTATTATGATCTATTCAATATCATTTAGAAATATTTACAAAATAATGTTTTAATAAATTTAATAATATTTTATTATTACTATTAAATTATTAAATTTAAGATCTTAAGCATATGTTTTAAAATCCTTTGTAAAGTGTAAAGTTCTAAATTTAAAAATATGTTTATTATTTATTTATTTATTTGAAATCTAAAAAGATTTTAAACCTTTTATCAACAGTTATCAATAATTACACATGAAAAACTATAAAACCAAAAGAGAAGGAATAATAAACCAAAACAAAAGTCAAACAAAATCGTTTGTGAAATCTTTCTGTGCACTGCATGGAATTCAAGTGTCTCGCAGAGCAATTTGAAATTTCGGGTTTGTTGCCTTAGTTTTAGTTTTAGTGTTATTCTTATTTTGTATTAGTTTACTCTGAAAGTGATTCGTAGAGGGAAATTTTGAAAACGTAAAATAGAGCAGATCTAACGGGTAAAAACCATGCTCTTGCGAAACAGCACAAAGAGGAAAGAAACGAAAATGCGACCGATATCGCCACGGGCCTGATTTCCTTGAGATCGCAGGGAATTCCTGCTGTTGCTAGAGGGAAAATTAAATGTTTAGATGGGAATTGTTACATAGAGTTTGTGGAGAGGTATTGGCGGAGGTGCGATTAAAAACTTAGTGGTGAAACTCGGAGAGCGATAATTCGACGTTGCGCGATAGTATGAACAGCAGCAGCAGCAGCAGCGGCAGCTGTTGCTGTTGTTGTATTGCACTACTGCCTGAGATTGGCGATCGAGCTGTCGAATACTTGTCGCAAAGTATCTATTGCGACGTTTCAAGACTCAAATGGTGACAAATTTGAAAAATAAAATGCAATTTTATTATGTAGATTTCTTTAATATCCAAAAAAATCTTGAAAATAATGATATTTAGAAATTATATCCCAAATACATATTGGTAATTGTGTTTTTAAATTTGATGAAATTATATATCCAATAAGATAATACGGTATTGCAAATACTAATTTTATAGTATCCGATTGGTACACGATTAATAAAGTAATTGTAAGCAACATATTTAGCCTTATAACTATTACTTTTTATTTACCATTGATAATTTGTCAAAAATATCTTGGTTGTATTTGCTAACTTTTTATTTAATGGTCATGCTAATAACTTTATTTAGGCTGATATAAATAATCTAACATATCAGTTCTGATTATTTTGAAAATGGTTTTTAGCCTGAAATAGAAATGGCTTAAGATATATTTATGTATATTGGTATAGAGTTAGTAACGATAGAATTATAGGAAACGATGTTCATTTCAGTTTTGGTTGAGAACTCATATAATTTTACTAACGAACAAACAAAACTTATCCATACGCCATTCTCCAATACTCTGCAACAAACATCATCCGAGCATACATAACGGTGCAAAATCATCACCACCTATCCCCCACAAAAAAAGCCCCACCGATGCGCATCGCACTGACACACAAGTCACTAACTGAATTTCAACAACACCACCCATAATTATCCAAAAACTCGCGTTATATATCCCCGTTTCAGCGCGGTCGATCGATCAAACGCCACCGCGCGCAGATACACCCAGAAAATTATGAGCATAAAGGACAGGAAATTAAAACTCAACGCTCGGCTCCAAAAAAAAAACAACAAACCTTCACCCATCACACGCACGCAAAAAACCCCGCCACGGGATGAATATGAATCCGAATCCGAGTCCGCATCCTCTCCGTCCGTCGTCGTACGTCGTGAGTCACGCGCATACGTATAAAACTCGCCGAATGCTTTCAGGCCCCCCGACAAGAGACACAAAAAAGAGGTAACGAGAGAGACGAAAAAACCGGCGGCGGTATCCGCGAGCCTCGCCGATATTCTTTTCTCAGGATATAGTATCTTGCGCGCTCGCGGGGCATGATTGGGTGAAAGTACGAGTCCCGAGCGCAAGGGCAATGAATCGCGCGCGCGGCTCTGGCCTCATGACATTGTCTGTCAGACTCGCTGTACGCGCGAGGGTCTGCGAAGTATGTGTATGTGTGTGTGTTTTCTCGTGTGTGCTCGAGGCACACGGCATTAACGGAGTCGCAGACCGTTATCGTAATGCTCTCCCGCTAAGTCTCTGTGTGGCTGACTGCTTCGCCGAGTAAAGTTGGGTCTTTGATCGTGCGTGTTAATTGGTGCGTGGGGGGAAGTATGGTGATGTCTTGCTTACAGGGAGAAAAATAATTCGCTAGTGTGATAGCTCGATTGAGGTGGATACTAGTGAAATGAGAGGGGTTGGGGTGATTTGGTTATCATTAGTGAATTTTTTGTGGCGTCGAGCATGGAGTGGACAATAGATCATGCTAATGCATGGAGATTGTAAGTTAGGTCAGGTTAACTCGGTCGTGACCGTAGTAACAACAGCGGAAAAATAATTTTTCTCGGTTTCCTTTACTCGTTAACAATCGATGGATTGTATTAGGATATTGACTTTAAATAATATCTGCTGAGATATGTCGTACCATTATAGCAGATGCTTACACCCGATAGGAGTAGCAATGAGCAAGCTCATTACTTGTCCTGAACAAGGTTGACAATTAGCAAATTTTCGCTTAGGTATACACCTAAAAACTGTATAAGTCATAAATTTATAGTATTAGCGAACTATTCTTCTCAGTATTTTTATCTGATTGTAGTGTTTAGGTGCAGGGTTGCAATAGAAGTCCTTTGATTCTTAATTATAGGAAATCAATTCGTCAGTACCAATTCTTATACTGAAAATGAAATATTTGGTTTCCATTTGTGCTCTTAAGAAACCTGAGTTTTTATTGGGATTATTTCTTTTTATGAAATGTATTAATGCAATATGCTAGTGTGAAATTACGTATCGAGCAAACTTATGAGTAATTACGAGCAACTATGGGCCGTTACAGGAAAGTTATACATATACTATAAGGCTTTAAAGATTACATGTTTGAGATTACCATTACATAAATTCAGTCGATGCAAATCGAGTCCTAATTATTTCTAATAGAACTGGCATTCCTCTAGTAGAAATCAATCAAATTCTGAGCCATTAATGGTAGATTCCTGACTCAAATGAGACTGATTTCTTCCAGGATCATCACTACTTCTAGTATTTTCACTTCAAAACCTAATAATTAATTAGGATAAAAAATATAACTCTCCTTAAAAAAAAACAAAATTCAATTGTAAACGATCAAACTTTAATTCCAGTAGTTGTTTTTTCATTGTTTTTTTTCTGATTTCAACTGTTTATCGATACCCCATAATTTACTGAACATGTCTCCCAGGGTTTCATTCTCTTAAACTGATCCTTATTATTGTACAGTCGTAGAAAACGATTATTTTTAAAGATGACCTGATGAATCACTAATGTTGGGTTATACTTTCTCCACAAACAATTTCAGCGTCATGGTAATTTGGAACTCACGTCCATATAGTTTGGTTACCCATGATTACCACACTTCACATTCTCGTAACAATCAAAAGTCATGATCGTATCGCGATTAAGTCACACAGCTTGTCTCCGAATCTCCGATCAAATGAATGTTACAGTACTCTTACGAAAAAAAAGTTCTTTCGCATTTGCTTTGCTCAATCGATGCACACAATACATGATGGACCACGCATATGTAGGTTACAATTATATGTTCACGGTTCGCCGTAGCATTTCACAGCACTTCAAAGATCTAAAGAAGACAACATATGGTAAAATCTTAACTACAACCATTTTATAGCTCATCCTAAATACCTCGAGTCCAATTTAGCTACAGAATCCCAAGCACTCGGTAAAACGCATCACCACAATCTATACAAAAACCAAAGATTCCGCGAATATAAATATTCCTGCAAAGCGTGATAAACCACAGCTGATCAGAAAAACATTCACGCGTGCACGTGGTACACATTGACAATGGCATAATTGCGCGTACATACGAGTATACACACGCGTGGCCGACCTCTTTCCATTTACACGGATTCGCAAAAGCCTAGAAACCTCTGCGCGCAAACGCCATGTACACACAGCCCGATTGTAAGTCAGCTTTTAACTGTACTATACCCAAACCCGAACGAACTCGAAGCTCACGCGTATTACGTTTCTTTTTCCCCGCGTCGGGCTCTCGCGTAGCGTGACATCGTTTTCGGCTTAAACTTTTTAGCGCCTTCATTAGCACGTATATTATCTCTCTCCCTCGCGTTATCTCTCGGTCAATACCTATGCACACTATACGTACATTACACGCGCGTGCGAAACCAGTAGAGCGCGAGAACGGCTTATCACCTTCAACTGCTGCTGCTCCTGCTGCTGTGTGCTCGCTCGGGAGGAAGATATCCAGGTCGTCGCTAGGCTATACGCTGCTAATCGAGATTACACGTGTGTGTATAAATCGGGGAAAGGCGCATTCGAAACGATTCGATTCTCGGAAGCGGGAAAATTAGTATTCGATCGGGGAGATGCGTGTACCTAGATCGATTTTTTACTCCTCGCGAGGATAGAAAATGTAGCTGTTGGAGCGCGTATTTAAAGGTCAGTTGATATGATATTTCGATTGGCGCGTGTATATTGTATGTACGTGTACGTTCCTCGCAGGGAATTCTTGACCTAAATTTTTTGCTCCTGGCTTGTGAGCGCGGGTATAGCAATTTATATAACTGCATTTTCTTACGCGTTTCAATGAAATATTTCATTGACAGTGCGCGCGACTGAATTCCTCAGTCTATGCGCGCAGAGGAGAACTTGATGATCCGCTGGAATGTAACTTTGTTCTTGAGATTCGATATTTGCCACAGGTTTGTTAGTGTTGGTATTGTGTCAAGGAGCTAATGATTCTACACTAAATGCTTAATGAACGATGTAAAGTGAAGTAACCTGTTAACCGTGTAAAATTTATTATGATAGTGACTTGTATTTTCGTGGATATTTGCATTTTAATGGAATCCACATGAGTGGGGAAATATTCTTGGGAAATGTTTAACACTTGGTTAACGGTAAATCGCAAGCAATTATCGTAACAATTATTAATGTTCTTCTCGCTTTTGCAGCAGTCTATATGATATTGCTGTTTAGTATATAAGCTGCAGCATAATCGCACATTTTTGAAGAAAGAAGATTTACTTGACGTTATTTTTCAATTCTTCCATTTACGATTCATAATTTGTATTTATTTAAAATATTAACAAAGAATGTCTATAAGGGATTTTATTATAGCTCGTTGCAAGTTTAAGTCTAAAATTCTTGAGATGTTTGTTGTTTATTTATGTTCCCGGAATCACCCAGAATTCAAAGAACGTCCGCAATAGAAAATTCTTTTGAAAATTATCGAGTTCTATATCCATAATTCATGAAAGGAGTACTTACGTATTTTCAGCGTTGAGTTTATTTTTACCTTAATTTTAAACGCCATTTTAACGTTACCTGTGTATAATTTATTATAAAGCATTACATTAGCGAACTATAACTTCCAATACAAAACAAACCACGGACACCTCTAATCAATTTACCCTGCACACAACCAAACAGTAAAATGAAAATCCCCCATTACTAGAACACGATCGAATGCATTTAACTGTATAGAGATTTAAACTATTTTGTATCACAAGAATACCCGAGCGCTCGAGCCATAAAAAATTGGAAAGGATCGCGGCGAGCGGCGCTGCCGGTGGCCATTCCTCTATATTCTCGTCGCGCGAGCATTGAAATTCCCGGGGCTGCGCGCTATCGGACGATTATGCGCGCGCGAGTTTATATATGCCTCGCTCGTCGTGCAATAGGTGTTTAAAAAGAAAAGGAAGAAAATCGAGCGCGTAGTGCAAACTAGTGATAATGTTATTACTTTATTAATTGGTTTATTATAATCCTTTCAAACCCGAAGTATATCTAGCCAGGATACAACATTTTATTAAGTGAGATTTGACTTGTTATGGTCAATGTATGAAATTCAAGTCGTTAAATTCAATATATTTGTGTATATCTATGTACATACACAGATATTGAATATACTGCACGTATAATTATAGTGAATATAATTCTTTTTAGTGAATATAATTATAGTTAATAGAATTATAATGTTATGTATGTTGATTAGGATCTATCAAACCGAGATTTGAAACCGATTCTAGTTACCCTGGTGGAAAATTAATCTAGAACTATGTAGATCTATCTAGTTTGCCATGGGAATAATCGAGGGCCTCGATAAAACTAGATAATTTTCTACCAGAGTAGATTTTCTATTATCGGATATAAAAAAATTAAAAATTTTATAGGAGAAAAATCGATTGACTGTAATATAGTAACTATAATAGTACTTATTCGGGGTTACCAATTTTCTTAGTTAAATTTACTTTTTTACGGGTCAAATAAAGGTTTTCAGTAAACACAGCTCCTTATTTTTATGCCAGCTTAATAATTTTAAGTAAATTTAACTTTTCATGAATATCAGCTTTAGCTTTTGATTCTTAACTTATCATGTTTAGCTATGGAAATATCAAATAATACCTTTTGTCAGTATACGTTACTTAAATGTTCTTAGCAATTGATATTAAACGAATTTAGTTATACCGATTTCGCACTAGAAAATCTAGTACTTTTTTAGTAACAGATACTCTATTTTTCTCAATGTGTAATCTATTTTTCCATCTGATAAGTTTATCTCTTTTATCAATTACGGATACATGTACTTGGGCGAAACATTCAAATGAATCGAGCGGAGATCGATATAAATCGAGCGCTGAGCACAAATAAGAACGAGTTTAAAATAGGCCTCGGTTATAAGCTTTCGCAATGTTTGTTTTGATGCCGGATCGTTGTTGGCTTCACATCGCGGGTTGGTGTTTTGTTTTGAAAACATGGTTTTGCAGGTGCTGCGCCTCTTGGCCAATGAAGGTAATTCGACTAATTCAAGGAACTGAGTTTAGTGCAGTCACTGAAGTGCGCTGCACTTCTTTTGCGGTGGGGTAATAAATATGCTTGTACAGCTCGTTACGTTCTTCTAAAGTTTTTGTTTTTTCTTCTGTCGACATTGCCTACTTTTTTTAACAAATTATACATTTGGCGAAGCGGAGAATTAGAACTTTTTAAATGAGCGTCGTTGAAATTAATTTTCAATCATCAACTTCAAAAGCTCCTCTATGGCGGTGACGAAATTCGATCTTGTTTATTCAAACGATAATATGCATAATTTACGAGTAGCAATAATTCACTTTTAAATTAGCTCCAATTAAATTTTTCATTGCGGATTGCTAAATTTTTCAGCAGAAAATCAATTACCGGTGAAACCGACCAAAATCCGATTCCCCCGCACCGACCCGTCAAATATACGCAAACCAAAGTTACGAAAACCGACATTTACAACGGCAGCAAATCGTTAAACCCAACAATAAATCAAACGTATCTTTTAAACATTCAACGTGAGAAGAAAACTCACTCGATCCGCGC
Organism: Gastracanthus pulcherrimus; assembly: GCA_949152435.1. Taxonomy (NCBI): domain Eukaryota; kingdom Metazoa; phylum Arthropoda; class Insecta; order Hymenoptera; family Pteromalidae; genus Gastracanthus; species Gastracanthus pulcherrimus. The sequence goes on from OX424573.1 coordinate 19,368,534, forward strand.
TCCATTTTGCAATAAACCGCGTACATTAAATAAAAAAAGAAAAAGTAAAAAATCGCATCCGCACTTTTCTATACACATTTATATTCGCGAGTGGTGAAAAAGTTATTGACCTCGCGGCTATCCGAGCGAGAAAACCGCGCGCGCGTTTGCATTTCGTCATCGTCGTCGCGCAGCGCGAGCGGCAATCTCATTTTCTCCCGTGCGCGCGCGGGTGCGCATGGAGAGAAAAAGTATGTATATAACATTCGGCGTTGGTTCTCTTTTTTTTCCTCTGTGATTTCGCATCCGCCGCGGAGTTTACGGCGACTTGGGTAACGGGATACGCGCGAGGAGCATCGATGTATCGCGGCAGTGGTAAGGAGGCAGACACAGGAAATCTTCCGTCATAATGGATTAGAGCGAGCTGGACAGATTAGAATGCGCTTAACTGCGATGCGGTAATTTTACTGTACGATTGTGTAATAATTAATGGTTTGATTAAAAAGTGCTAATGCGGTTATTAATATATTAGTTTTCAACGATTTTATATATTATGCGGGATAAAAAGTTGAGTTATTTTAGTTAGAAAATACTGTAATGACTTTTAATTTTATATACGGTTTTGGCTTTAAATTCTTAGGCGTCGGTTATCAAGTAGAAATTTTAAAAATACAAGTATCCATTATATTACTGCATTCTGTTTTAATTGCAATTAAAAATATATTCTAGCTTAAGAGCATGACGCATACAGTTTTTGCATAACAAATAATTATCTTGTGGAATTAAAGTTTCAAAACAAAGTATCTAACAACCGGGCGAATAGAATATCAGTAATATAATTATACTCCGGTTCAACACACGAGATCACATATTTAACACCAGTAAAGCCTAATAACTTGTCTAATAACAGTACCTATATCTATCTCGACATATTTCCTTTGCAAACTAACGACACGTTCTTAACCAGCCACAACAAAGACTTTTTATGAACGAACGAGGCATTACAAAAATAACCAGTCACAGCTGTCTAGACAACTCTTCAATGCAACGCGAAACTCTACTCTCCCGAAAAAAAATCTGCCTTTTGCACAATCGACAATAACACCCTTCACCCCATTATCGACACAATGTCTTCCCGACTGTACACGCGATGTTGTACCTACGCTCGTCGCGTACACGTTGTGGCGTCTCGCATCCGATGATCGAGCATTGTAGTGTTGCTCACTAGCAAAATTTTATCTCGCCAGACGTGGGCAAGTATTTAATAGAAATAGTAAAAACATTATTTTAAACAAACTGTTGTAAACATTGATATTAATTGTAGTTTCTTTAACAAAGCCATGTTTAAGACATATTTAAGAAGGCAGAACTTATATAGCGATATATATCCTTATATTTAAAATTTTATTATTATATAAATTAATAAAAAAAGCAACAGCATAGTATTTTTTGAGCATCTAAGATATTGCAGTGAAAATATATAGCGTAGCCATATTTCTTTGATAATAGGCATTTATATTTTCGTTACATGATTTTATAGACGAAAGCATACTCTTAATTTTATTAACATATTTTTTTAAAGCTATACATTCTTTATACAATCTTATATTATGCCTTATTTCTACATACAGTTTAATAGTATCTCGCTTTAATTTTTCTTGTCGAACAATATTCATCTTATTTATAATGTAAATAAAAGTTAATTATAATACTGGAAAATTAAAAAAGTATACTTCATTCATCTCTATATATTTAATATAACCTTATAATTATCATATAACGTTTAAAGTTAAAGCAAGATACTATAAACCCTTTCGGTCAGTGGCCATCACCTGTGACCAATCATTTTTATTCTCTAATACTTTTATGGAGTTTCTAGTTTATTAGAATGTTAGTAAATATAATATTTCTTTAACATTCGTAAATTATTAATAATATAAAACGAATCATATTTGTTTGAAAATTGTCCCACAGTGGTACTTCCGATCAGTGCAAATCCGTTGTCAGAATTTAGAAATTCAAAATAACTTCTAAATAATAAAAATAAACTTATAACGTTTTTATGAAAGCTAGTCCAACAATCCATCCCCAAATAACGATCCAAGAAACCCTTGAGTACAAACTTTCACGAACACCAGCGTATTAAAAAATTCCCAACGGAAAGGGTGAAACTCTACACGAAGACGGAACATCATACATATCCGCGACAACGTATTATATACCACGAGAGAACCTGGACTACGCGCACTCACGATTACGTAAGCCGGCGCATCTCCCGGCGCATCCTCTCCTTCTCACGTCTGTGTGGCTTTCTCTGTCTGACCCCGATCGAGCGTGTGCAGGAGTCTCTTGCACTCTCCTCGATATTTCGGATTTTCTCCTTTCTGAATGGGTTGCCGCGGTCTCATTCATGATGCGCACGGAGTCGAGACGAGACGAGACCCCCCGGGCCCTTGGCCCCCCGATGACGAGTCGATATATTTCCTAGGTTGTATATACGTATATGTATATGTATAATATAAAGGATGCAAGGAGGGTACCTTTGGAAATTGAATGGCGATGCGACGACGGTGGTAAGTGATGTTCGGATGTGTGCCTTTTTTTGGGTGCGTAATGAATTGTGTGCGTGGTTTTTTTGGGAGGGAAGTTGTTTGTTTAGAAAGTATGTCGTAATTGCAATGTAGGTAGATGAGAGCCGCTTGTTAATGGGCTTTTTACTATGGATAAGTAGGTTCTCTCGAGGAGTATAATGTATTTATTTACGTGGACGTGGAGATTTTTATAAGCAAAATTGGCGAGAGATAATGGTGAGGTTTTTTTAAATGCTTTTTTCGCGCGCTGTGCAGTTTTATGATTGAAAGGCGCGTGGTGTACGTCAAGGAGGATCAGAGCTAGAATGTGGGCTTTTCTATATTTCTTATTGCGAACGATTAGAAGGTAATGAGTTCTCGTGTCGGGTCTCTTTTTTTATTTTAAGTAGCGTGTCATCGTGTTAGTGAATCTAACGACATCCCATGAGTTAATTAGAACGTGTACATGCTGTCAAAGTGAATTTTTATCGAATGATTAAGTACATTGATGGATCGAAGACGAGATTATGATTTGATTTATATTACTTGGAGAGCGCGTAGCAATCATTGCCATTAACAACTTTTACATTTTTATCTATTTTAAATCAATTTAAACACTTCCCTATAATAAAATATTAATGGAGACTATAAATAAATAATTTCGTCAATTTCCCAATGGTGTTACATAATGAATTATACTCTCACATGAATTATGAAACTCTCCAATATTTCTTCGAAAGCAACAATATGAATAAAAGATACGTCCCGAACAAATTAACACAAAATGCACCAATGCCTCCACATCACCGACACCTAAAACGCCCAGACTGATCTAAATAAATGTTCCATTCTTCACACAATGTCCTTTATATTCCCACTTCGCACGTAACACCATTCCCAAGAAAGCAAAAGTATAAAATCGCGTTCCATCACGTCGATTCCCCATTCAAAATTTCGCGTCCCGCGTCAAACGCACGCCGTTTATCATCAAGGAAGCAAAAAGCGTCCGGCGCGGCGTCGCTTAAAAGTCCACAATCGTCCAATTAGAAAATCGTCGCCAACGGGGTGGACTGTAATACGACTTTTCCGAGAAAGGCGCCCTATGCAGCAGTGCTTCATCCTGCAGCCGCAAGCGCAAGCGCGCACAATGGACAATCGCGTAGAGAGCGAGAAGCACGCGCCCGGTGACGAAAGATCCAATTGCCGCGCATCCATTGTTCGCCGCGACGACAACTTATCTCCCTGCGCCTTTTCCTCTCTCTCTCTCTGTGTCTCGCTCTCGGTTTGTGGTTCGTTTTGCATTGCGCATAAATTTGGTTATAATGGGTGCGCGCGTAGATAGCCGCGGTTTTCTAATTTTACCGTTGTCGTTAAGTCCGTGGCGGTTGGGTTTTAATAATCGGATGTAATTGTGACGGATATGCTGTAAGGCTGATCGTAGAATGGCTTGTGTTATTAGCTTTACTGGTCTATTGTAAAAAGGGGAAGAGCCTGGGGCTGCGAATGGTTATTGGTGGAGTATAAAGATCATTTTTGAAGGCCCAGTAAACCTTTTTTTGTCTTCTTTTAATGGTTCAACACGATGCTTACAAGTTGTTAAGCTGTACTATACAGAGTAGTCCCTATTAAGCTGATTTGATGTTTACAGGTTAATTATAGTAGGCCATTGATTAATGGAAAAACAATAAACTACATAATAGGAAGAGTTTATATTTTTAGCATCGTCTACATCTTCGTTTACACTTGTGTTGTCCTATATGACAAAAACAAATTATGAAAATGTTTTGACTGAATTTTGCCAAGTTTGTTAATTAAAAGTATGAATGCTGACTTTGATTCAGTTTAACAACTAATTTTAAATCCAGGTCAAATTCTGAGAGATTCTGTAAAATCTATTAAATTATGATAAATTCTAAAAAAATCTGTCACATTCTGATGAATTCTATCAACGTCTATTGTATTCTGTCAAATTTCAAAATATTCTGTCACATTCTAAAAATTATGTCACCTATCCAAAATAACATCTATCAAATTCCGAGAAATTCTGCCAAATTCTGAGAATTACTGTCAAATCCTACCCTATATTTCGACAGATCCTTAATCATTATTACATCTACAGACAGAATCGGAACAAACGTCAACATTCACACTATTCTGACAAATCAGCTCCACCACAGAAACATTCACAACATCCCAATTTTCTGCATACCAAAGCCAATCTGCACCCCAAGTCCCCAACAACAAACCGAACCCTCCTCCATAACATTCCTCCATCCTCCCCTCCTCTCCCATTATATATATATATATATCCTTCCAACGACCAGACCCCAACTCTATATACGCTGCAGTCCACGCGAGCGCGCTCGGAGAGAAAATCTCTCTCTCTCTCTCTCGTCGCCGCGAGCCTGCGCTTATACGCTCTTAGTCACCTACGGGTGCAGTATACTCGGCTCGCGCGCCTATTAGCATAACATTGCGAAACGAGAAAACGCATTCCCCTCGCGGGACCTATCCCCGGGGCTCGTAGCTGCGGCAGCTCGATTTTTCGATCCTTTTCCGCGAGCCGCGCGCGCGCACGCACGATGGCGTGCAGTGCACAGGGGAGAGACATCGGTGAGTCGCATTGCAGCTGATGTATACGAAAGAGCGGAGGTGCTCGAGGTGTACGGATGCTCCGGGCGAGGGAGCGCTGTTGCGTGCGGTTGACGCGGCTGTGGGATGCTGACTGGCTTTGGCATTTTTGTGTATGTGTGCATGCACGTGTGTGCGAAAATTAGAATTAAATTTATGCACTGCGTGTGCACGTGTGCACTATGTTGGAGGAGTTTGCGTGGAGAGGGTACTTTAGAATGCGTCAGAATGTGCAGGAAATTTAATGAAGAAGTCTTTTAATGCAATCTTATGAATTGTTTGAACGAAGTAGGTAAATAGTATTCAAAGCTCATTTAATTCTTTTTTTATAATTTTGATATGTAAATGATGTCGAAATGACTCGGTAGTTTTGATGAAAACATTTTTCCTGCAGATATTTAACTTTAGAGTGATGATAAATGCAATGAAAAATAAAGAACGAAAAGCTCGCGCGTACAGTGTGCTTGATTTTTCTCCTCGATTAAGGAAATGCAGCAGCGAACAGTCATAATACAGAAAACACAGAACACCAACAACCAATCATACAGATTACATACATCATAACTTCATACGTGCAATAGCTTTTTCATGAGCCACATGGCTACAATGGGAATGAAAGCGTGTAAACAGAAATAATTTAAAGATTGCCAAAGATTGACCATTAAAGAAAAGTGATTGAGGAAATAACAGTACGAGAGAGTAGTACATGTCGGATGTAGTAAAATTTATATGGTCCTCAATTTGGTATTTTATATAAAATCCTTACAAATAAAAAATATATATACATGTATATATATATATATATATATATATATATATATATATATATATATAAAGATAGATAATTACCTATAGAACATAATATAATTCATAGAAGCTGTAAAAAATTGAATGAATTAGAACAATTAACATTAATAAGATTGTCTCAATAAATAAATAATATTTTTATACTATATTATATTATTCCTACTATAAATAATATTTTTATAATAGGATTTCTTGATTGGATTTTAAGAAACTGGCATAAGGTATTAATTAAAAATGATTTCCTGGAAAAATTATTGAAAATTTGTCGAATAGTAGAGATTGAATCGAAAAAGGTGTATTTATGTCTTTCACGTTGAAAAATATCAATAAGAAATGGCACGCAAGAGTACATGGAAATCTAAGAACTTAAAATCTAGTTACTTTTAAATACTCAAAATAATTTTTAAAAAATTTTAGTGTTACGAACCTAACTTGCGCGGTTTTGACATTATTCATTGTGTACTTTGTATGCATAACTAATGTTAACAGAGGTTTTATGGTTTTATAATAATTTATAAATGTTAAGCAATACGTTACTTTATATAGAATATTGAAGAACAATTCATAAGGATTATTTTCTACTAAGTAAAACATTAATCAAATACGCATTACCAAATTAATCGAGAGCCCAAGATAGGCAGATATTATGTAGCAAACTATAAAAACACATTCTTATACATTCTCACGTGTAATTATTAAATTTAGATTTACAAAATTCGGGCATGAAATGCCATTTGCAATATTATTACTAAAACTCAATGATTTTTACTTTTGAATTTCTTCAAAATGAAAATAAATCTGATTTCCTATCGTGTACGCTGGTTCAACGTGTATACTACTCTCCCCTATGTATATATATATATATTATATGTGTAAAACATGTATATTATATATTATTATAATTATTATATACGTAAGACATTATACGTTTTACACAGAATCCCAAGATAAATATGCTCTAGATACGCACTTCTGAACCTCATGAATCACGTATAGCACAACACTACAATGCATTCTTATACATATTATTTTTTCAATAAAAGTTTGCACACACGCCGTTTATTTGACTTATTTGTCTCGCGCCGCGGCTAATTCCTAGTCTCCGTATAACATGCCCACGGCAGTCGCGCACGTGCGTTCATAACCGTATGTAATCGGGTGTCGCTCGCATATATACGAGATGACGATGTCGAAACCATAATGGCACACGTCTTGCGTCTGTCGGGCTCCAGTATGTATATTGCACGATCGCGCAATGAAGTTGACGCTTTTATCTGGACGACTACATCTCCGCGAGGTTCCCCTCCGCGTGTGCAACGGGGGAGAAAAATGAATGGCTTAATTGCGGGCGACCGAGCAACTTTTTGAAGAAATTTCGTTTGGTCTAGATTTGCTGCGCTTGTGACAGTGTGGATAGGTCATTGTAGATAATGGCAGATAAGTTAAAACGAGCTGTTGGTAATAATGAAACGGTCGATTTATCAGTAAATAGATCTAAATGTCTTTGTAGTGAAAAATGAAGTTATGATGGAGCGTGCTTAAGATGCAATTAGCCTTTTGTTGCTAATTGAATTGAACACGACGTTTGCTGAGCAGTATTTCACTAGCATTTTACGACACGTATGCATATTATATACTTTAAAATTAATAATCACACAGTTAGATAACAGTAGCGTGTGACCCTTATAAGCAACCAGATACATAATTTTTGAACCACAAAAGTGCAAATCCTTGCAAAACAACAACCAGCTGTACGAGTCCTGAAAGTCTTCAAAAACCACCATATACGACAACTGAACAATCCTGATTCTCGAAAGAGGGCTACCAAACAAAACTAGTAAACCACAACGCGCACCGCACTCCAAAACCCGCTCAATGTGTCACGCGAGCACTACATAATCGTCTCACACAAAAAGCGTAGACCCTGAAACGCTCCTGGCTTACGTATTCCACACGTATAACGCTTACACGCGACCGCATTCTCTTTGCTGTTAAAAGACGCGGGAGAGGATAAGTGTACCTCACTAGTATAGCTTAGAAATGGGTATAACCTGTTTGGTTAATATTTAACCTTTTGTGTATGAAACCGCGTTTGTGCTAATTCTATTATTTAATATATCTTTTGTAAAATTTAATTTTCAATGCTCGTGTTTGAGATGCGAGATTTTAAAAATTCCTGTAACTAAAATGTAAAATGAATACTGCTATTACTGACACTTGCAATGTGCAGCTTTACCATATACTGATACCCAACTATATAGGGACATGCTGCAAAAGTTTCTGTATTTCCACTATTTGACAAATATAGGGAAGTGGTTATCGTTTATTATAACATCAGTAATAGTATCTTCAGTTGTTCATTACTTTGATTTTTATAAATTTACCTTAAAAATATTTTATATTCTCTAATTGATTATTCGTATTTGCAGTTGGTGCGCTTTAAGATAAAGTTCACACCTACTACTGATAGTAAGCTTTATATTTGCATCGGAATATCTCTCATATTTTGATTATCATTGTAAACTCCAGCGAACATAGTTGTAAAGATTCAGATACAAGAGTAATTAAAATTATGTTTTCATACACAAATTACACGCAATTCCACTAAAAATATAACGATATCACTCCGCAAGAGTTTCTACACTAAAGAGTGGATTTCCACTTTAATAATGAATTTATTTATTTAGCTCAAAAGAAACAAATTTCAAAACTATTATTATTCATTGTTTAAAAGATAAAGATGTAAATTCATAACAATATGTAAAATGCGCATATGGAATCATTATTGTTGGCTATCTCTGAGGTTCCACTCATTGTATTGTCACAATGGCAGAGTAACTTCGCTGATAAACTTGTGCGTTCATAATAGACTGAAATATAATTATTTACAAAAAAATTGTATTCAAACTACTCTCAGAGTAGTAAATTCATTATGTAGATTTACAATTCGCGCGTACTTCTACATAGGCTTCTTAATAATACATTATAAAATAAATTCTATTCAATTACTTATCTCAGACCTGAAAATAATGGTATCTATATATCGAGAACAGTAATGTCATATATCTCAGCTTGGTAATACAACCGATGGCCGGTCAACATCCTACTCAAGTAATTAATTTTACTGTTCTCTGCACAGCAACCATAATTTCCAGTCCTCAGGTCTGCAATATTACATTTTCACATCAAATCACAATACTCAAGCGTTCTGATTTCATAGCAGTGCTCAAATGTCTCACAAATCGACAGTAAATTCACGGTCAAAAGGGTTATTTACACAATTCGCAACTATAATACCTGGTCTTATTTCACAAGACCATCGGTAAATAATTCAATCTTCCTCCTTGCACTGCTGTTCACTAACGCGCGTACTTCCAGTAACGGGGTCACTATCAAACCTAGTGCAGCCATTTTCACCCCATACGCGCTGGCCGGTATAGATACACACCGCTCGACATTGGCTCTTTCTCTGCTGGCGCTGAACTCGCCGCGCGCGCGCGGAGTAGAGAGATGGAGATCCACATTCCGCTCGGTCTTTCAAGGCCACGCACGGTGTTTGTGTGTATAGGTATCGCGACTCGCGAAAATAACGCCGCGCGCGAGTCCGTTCACCGCGGAGTGTGTTTCTGTCTGGGTGCGTGTGTTTGCGTACACATGGGGTAATGGCGCGAGGTGAGGAATCCGAATAGGAAGGAAACGTTTTGGAATGTTGGCTGGTAGTGGTGATGGTGGTGGATGACCTGATTAGTGGGTTATTAGTGGGACAGTGATGTGTAGATGTTGGGGTTATTGGACGGGGAAAAGGCGACTAGAGAAGCGGTTGAGTAAGATTGGGATTGAGATTAGGAATTTATTTGGTAAATTGAATCAAAGGGAATTCGATGCGATTAATTTTTTTGGAAGAGGGGAAACTGATGATTTAGTGAGACTGACCAAGCTTGTTGATTAATCTTCTCTTCTGATTGTCTATAATTGTTGCAAGTATATGGTGCTGGACATATATTTAGCTTTACCGATAGTGACAAAGTTTAAGTATATTTATACCTTACGCTGTCTGTTGAACTTATTTAATTATTACATTGAAATCTATCAATTCATGATTCATGATTACTATCAATAATTTCAGTGAATGATCTACTAGTGCATTTCTTTAGTAACAACGCTCTTGTTCTGTTTCAACTTGAATATTCATATGTATCATTTGAAATCATCAGTCATGTAAACAAAATGAGAATGACTCGTGATATAGTTAAATTAACTAATTCATTTTGTAGACGAGGCGTAGAGCCCAAATGTTGTCATTCTAATGTAACGAAGAAATTTAATTAAAGAAACAATACTAGTAGTTAGAATTATTAAAAAATTATTTACTAAGTGAGAACAGTAATTATATCTTGACTTGAATCATTTTATGATTATATATAGCACATTGTTCTTTTATCAGAAATTGATTGAAATCTACTTGCAGTATCTCTAGTAATTAATGCAGTTAGATGATAGTTTAGTTTGCAAAAGATTCATACAGATTACTATAAGAAATTATAAAACATTCAGTACATGATTAAATATAGAATTTTATACAAAAATTTAAATTAGGTTGTATAAGACATCGCGTGTATAAATGCTAAAAATATTTTCAATTTGCATTACAGTTAGCTTACACAAACCAGTCTTTTTTTTTCATCGAAAATTAAATGTTTTAATTTTGAACCTTCGATGCTTTCGTGAGCCGATAATAATATTCGTAAAAATGTACATTCTGCAAATTCACAAGTCAGAAAACCGGTTCATACTTTATTTACGAGTATAAATAATATGTTTTAGCTACATTCATTTCATTCTATTTTTAGAACTTATATTTCGTTACATACAAGATTACAAATACTTTACATGTACTAAACCATTTTTGTTCTGTTTTTGCAACACGATTTATGGTGATAATTTCACCGCTTGAAGACTGCATCTCGCATAATTTAATACGTCATTAACTTTCTGCAAAATTCTAAGTACAAGTTACTACTTCAACTTGCAAATACATTACTATTAAATTACGTTAATTATTCAAGTCGCAGCTAATAAACTGAACCCTGCAGAATTCATCACTTTTACATCAGACTACACCTTAGCCTCGACAGCATCTTACAGTCTCAATAAAAACATTTCAAAACGATTTCTTCCACGCAGTCGCGATCGTTTTCCAACACGCATACATAACAGCTCTATCGAGTCGTCCGCGCGCGACCATAATACATACCCATTCCATTCCATATCCATACACCTGCGCGCGCACGCACGGACTTCTTGGGACACTTTTTGCGGTAAGTACGGCAAGCCGGAAGTCGCGTGCGGGGCAATGATATGCAGGCCGGAATACAATCCGTTAGAGTTATAAGTGACAATCGACGGGCGCACTGTCGTGGTGTATACGAGTCACTCCCTGAATACACCACGCGTAATATACGCGCGTATTATCGCGCGAGTGCGCCAGCTGTGAGTATAAGTGGTAAAGCTCGCGAAAGGAATGACTCGGTTAAGTACGTATATAATGAAAAGATTTTGGAATGGCATTTTATCGAGTACGAAGTGGCAGTGCTTTTTATTTGAGTGCTGTATGAGAATGATTTGGCGTTATCTTGAGGTATTTGCGGGATTTTTCGCTCTTGTAGTGCCCTATCAGGGAACACGTAATTAATTGAGCGCAGATATTGTTTGGAGTGAGATTGTTGTTGGGCTTGAGAGGAAAAGCGTGTTGATTATCAGAGAGATTTCTTTGGTAACTCGCAGGTGGAGTCAGGGATAACTTTAAGAATACATTCTCAGGTATAGATTTTTCGTAGGAGAACTATAGCATGTAGAGAAAGAATCTTTTCTTTATTCATCTGTACATTCCTAGATTTTAAGTAATTTTTCTCACTGGTTTTCTGTTCAAGTACTCTTAGTGGAATAAATTATAACGATGAAAGCGTAGGTGGTCTACACGATTTAGAAAAAATTAGTTAACCAATTCTCAAAATTCTGTATACATTCTGTTCGTAAATAAATAAGATTTATTACGGAGTGGCGAGCGGCTCACGTGACTATACCGATTTTTCTGCTGCATTGGTGGGAAATGGGAAAGGAAGAAGAAATAATTAATCAACGCCATTTATTTTATTCATTTATTTTTAATGACAACGTGAAGTATGAACCCAACATTGAATTTTAATATTTTGTTTTGATTCTAGGTCTTAACAGTCATCCATATATATTTTTGAAAGAACTTTGAACTTATGATTCCCGTCATGTGTGCTTATATATTCAAAATGTATACACCCCGTTTAGATCTCACCTTAAAGAGATGTGAAAGTGAACTAATAATCCCTACCTTACCGGCATCACATTTATATTTTTTTTCTGTGTAATAAATAAATATTTCTAAATAAGTTAATTTTTCAAAAGCTTTCATTATTAACTCTCGGAGAAAAATGCGTTTAAAAATATACAATTATAGTTAAATTTTCAAACGCATTTTTCTCCGAGAGTTAATAATGAACGTTTTTGAAAATTTAACTGAAGGTTCCTGGTAAAAATATACGGAGGGCATAGTATGGCATTTTTTTAGAAATATTTATTTATTACACAGAAAAAAAATATAAATGTGATGCCGGTAAGGTAGGGATTATTAGTTTACTTTCACACGTCCTTAAGGCTACAAATGAACATCAAAAACATTCTTTATTCTATGTGTAATAGAACATTTTTTGTAAATGCATTGTTTATATATTTTGAATAGACTGTACCGTTAAATTTGATTGAACTCTTCTTACTTATAAAAACATTTATTTTGTAAATAACTCAAAAGTAAAAGTTCGCGCAGCGCAATTACTCCCGAACGCTCCGCAAAAAGCCACATTCCCGTATAGAAGACGTTCGTTACCGCATTCTAGCGAATGCTACTTTTACAATCGCCCAACTCCCTCGAAGAATTTTCAATTACACCTTTTGCGCACGGCACTGTGTACACACACATACTTCTCCGTCTCTCCAAGCTCCAGACCCGCATACATTTGCACGCTTTACGACTCATTAACGTCTCTCTATTTCACTCTTGTGTTGCAGCCGCGCGCGATCCAACCGAAGCAGACGCAGACGAAGACGAGCACGCATAACGCATACGGACGGAGAATCGGCGCGCAGGAGGCAGCAGCGTCAGCGCCGGCGTACCTTGCGTGCTGGAGAAAATGAGGGCGAATCCTCGTCGCGGTGCCATTTAACACGGACTCGGGTGGAGGAAAGGAAAAATGCATACCGAGTGGCAGAAGGTGAGTGTCTTGCGCGCGGAGATCTTGTATATGTGCGAGTGCTGCGGGCGCTTTGGCGCTCTCGATCGATGAGTGAATCTCGATGAGATCGAAGGCGAGAGGAGAGGAGGGTTTACTTTTCAGCGGGAATGGCCGCGGTTTGGATGGGTTATGCGACCTACTGACTGAATTTTTCGTACTTGGGAGGGTATTAATTCTTGTCTGATTTTAGCTGCGAGGGATCTCATTAAGATTGTGGTTTAACTTTTAAACGAGTTTTAGGGCAGGAGCTCATTATACATTGTAATTGATAAGTGCAGGTTACAACGCAGCGTGAACTTTTTAAGAAGTGGCCTTTTTCTGCTTATAAAAAGGATTTATTGCTTCTACACAGAATAAAGTATTCGAGAAAACATGTTAGTCATGCGTTTTGAAGTATTGGAGAATGAAATGCACTATTTAAAAAAAATGACCGGTTAATGGATGGCATGTGTGCGCTTATATATTCAATTGCCCAGGTGTGTAATTGAAAGAAACAAATAAAAATATGTAAATTAATTAGTGTGCAGAAAATTTACTGAAGGTATTTTCTTCTATTCTAAAGAAAATAGTATTCATTTTATTCTATTTAAGAACAGAGATTTAATAAATTATTAGCGTAAATTTCAAAGCACACTTAAGAAATAGTAAAGTACAATTCAGAAAGCAATTAATTCCTGTTCCAGAAAATATGCACATATAAATCCAATTTGAGCCGTATAAAGTTAGTTTATATCCAGTTATTCATTAGATGCACACCAAAGTTGTCTAAAATCCATGTTACATGGCCTATATACTCGCCTATATACTTTACCATAGAAAACCTAAAGAGCCCACTGACCAATAAAATCTTCATTATTATTATATTATTGTTTGTCATGAATCAAAATTGCAACAAATTCTCAATCTTTATTTTACTGTACTAAATGTTTAATTTTTGTATTAAAATAAGTTCAATTCAGTTGAAACATTAAAAGGTGTGCAATAATTAAGATTTTTATCAAGACATTCCATGGGGTGAACAAGTTAGAAAGTTTAGTCTGCATTTCATGAACACCTGGATACGAATAAACTTTGTAGGTCTGTAACTGCTTTGAGAAAAACTCTAAGGCAAGCTAATGTCTAATTAACCTTTAACATAAATAAACTGTAATCAAAAGATTTAATACATCTATTTGCAATAAAGCTTATCTTCTTACAATTAAAAAGATACACGTTCGATACAAAAAAAAAGGTCTAACTCTTGCCTTCATCTTATTACAAAATAAGCCGCAGTGGCATAAAACTAAGGAAATTACTTTTTATAATAAAAATCACATGCGCAACAAACACACGCGTCATGCCGCTGACTCACTCAATATTTACACACAACAGCTTACGGAACTGCAACGGCCATGGATTAAAATAACTGAAGAAAAATAAAAATTAAATTCAGCACCAACAAAAAGATCCAACTCTCGGCCACAAAAGATACCTACGCTACACAAGAGGCACGCAAAAAAAAAGAAAGAAATCGCGCACCTGAAAAAACAAACCTCCTCGCCGGCTGATTACATTACGCACACAATCACCGGATAAATGAAAACGGCGATACTCTGCGTAAAACAAACCCCGCGTAAAATAAACCCACCTAAATACAACAAAAAAAAATTCAATTCTCCCAAAAAAAGAAGAACAATTCTCCCCGTCGCCGCAACAGAGACGCCTAATAACCGCGGAAGCCGGCGCGTAGCTACACGCTACACTCCCGCAAAAAAAAAAAGAAGCGAGACTTGGTCCGCGTCGCGTGGGAATGAAAGTTTCGCGCTGAAAATCCGTTTCACCGCGCGCGCATTCCTCGCGCTATTATCGACTGCGTTATTATACGCGCGGGGCGCGCTCGTCACCGCGCGCGAAGAAGAAGAGTCTCTCTCTCTCTCGCTACTTTCACCGGGAGGACGAAGAGACGAAGACGTCGAGGTATTTGACCATCATGCGACAACTGGGTATACACACACGCGCGCGCGCACACACAGCGCGAGGCTGCTGCATCAATTACGCGCGTCGTTAGCCGCCGCGCCGGTAACGGCATATCTCGCGTGTGTGTGTATGTGTGTGTGTGTGTGAGTAGGTAGAAGTCGATGATCCTTGGGTTTCGAGTCCCGAGCGGCGGCGAACGATTTCCTGCGCTGGAATTTCGACGCGGTTATGAAATTTCTTATAGGCGTATGTGTGTTCTGTAGATTGTAATGGGAGAGAGAGAGAGAGATTTATGTGGATGGGATTGAGCGTGGCTAATGGGGATTTTTCGAATTGTTCGGGTCGGAGGTATTAGGGTTGGTTGGTTGGGAGTCTTTGAACGTTGGGTGCGATTCGATTGGTGTGGATGCTGCAGAGATTTGTTTTTGTTTTGCGGGGAGAGAGATGCGAGAGATTGCGATGGGGATCGCGATGGAAAATTAGCACTCGGAGAGAATTCTACGATCGATGAGCGGTGATTTGAGAAATAGCTTGGTAGTTTTGTATAGTATGTAAGAATTATTATTTTTAAAGTACGGTTTATCTGCGTAAAATAATACTTCATGACAAGTCGGTATTTTATACATTTCTAATAGTGAAAAGCGTATTTAAGATTGTCTAAACATCAATTGTAGAGTATAGTATTGTATGAACTTTGGAATTAAATAATTTTATAATGATCCATGTTTAACCGTTCATAAACAATTTTTGTATTTAGTTGAAATGGATTGGATTTATATAACCGCACCTTATAACTGTATGCGGTTCAGCTATTCGAATTCTTCATTCTCGCTGCATTCATTCATATTTCCCATTTACCGGAATTTCAGCGTGATTATAAATTTTATTTCTTCCGTGATAAACCCGTTCGGTAAATCTTAATGGAAATTTTTTAAATAGTCGCCGGAGACTTTTCTTGATTGTTGAAGATTAGATACTTTTTAGGGAATGAAGAAGGCCTGTGCGATTAGATTTAAAGATTGTAATAGAAAATTAGTTCTCAATATATACGAAATAAATAAGTACGATTAAAAAAATCTCGGAATTAAATAGGTATATGTCAGAAAATATTAACATGCAAGAAAGCAATTAAAGTTGAAGAATAATTAATCACTTTGGCAGTTCACAAAGTAGCATATAATTTATACAAAATTGTAATTAAATATCAGAAAGAAATAATATTTTTAAATGATTGTACAATGCAATAAATTGTGTGTCACTTTAAATGCTGGAATAATTTAAAGAATAAATATTCGCTTCATTCTTTTACATTGACTTTGAGCTACCTGGCTTTGAATAGAACAAAGTGTAACTACATGTGTAATTAAAGTGGCATTGAGATAAATAAAAGCGTTTCCCAAGATTGTTCAAATAGAAGGCCGTATAACACTTCATATTTTCCCATGCAACATTGAAACTTTCTTGTAATGAAAAGAAGTCTAACATAACAATAAAAAATGACAAAAATTATACTGAATCTACTTTTGAAACACAATTTTATTGATATATTATTTTATAGTTTGCCATAACGACTGGAATATAATTAATTACTAATTATTAATATAATAATGATTCATGAGTCAAGATGCCGGGATATTCGAACCTTAACTAAAGTAATCTCACGGACTTTGTAGAAACAATATTATTTCACACCTCCAAAACAAGATTATGACAACCACTCAAAATTCTATGTTTTCGTAAAACAAGGATGGAACGTAAATATTTCATAAAATACATTTTTTACTTGAATTTTATTATTGTATATAGTACATAGTTTCTCAATTTTTTCAAACGATTTTTTTATTTTCGTCTGTGCATTTTTAAAAAAAAATCCAGTTTAATAAGTTTTCAGTTAAATTATAGCCT
Organism: Gastracanthus pulcherrimus; assembly: GCA_949152435.1. NCBI lineage: Eukaryota > Metazoa > Arthropoda > Insecta > Hymenoptera > Pteromalidae > Gastracanthus > Gastracanthus pulcherrimus. The sequence goes on from OX424573.1 coordinate 19,385,704, forward strand.
TGTAATGAGAGTGCGATATTATATAATAAAAACATTTATAAAATATTATTTATGACCTGAAATGCCATAAATCGGCAATACAGTTGCAATAAGATTTCTAAAATTATTCTGCACGTTTCAATATCAATACCGAATGCGCGAATACCAAACTATTGAATTTTTGAGAATGTAAAAAAATCCCTGCCACTTTCACAGTGACCACGATCACATTTCCACTCACAACTTTACATAAGGGCGTATTCTCAGTATCGCGAACCGTACGGGTACCCGTGTGCAAGTCTGTATAATTATGGTTAAAAAATTATTTTAAGTTACATTAAACTGTCTGAAACAATGTTATGTTAAATACTAATCAAATAAAATGTCATGGAACGTAAAAAACCTCTTATTAGGCCGTTTTCGTGATGTATGCGCACGGGTACCCGTGCGGTGCGCGCAACTGAGAATGTGCCCTAACGAATGATCCTTAACGAGAAAAATGTCATCTCCGACGCGGGACAAACAAAAATTCGCGGGGAAAAAGGGGGAAAATACAGCCGCGTGCGCTAGGAATTCGCCGCCGGCACTTTCCAAATCGACCACGAGGCGCGCGCGCTTCGATGTAACCGCGCTCGCGAATTCCTAGCGGTCGATTGGCCGTTCAATTAGGCGCGCTGCAGTTTCGAGGTGTACAACACTGCAAAGTTATACTCGAGTTGGTCGCTGTTGGCATTCGAGTTGACAATGTCGCGAAGTGTATGTGATTTTTCAGAATAGCATGCTTGAATTTTTGTCAACATTCCATCTGTTAACTGAAATGGTTTGAAGAGTTTTTTTGGTAGAAGGTGAATGTCTCAAACTCTCTACTCATTTAGTCACAAAGTTATAATTTTAGTAACTAATTAAGATCAAAGGTACTATTAGTGTACGGATCGATGGCTCAATTTTTATAAAATACGAACAAGTAATTTCATAAGATATTTAATAAAAGTTAATTAAACAGAAAACACTATAAATGTTCATAATTCTACTTACGAAAACTATTTACCTTGGTACCGATTATGTATTCCTCATCTGTAATAATGTTTATTGAAATGAGATACAATGATTAACAAACAGAAATGAAACAGCTATAATAGATTATATGAGTAAATTTTTATATATATATATATATATATATATATATATATATATATATATATATATATATATATATATATATATATATATATATTGAAAAGAGAACTAAAATGCAATTTTTCGCGAGTAAAGTTAGAGATATTTAATATGATGCATTGTTTTCTAATATTTTGCATATCATTTTGCAATATTTTGTACATCAAGTTATTTGGATGTTACATTAATAATATTCAAATGTAGGAATGTCTAAATGAATAGGTAAAATACATTTTTATAGTAACAGAAATAATACGAAGAGAGAAGATATTGGGACACTCACCTTAATCATGAATACATTTTTAAAAATGAATACATTCAATAAAAATCGCGGTAAACTCACAACAATATCAATAATACTGTTTCTCATCCGAAGTATACAAATCTGCAGTTCTAGAAACGCGCGAGTCAACAACTTTATTAACGCAGGATAATCGCGGTGCCGGCAGCCGACTTGTAGAAATGTACGGAAACGTGGAGCGCCGTGCGCCGTGTTTCTCCCACACGCACGCAGGAAAGTGCCGACTATATACCAGACGGTAAAACAGGATCGCGGTAATAAGTGATAAATCGGGACGTAACGGAAAAGTGCTGCGCTATGTTATTATAGGAGCTCGATATGATGGACATTGTCGTTAATGACATAATAATATTTGTAGAGCATCTAAAGGTGTAATGATTTAATTTTTATTTTCTTTGTAGATTCACTTTTAAGTGAAATTAGAAAATATTTTCGAGGTTTTTACTAATATTGAATGTAATTTTAATGTTGTATAATACTTGTGTGCCTTGAAAACTGTTTATTAATTATATATTGGATGCGCGATAGCTGATTATGTAATGTATATAAGGTTAAGAACCCGAGGTGCTTGACTGGCACCAACAGACTTATAAGAAAAGATGGGTATTGAGAAATTATCTATATTACATAATGTTTGAAATAAATATACTTATTAAAATTACAATCATATAATTACTGTGATTTTTCTTCGTATTTCTCTTTAATTTATTTAATTATATTAAACTCAATTTACTAAAAATGGAATTCACACCACACTGATAATTATTTTTATCCAAATGCTACATCTCGAGCTTCCGCAATTTTGAGCCTACCTCACAATTGTGTCTTTATAACTGGCTTTTTCAAGATTTAGTAGCATTGCATCTGTAAAATGTCATGTCCATCACGTTCAAGATAAATTACAGTCTGCCGCCGTGTAACCGAAATATACAATGAATTATTCAAAATTCAAAATTCCATGTTCAACAATTTCTAAAATCCGCGACTCAAATTCCAAAATACCTTTTTGAAGACGTTGCATAAATCACTAAACTCCCACGGATGCACTTGCTCCCGTCCTATCAATTACCCTAATGTCCGCGAGTGCAAGCCGCTCTTCCATTACACGTTTCTTTTTTTCGCCGTGCTCAAGAAACTGTGACACTAGACGACGAGGACGACTGCGAAGCGGCTCCCGGGATCACTTACCCGAATTACACGACTCCTACGCGATGTCACCGCTGCTCCCTCGTTTGCTGCGCGGCGACACGGCGCTAGCTTACATCACTGGCGCGCCATCAGCATCTCCGTGTTTACGTGTATTATATACTTGTGAGAAATTTGCAAAACGGGCTTTTCGAATGAAATACGCTCTTTGGACGGGTACCGTTTTGTATCCAGTGCTGCGGGAGAAGGCGGATGATAGATGGGAGAGGGGGAGATTTGCGAGTTATGTTGATGATTAATTTACAGAAACTCTATGATGACACTTTTGCATTGTGCAACATTTACGCGTTAGTTAATAAAAATGTAATGTTGTATATTTGAACGACATAATGAACGGAAAAGTATACAATAATTAATTAATCTAATATTTTCTAAAGACTCAAGGTATCTCTTGCGTGCTTTAGTAGGTCGTATGATTTTTCATAAATGTTTAGACTGCAAAGTGTATAAAAAGAGAAATAGTAACTTCAATTATGAAATTTGATACATTTTTCATATTTGTATTGTTATGTCAATTTTCGGTTAGAAGTCAAATAATTCCAAAGCTTCAATGACTTATACTTTTAAAGTGAATTTAAATTTCTTATGGCCGTTAAAATTTAAGTACACGCTTAGTCCTTACTTTAATTTCCATACGCAGAACTATATCGATATTATCAACGATATATTTCAATTTTACGCGATTACCTTATTATTATTCACACATTCACAATACTGCAAGATCTACCTTGTTTATCCATTTAAAAACAGGCATAGCCCTTTAATAATTTAACAAAATGTCATTGTAGGTTTTCTAATATATTACCGAACTATTCCGTAATCTCATACTATCCCTCATAGCCTCCATTCCTCCCAAACACCAAACATCCGCGATAAAGAACAAGTCCAGTCTCAACTCACCCGAAACGCTCTACAACAGCACTCCAAAACCCCCATCAGCAAAGTACCACCAAAATCATCCAATCTTCCTTCCTGTACACCAAACAACAACCTGCAAAGGCAACTCTCCCTCGGCTCTCTCGCAGAAAGCAGCCACCTACGCTTCTTCCGGTTCCGCAGGCGCAACTCGACTGGCCGCAGCTCTCCGCTCTTGTAACACGCTACATAGACTCGCGATGCAGCACCGCCTTACGTTATAATACACCATACAGAAGCTCGCTCGCTCGCTTCTTCCTATTTAGCGCGTAATTTATATAAGAGAGCACATACACACTCGCGAGCACGCTTGGTTCCACCCCAAAGCACTTCGATCCCAGAGGCGTCGGCTGCGGATTTCCCCTGCGCGCGTATAATACACACATACGCGCCTCTACCTCCAGTGGAAAGCGCGCAGAAAACGCAAAAGGTTGATGAGCGCGTAAGCCACGTACGTTATCCTCAGTCTCGTGAAAATATTCGTCGGGTGCGCACACACGGCTCGCGTCGATCCCCGTCACCGCAGGCATTTTTCGTGCATCGCACACAGTGTCTCGGGAGTCTCTTCTGCCACGAGTAGCGGGGCAATTAGCGTCTACGGGCGCTGCGCGTGCAGCCGTTAATTATGAAATGAAACCGCGCGCGTTTACGCCACTGACGAAGCCGCGGCGCGGGGCAATTGTTGCGAGGCGAGCGCGAAGTCCGAGCTGAATACGAGAGCCTCCCGCGCGCTAGTAGCGCATCGAACATCCTGGCGCGAGGGTTGGATTATCACAGACGTGCGCGAGTTTTCGGCTTTCGGGAAAAGTGCAATAAAGTCGTATAAGCGAGGCGAGCGCGAAGTGATATCGCGTGAATTAGATGTGGGCGGTTGTGCGCGTTCGGGTGATAATTGAATTGATTGGCGGAAGGAGGAAGTGCGGAATGTGTGTACGTGTAAGGTCGTTTTATTACGTTTTACAGCGAAGCAGTGTTGGAGGTTGCCAGTGCTGATCGCGAGGAATCGTATACAGTCTGTGCGCGTCCCAGAGCTTTCGTATAGGTATTTGGGTACCGTTGGACTCTACGCTACGGAATTCATCAACGCTCATTTGATGTATTCTATTGATACAGCGCAATGAATGGGGATTCGTTGGTACAGTAAACCAGAGGATCGTACGCAAGAAGATTGTGCTATTCTATGCTAAACAGATTATACACTTCGTTTTTAGAAAACATATGAAGAGGGTTCAATGTATCGGAAAAGGAAGATCGGTTCAGCGCCACGCACGACATTAGTTCCCATTATCGTATTCTTCAAGGAAAGCACGCACGAATAGCGACAAAAAGCTTTCAATTACAAGCTTGCTCCAAACATCGTCCGCCTATATCTGTAGCAACGCATTAAATCTCAACGCCCAGCCGCGGAGAGATTGTTAAATGAGTTTTTCAGACCATGAAGAATCAGAACGCATCGATCGCGGCGAGAGGTGCCGCAAGAGAGCACGAGAAGCCGCTTCAATAGGAGAAGATTCAACGGCAGGAGGAAGGCGCGCTGCACACGCGCGCTTTGCAAAATTGCAATAAAAACTTTCACTGCGGGCGCGAGTTGGCCTGCGGAGAGTCAGTGGCTTTGGTTCCAATGACTGAGCGCGCGCGCGCTACCAGAAGTGGCACTTATCGCTGTAATTTTTAGCCAAATCCATTAAGGTTACAGTTTTATGCAATTATACGAGGAGCGAGCCAGACTTCTCACGTCATCTATCTGGACGAGGAATCTCTTGGGCAGAAATAAGAAGTGCTCGCTTGCGTCGAGCATTAATCAGACCGTCTGACCAATTAGTCAGTTCTACTCAGCAAAAAATAAGAGGATCGACCAAAAGTCCCCCGGAAGCCGATCATCAATAATATCCATTGGACTCCAACATTTGCAGAAATAAAAATAATTAGATGTGAAAGAAAGAAGTATTTGCTACATTCAACAGATTCCGTTGCTAAAAATTTTAACGAAATGTTTTGCTAAATGTTCTAGCCTAGCGTAAACATTTGCTAATCTAATGAAAAAGTTTGCTACCACCGCAACTAACATGTTGCTCTACTAGCTACAGCAGTAAAACATTGTAATAACAAAGTTACATGCACGTGCAAAATCAGCGAATCCGAAACGAAAGCCTCGCCCCCGTTGCCCTTTCACCGTCTGCGCACGTTACAATACATCCGCGACCTTAAGAAGCCTCTCCACGGTGGGCGCCCACGTGTGCAAACTCCGGCGTGTAGCTCTCGCGCTCGAAAGAGCCAGCTCAACCAGCAGCAACGTCAGTCCAGTGTCCGTCTAATGGTATGCGAGGCGCGTACGCGTACGCGCACACGCGGCAGTTCGGCGTCTCACCGTTAAATTCCGTTTCTTCCTCGCCGCGAGCGGAGCAGCAGCGTTTCGTCGCAGGACTATAAGGAGGACGAGACCGACCCAATGATCCCGATAACGTGCGCGACTGCGGTGGCCTCCTGCCTCGGATTATTTTTCGGAGCATCTCGCTGCGTGAGACGAATGCGCTATTAGCCAGTCCGGCCTCCGTTGCGCACGCGCGTGTATACAGCTTTTTGGGGAAAGACTCGAGGAAGTGAAATCGATGCTTCGACGACACGTTTTTTCCTCTCCATTTGTTGGTGATTCTAGGAAAGTGCAGACGGTGAATTAATGCGCGCGGATAATGTGTCAAGAGGATGCGGACTTTGCGCGGAGAAATTGCAGCGGATGATTTTTCCGCTGGTAGAGCTGCAGCGCGAACTTTCGCATTTGAAATTGTAATAATACATACGCGGACACGCGTAGGATGCGTAGCGTGTGTATGCACCGTTTAGCTAAGAAAGTACGGCGCACGGTGTAAATTACAAAACAGAGGAGTTGTGCAAGCATGACGTTTAATATAGCAAATGCGGCATTGAGTGCATTGGGAGAGTGATATTGTATAGTGCAGATATTGCGCGAAGAAGTGTGTGATGAAACTTTATGTCGTTTACAGATTTTATACACGGACTGGCTGACATACATTTAAATAATGTGATATTCATAGACTGCTGATACCAGTACCAAAGAACAAAATTAACTGTCGTCCGGATGTTTGGAAGATAACTAAAGATTAAAAAAAATATTATTCTTGCCGCTAGTTTATACATAGAATATAACTAATAAATATAATGCTTTACTTGCCTAGGATAATTAAAAGTGTTCATAAAGTGCTACCAAAGTAGATATTCCGAGCTTTACGAATAACGCCTAATCTACTCCCGAATCCGTATACCAAATTTCGATGCAAATACAACGCACGACCTTCGAGTCCATTCGCCAAAGTCCTCATTAAAAGGCAGAAAAGAAAAACAAGAAAACAAAAAGAGCATCGAAAGCTGTCTTTACGGTCCACGCAAGTATGCAAAGAATCTTTCTCCTCCACTCTCTGCAGCGGCGACCGCAGCCGGGCTACGATAAATCGGCCGGCGATCCTTCCCCGCTAGAATGAGATACAGCAAACTCGTTTCCGTGTATCTCACGCGAGGGCAAAAACGATACGCCGTCGCCGCTGCCTCGTGTCATCCTCTTCTCGCCTCGGGCGCAACTACTAAACCTCCTTCTTCTTCTTCTTCTTCTTCCTCTTCTCACGCATAATCGTTCAAAAAATGAACGCGGACGCGAGGAAAGCAGCGGCGGCAGCGCGAAGGTCGAAGCAGCAGCAGCAGGACAACATGGCCTCGAAAGCACCGTTAAGCGCGGCGCCGCAGCCGATCAGACGGGGTCCGCGACTGCCCGAGCCGAGGGAGTTCCCGGCCTCGTCCACGGCGACCGGCACTGCCCGATCCGCGAGCGTTCGCGAGGACGGCACCAATTCGAAAAAGAAGACCGAGACCAAGTCGAAGAGTCGGCTCAAATCCGAGTCCTTTCACACCTTGCCTCGCGAGCCCTTCGCCCTGATATCCCGGAAGGACATAATCCGGAGGACCTGCTCGAAGACCGAGGATCAGAACGATCCGCTGACCAGGCTGACCCAGTCGCTGAGAAAACGCTGGCGACGCTCGTCCCTGGTCAAGAAGCGCAACGTGGACAACGATTGTCCGAGCGAGGAAGATGAGGATCCGCGAAGACCCAAAACGCTGCCGTCGGTCTGTCGGCGAGCGAGCGGCAAGGATCGCGACGCCCCGACCATGACGCTCGTGCCGATGACGAGGATCTCGCGCCAGGAGATCATCCGTCGTACCTCGAGTACCAATACCGAGAGCGAGAGACGCAAATCCTGCGGTTCGCTTTACAACGTGCCGCAGAGCGTGGTGGACTCCAGGCACGCGGGCTGCTTCGTCAAGAACGCGCCCACCTCGAGCAACTCCAGAACCAGAGCTTCGGACAGATGGAGGAGTAGCGTGGACAACGGCGAGAGGACGGCGACGATACAGGTGCCGAGACCCTCAACTTTACCGAAGATCGGCACCGCGCGGAGCTATCGAGGTGAAGATCAGCACGAGTTGTACGTCAACACCGGCAGTCGGGGGAATGCCTCTGCAAGGGATTCAGCGAACAAACAAGAGGCACCGATTTACGGTCGGATCAGAAGACGCAAAGCGTCGGTACCCAACCTGGCCAACACCTCGCAAAACACTAGGAACGGCATAGGCGACTCGAGCTCCATCGGCGAGGCGACCCTGACCAGGGTCCGAAAGTGCAACTACAGGAGCATTCGGGACCCTGCCAGCGATCCACCCAACTATGGCATGCTGGACTACCGATCCCTGAACAGCGGTAATGCTTCCTTACCGAATCTCCCGCAACGGACGATGTCCCGACGGAGGATCATCGATAACGCGGAGGAGGCCAGAGTGATAAAATCCCTGAGCCGCGTGAAGAGGGACAGGAACGAGGACGAGAAGTATGGCACCATGCAGGCGAACACGCTGCCCAGCACGGCGCACGATCACGAGCGAGCGAGACGCAGGAACGCCATGGCCGTGCAGCGGAACGGCCATCACTGGTACGAACCTCCGCAGGATGATGTTAGTAGAAGAGGACCGGTAGCTCCACCGAGGGATGCTGAGAGGAGGAAGAGTAGTATAGTGATGGAGGATACCAGTATGATAACAGGGTCGTCCAAGAGTCTGCCCTCGTACGTGAAGAAGGTGAGGAAGGCGTCCTGCATTCCGTTGAGGATCGACCGACCTCGCGACGATTTCGCATCGAAGAGTCTTAACAGGCTGACCAATGGGCAGGGTAGTAAACAAGGTGGGAATAGTAGTACTCTGGTGAGGAAGACATCCGTTGGTAGTCAGTCGACGACGTCGGCGACGCCCTACTCGATCTTTGGATTGTGCACCGGAAGGAGGAAGGTGCAGCAACCGACTGTGGCGCCCAGACCGGTGGATGAGGACGGAGGAGCGATGAATCCTTACAGGGCGAGAAATCCGAGAACGGTGCGATTGTGGATTCTTGTAGAGAGTCTCAGATTCTTTAGAGCACCCTTTATTTTGATGATAGTTTAGCCGGCAAACCGAAATTTAGAAAATGTTATGCTCTTGCTATGTTATATCTAATACACGTCACTTTTTATGGTTTTATCAAATTTAGATCTAACGTACGCCTCTGTAAAAGAGTAGAACCATTTCAATATACAAACGATTAGCGTTTACTAATGTTTACTGAATTATCCAAAATAGCTGGAAATTAATAGCCTTTTCTCAATTACTCTTTATTTAAAACTTTGCTATCTTTAAATAAAAACTTGAAACAGACAGTCTAGGAGTGAATATTCACACTAGTAAGGTTAATATTAACCCAATAAATACAAAACAAAATCTTTTACAAAAAATACTAAATGAAATGTAAGAGATATGTTTAATAGAAAAGTCAAATTTAATTGTGTAACTAATCACTTAATCAGCATGAATATTCACTTCGCAAAATATTGGTTGTTTTCTTTCCTTATGGTTTTAGTAATATTTCACTCAACGTTTTTAACAGTGATCTGTGCCAGATTATAATTTAATATTACTCTGTATTCAAAAAATAGTATATTGTGCACAATTACTAAATATAATATTGAGCTAATAAAACAATATTAAGCATTATATAATTTCACGTATGATCGAACCTAATCCCTAACCTTCTACTCTTCCGCTACTATTTGAAATAATCTTATTTAATTATCTACTATTGCTTAAAAATTAAAAAATCTCTTGCACCAGAAGTTTTTCATAATGATCATTTTCTTAAATTATTATATAAATGTACATCCTGAAATTTCTTACAATCATGACATGAGCTATGAGAAATAAGCTTATTAACAAGCACACGATAAATGATAAAGTTTCACCGGCGTATGGCCTTAAAAGTAAATAATGTGCTAAACATGTAAGATCTAATATAGATACGGTTAATTACTGAATTCGTTAAAGTTATTCGCGTGCTTCAACAAAGTTTCGCATATTTTTATATTACTTACACTTTACTGACTATTAATTACTGTGTTTATATCCAAATTACTTATAACAACTCAATTTTTACGTAATAAAAAAAATAGCACGTTTAAATATTTTTTACAATCTAGCAGCTATTTATTAGCACGTTTCTTTATATTAACAAATAATTCATTATTACATGCTTAGATATTTTAATTCAGGTGTTATTTTATTTTCAGGGCGAACTCGTGTGGTTCGACCCAGGTGTCGGCCATGTTCTTCCCGGAGAGGTTTTGGAGTACCACAGGGCGGCGAACGTCCTGTCGGTCCAAGCCGTCATTGCAGGAAAGGTGAGACCATTGCTATTTACTTTCTAACAGCTATAGTTTAATGATTTCTTTAGAATTTGACTTGAAAAATCCTATTTACATAAAAAGCTTTTGTATAAAGTATTCATAATTTATTTAAAATTCATATATTTTATACATTCGGATACTGCCTTTTCTGCTTTTTGCTTTAACTCTGATTTGCATAAACTCGTTGTTGGAGTTTCGCTGATTGTGCAGAACAATAAAAAAGTATTTTACGAATAAAAGAATGCTATCTAAATTGAAATTCTGTGTATATAAATAAATATGACGTGAAAGGCATACAACATATTATTGTATATTTATTTTCATCTTGAATACTGCATCACGTTGAAACTTCATTATAGTAAAAATATTATTTTTGTTTATTTATTTCTTTATTCTTCTTAAAATAAGTAATGAAAACAATAATTTTGCTTATTAAAGAAAAGAAGGTATTTTCAATAAAATCAGAAAATAACTCTCTTATGGCGTAATTGCGTGCCCTTTAGCGTTTACCTATTGACAACAAATTATTTTCTCTGTGTACTTTATTACAATAATATTATTTCCAAGATTACACTCCATCCCAACTTAAACACCATCATAAAACAATCGCCGCACTACGTAAACATTCTCGCAAACTTCGCGTACGCAGATTCGCCGCTCGTACGCATGCATATTACTATAGAAAGTCGCGCTCGCGCGGATAACGCGCGTTGTTGGATAATTCGGATAACTCGCGTGTTCGCGGGCGACGCGACGCTTCCGCGAAAGTGCCGCACGCGGCCGGCCTTTCGATACCTACGGCACCACGCACGCGCTGCATGTAATATGCGCGATAAAACGAAGCGAAAGGGTTGCGCGCGAAAGTGCTAAGTTCGCCGCGAGACTTTGCGTGTACGCGCGTGTAATAACACACGTTTGATTAACGACGCGCGATTAGATAGATGTCATTTTTTTGGGTGGTCGCATGAGAAGATGAACGAAGCTTGTGTGTGTACGTTTGGGGTCAATGACACGCGCGCGCGGGTTCGAGAGGTCTTTTTGATGCCGTTTGATTGGGGAATACCTCATCGGGATATAAAGTAGAAAGTACACGTGTTTTCGATGTACCTAGTTGGATGATTGACGATTATTATTCCTGTTTATGGTATGCGAATTTAGCGGCTTTATATGGTGACTATAAATGCGATAATTGTGACACGCCTCTTCTTAATACTATTTTATTTTATAGATTTTTTTTATGGTATGTTTTTTTTTCTTATCGAATGCTAACTAGTCCAGTATTTGACCGGATACTAATGGATGACCGGTTCGCTGAAAATTTATTAAACGTGAACTTGTATTCCAGCAATAAATGACGCCAACGTTATTCTGTTCTTTTTCAAGAATGAACATTAGAATTTGAATTAATTAAAAGTTTTGGAATACTTTTTTTTTAGTAATTAAAGTACCTGGTCATTCACTGGCAAATGTTGTTATTTATTGGGCATGCTACCCTATTTTCGGAACGTATTAATTGGCGGTTGATTTATCGTTTTGAAACGAAAGTCGAGTTGAATATCAATTTCACTTTCTGTATTGTAAAATGCTTGCTGTCTCTAATATTAATCATCACTAATACATTTTCACAGCCACAAATATTTACGCTTACGAATCTCAATGGAGTTAAGCCGAGACAAGACTTAGGCCAAAATGGCGTTGAGGACATGATTCAACTTAGGTAAATGACCATTTTACAATCCATTAAGACCCTCGCGTACATTTGTATATAGAAACCATAATGTGTTATTCATTACAGTGACTTGAACGAGGCATCTCTCCTCTGGAATCTCAAAATTCGCTATGACAAAGAACTTATTTATGTGAGTATTGTCGTTAAAGACTTTTCCGTAATTTTTACAGCTCGTCGTCGTTTCTCCATATACGACTCCTAACTTTTCCTTTTGCGTGTCGCACACAGACGTATACCGGGAGTATCCTAGTCGCCGTCAATCCTTACAAAATGTTCGATATTTACGGCCTAGACCAAGTCAAGCTTTACGAAGGAAGAATACTCGGCACTTTACCGCCGTAAGTATAAAAGTTCTTTATGTCGCGGTTGAACTTTCGTTTTCGTTCTTCCTGCTTATAATTACACATCCATGGCATGTGCAGAGACATTACTTCTCTTAATAATTTATATTAGTTACATGAAAACAAGTGAAAGCATACCAAAAGTCCAGTTTTTATGAATCCGTATATGATTTTAACCCTTTCCGGCCATGAATATATGCAACACCTTTCTTGTTATTGATTTATATATCTGTAATTTGTTATAAACGAAATGAGTGATAATATTTAAGTCGGAAAGGGTTAGATACGTACATAATATCAAACACATACGTTATAAGGTTGTTTTAAAACACGCAATAATAGTCGAAAAAATATACGCTCTAAATTAGAGTAGTATTTCTTAATTTTATGTTTTACTTGCAATAGAGTAATGTCCTAAAAGGTTTTGACTTTCATTGAGTGAATGTTTGTGGTAATTACATAATAAATATAATTCTTTGAGAAAGTAAGCGCCATTTCATCACTCTTTGCATACAGTGCGTTTTGAAAATTACGAAATACATTGTACTCTTTTACGACCGGTTTTTTAACTACACGACAGAATGTAGCAAAATTATGTAAGGTAAATATACAGGATATCAGGACCCGTTCATGTACATTTACCTAGACTAATTAACAACAACTATTATAAAATCGAATATATTTATTCATTGTAGGCATTACTAAAAAAAATTATTTGTAAGGCTATTTTTATAGTTTGTTAAGAATTTGTAACTATAATGCAAACTTCTTTGTCTAAATATTAAAGCTAAAGCGGTCCGGTAAAGGTACTTTTACCAACAACCAAAGACGAATTGTCATTATTATTTCAATTAACATCAAAATCAATAGTATCCAAGAAACCATTCGTTTCGCACAAAAGCTACATCCCTCGTTCTTCATTTCTTTCTCAGTCACTTGTTCGCCGTGGGCTCGTCGGCGTACAGTCAGGTGAGCGCCGCGAACAATGCCAGCGCCAATCAAGTGGTCGTGATCTCGGGCGAGTCGGGCTCTGGCAAGACCGAGTCGACCAAGCTGGTCATGCAGTACCTGGCGGCGGTCAATCGGGCGCCCAGCAATCTCGTCACCGAGCAGATCCTCGAGGCGGCGCCGCTCCTCGAGAGCTTCGGCAACGCCAAGACGCCGCGCAACGACAACAGCAGCCGATTCGGAAAGTACCTCGAAGTCTTCTTCCGAGAGTGAGTGTAATCTTTGATGATGTGCTGATTACGTATGGCGATATTTCGAATGATGCCGGTTGTTGAAACACGAAACGCGGTAAAAGAATCATAGTAGAAACAAGGGAAACTTTTGGAAAAATATGAATTTTCCGATGTCAGTTTTACGATAAGCAGAAGATTTATCCGAACATTTAAGTAACTTTTTCATGTTTTATCAGTAAAGACAGTTCTTCAGTGTTTCTTTTTGTACTCGTGGTAGTGAGTATCAGAATCATAAAAGGAATAGTCTAAAAACAATTTAAAAACTTCATTTAAGTTCTTTAAATTCTTTAAATCTAGAAGCAGAATACATTTAAAAGCAATAATCGGGAACTCTTTCGGTATTCATTTAAATCCGAATAATCATGTGTGCCGATTGGAAATGTTATAGAGCTAAGCTGTAAATCTGGTGCTATTAGTAAAAAGTTTGGCTAGACATAAAACTTTTGCTAATTTGGACAAAAAGATAGCAGAATTGAGATATTTTTATGTAGCCATTACAGCCAATATCTATTTATACCATTTTATTTTTTATTATAACCGCATTCCCATAATACTTTTGTTGTACTATTAGTATTAACAGATGACTAATACGGTTTTATTACTTTTATAGTGGTGTAATCGTTGGAGGAAGAGTGACACAGTATCTTCTGGAAAAAAGCAGGATCGTGACGCAGGCGACCGACGAACGAAATTACCATGTTTTCTACGAACTTTTGGCTGGACTCGATCAGCAACTTCGTGATAAATATGGACTACTCACACCTGATAAATACTTTTATTTGAATCAGGTAAGACAAATCTTTATTTTATATTGCTTTTTTCCACTAAATTTGAAATGGACATCCTATTTGTTGTTTTACTTCTAACTTTAAATTATTATAAGCCTTAAACAATATGAATACTGTAAATCACAATTCAGGAGTAAACCGGATAATATTCCATTTCTGTTCGAATTCGAGTCCGATCCCTGATAATTCTTTTTACATAAACTGATACTTCAAAGTTATTGTTATAAAAAATTGTTTAACAACTAAAACAATAATTATTAATTACTCAAAAATTTGTATATATAGTCTAAAAAATTAAAGTAAAATATACTTTTATTAAAATAAAGACTGATCAGAAATTACTTTTAGCTAATCAGAAACTACATTTGCGATATGGTAGTACATTTTCGCTGTGCATCGCAATTTGTTGTTCCTATTTGACTAGTATAACTTCTTATCAAAAACCGTTAATGCATATTTGACTATTGAAGAAATATTGTAAATTTAAATTTTAAATTACAATAGATGATGTTAATTTTATGTGAAAACGAATATTATCCCACTTTGTTTACATTTAAAAAAATAATCTAACTGCTCCATCGCAATAACAATAAAAACCCAATGATCTCAGGGTGGAAGCTGCGACATTGACGGCAAGAACGACACGCAGGACTTCAAGGCCCTGCTCTCGGCCATGCAGGTCCTGGGCTTCACGTCCGAGGAGCAGGACACGATATTCAAGATCCTGAGCAGCGTGCTGCACCTCGGCAACGTCTACTTCCATCGCAAGCAGATGCGCCACGGCCAGGAGGGCGTGGAGGTCGGCTCCGACGCCGAGATCAGATGGGCCGCCCATCTGCTGCAGATCAACTCGGACGGCATCATACGCGCTCTCACGACCAAGACCACGGTAAAACACATTGATGGCTTCGTACATGGTTCAAGGCTCGTAAATATGAGGTTTAAAGGCCTGGGCACGAGCCTGTAAAGTGTAGCGACCGTTTCAGTGTCGTCGTCTCGGAGGAAACTTTTATTTTGCTAAATTACAAAAGTGACCAGCAGTCTGTTTATAGTTTTTTTAGAGTGCTCGCTGTCGAGCATTTACTTTGCAAAATATTCTGAAATATGCATGAAAATGACCAGATAATTCATGAATATTTACGCTGGTAATTGTTTCGAGTACACAAGGCATACTTAACTTGACAACGGTTATATAAAATAAAAACTTGCGATCTTATTTTAATATTCAAATAATGCACTTTGCAACAATTTCTTATAAATAGAGCTGTTTCTTGACAAGTTACTTTTATATTCCATTATGAATAGTACAATCGACAAATTATAGACACTCAATCACTCTGCTTTCACCGTAATACCCAAATTAACCTCGCAGAACATTCGCAGGCCATTAACCAAACATCTGCAGCGAGCAACAATTCCATCGAGCCGAGAAATAACTGCGCCCACACAGGCGCTCCTTCCTCAATTCTTCTCTCTCCCTCTTTCTCCAACCTAACCGCGTGCACAGTTTCTTCCGCTAACTTTTACGAACAATTTGAGCTTCATAAAGACATGCCGCAGCGCCGACATAACGGAGCAGCGCATTACTATACACAGACCATACGATCATTTCTTTTTTCCTCTATTCTTTTTCTCTCTTTTTCAAAGCAGTTTTCTCTTTCCGTTGCAGGAGGCGCGGAACGAGCGAGTGTTAACGGCCCTGAATATCGATCAGGCGCTAGACGCCCGTGACGCGTTCGCCAAGGCGCTGTACAGCTCGCTGTTTTCCTGGTTGGTCGCGCGAGTTAATCACATCGTCTACAAGGGAACGAAGCAGACCGCCGCCATCTCCATCCTCGACATCTTCGGCTTCGAGAACTTTACGGAGAACAGCTTCGAGCAGCTGTGCATAAATTACGCGAACGAGAATCTGCACTTTTACTTCAACAAGCACATATTCAAATTGGAGCAGCAGGAGTACGCGAAAGAGAAAATCGACTGGACCACCATCAATTATACCGTGAGTCGTTGTTGTTGGGCATAAGCGTTCTCTGAAGTCGACGAGAGGCGGGTAGTTTTTACTTTCTAATCGGAGTTTACCATTGTGGGATGTTATTAAAATAATCTGAAAAATGTCTGTATTGAATAATACCTGTAATAATAGTACCTGTAATTATATAGTTAATGATAGAAACTAAAAATATTTCGTTTCGTTCATTTAGTTTGTTGTTTAGATTACTACAAAAATCTGCTGTTAACTTATCTTAAAAGAAGACTGTTTCCGTAAATTGATATATAAATGAAACATTGATTATGAATTAATTAAAAAATACCGTAATACATAATCAGATGCCAATTTTTGCACATCAATTCTTACCTTAAACTTATTGTTAATTATAACTATCTTAATATCTGTATTTAAAGTCTACAAAGTTTAGTTATTGAAAGAAGGGCTCAGGAATAGGTCTCAACTGATTAGAAACTGCTGCCGTGACGGTATACATACCTATCAGCACCTGCCGAGATTGATTACTAAAGAATAATGCTTTTTCAGGATAATCTACCGATAATTCATCTGATTGCCAAGAAGCCAGTGGGTATTTTGCATCTGTTGGATGACGAGAGTAACTTCCCGAAAGCGACGGACCTCTCATTCCTCGAAAAATGCCATTACAATCACGCGCTAAGCGAACTGTACTCGAGACCGCGAATGAACTCGGCCGAGTTCGCCATCAGACACTACGCCGGCCAAGTCTGGTACAACGTGGATGGATTCCTGGACAAGAACCGAGACACCTTAAGACCTGACGTGGTCGAACTTTTAATTAGCAGTAAAATCAATGTAAGTGAACCTAAAAGAGAAGCCTTGGGAAGGATGTTTGAGAACTAGTTTTACAAATCTTCGATTTGTTGATTTAGATGGTGAGCAAAATGTTCCAACACGTGAGAAATGCACACGAAGCCAACAAGACCATTAATAAACCGAATGGTAGATTCGTAACGATGAAGCCTAGGACACCAACAGTGTCGGCTCGTTTCCACGACAGTTTGCAGCAGCTTTTGGAGTCTATGTCACAGTAAGTTTCATCAAGTTATTAAATGAACTTTGGATTAAACGTATTTCAGACCTAAGAGTGTAATACAGTCTGTTCAAGAAGAACAAGATAGCGTATTTTGCTAAACATTCTACCTAGTCAAATTAACTTTTTTAAACATTAAAGTACGTTTCAAGCACTGCGACGCACGTACCTATTGTTCTTTTTCGTTCAGTAACCTTAAATATCTTTGATTAATTGGTATCCAGTTCATTGTCTCGAGGCTATTCTAGAATTTCCACTATCTGCAGAAACGACTTCGATATTTTATTTAATGGATGAGTGATCGGCTAAACGGTTAGATCTCATACTGGTCGAGACAGTTATTGTGCCAAAGTTGTTGTTGCGTACTTTCATGTGAAAGAAAGTTAATTTGATTAGGCTACGACTTTAGCAGAAAGCATTTACAAATCTTAAACAGACCGTACTTATACAACAACAACTAACTATACTGTCATCCGATGATCCTACTAAAGACCCAATCGAAATACCGTCTTTAATTCGCTTTAAATCTATTAACCTCCAAACTCCGATGAACCTTAATAACCCATAATAATACAATCTCTCTTCCAGATGCAATCCCTGGTTCGTGCGCTGCATCAAGCCCAACAGCGAGAAGGCCCCGATGAAGTTCGATATGCCCTGCGTCCTCGAGCAGCTGCGCTACACCGGCATGCTCGAGACCATACGCATCCGCAAGACTGGCTACCCGGTGCGTTTGCCCTTCGCCCACTTCGTCGATCGCTATCGATACCTCGTGACGACGAGCCTGCCGCGCGGTGCGCCCAACAAGGAGCTCTGCCGCATGATCCTCGAGAAGGCCGCGCCCAAGGACGTGGAGGCACAGTATCAACTGGGTCTATCCAGGGTGTTTCTGAGGGAATCTCTGGAGAGGACTCTGGAGTATAATAGAGCGCTGATTCTGGAACGTGCTGCCGTTACGGTGCAGAGGTGATTGTCGTTCGAGGTTTAATGCTTTGGTAGCTATTGCAGCATGTTTGCCACGTTCACTTCGAGGCAAAAGTTGCATGCTGAAATCATCCGCTAATATTGGAATCGCCTCCAAGTGATCTTAGCAAATATGCTGCACTTAGCTCAAAGTGATTATTAATGGTAAAAGGTCAAACTGAGTCAAGTATTGTACAAGATTGGGTATTACATTATAGCTATGCAATTAAAATCTTTGGGTCCTCTATTAAACAAATTAATTAATTTAAGTATATATTATAACACGTAATCTTTTGCATTTTGTTTACGTGGCTACTGTTTTCGGGTGGCAGCTAAACATTCCAGTTTTTAAATAATCGACTGAGAGCGTAGTTTAAAGTTTGATTTAGAAATTCGATAAATGCCATAAAGTAAATATACTTGAATTTTGTGACTACTGGCAACGATAAATTGAGTTATCAGTTAACGGCAGAAGAAATGCAGCCTTAAACAAGTATTCCACTACATGTATAGTTTAAAGGTCGTTAATCTAACTAAATACTTCTCTTAGTGCTAACTTTTTTACTCTCAGTTACAAGATTAGTTTTCGAGTCTCAGTTACAAGAATAGATTTAAGTTCATTGCTAGACGAGTTTTTGAATCCCAGTTACACGACTAGTTTTTGAGTCATAATATTCGATAGCATTTTACATGCCAAACTTCTGTAAGTCGCTAACCCCACTTCCAATCTTTTTCCAGGTACACGAGAGGCTTCCTCGCGCGTCGCCGCTTCCTCAACATCTCGCGCAGCACTGTGCTGCTGCAGGCCGTCTACCGGGGCTACCGCGAGCGCAAGAAGTTCCGCGCGCTGAAGCGCGCCGCCATAATGGCCCAGAAGCTGTACCGGGGCAAGAAGCAGCGCGAGAAGTTCCAGGTGCTGAAGGACGAGATAGCGAAGCGCGCGGAGATGGAGAGGGCGAGCAGGGAGCGCGCCAAGGCCAAGCAGCAGCGCGAGGAGCAGGAGAGGGCGTCGAGGGCCGTGGCCGGGGTTAATCATCTGGAGATACCCGCGGAGCTTGCTTTCATCTACAGCAAGTTGGACGGTAGGGATATGTTTGAATTTTGTAGATCGTAGTTGTGCAATTGGAGAAATGATCTATGTAATCGAAAGGATAGTTTTATTGTCATATTTATGTAGTAAATATCACTCATCCTTTTCGAATTATCTTGTTATACAATTGTGAGTGATTGCATAAATCCTTATTTATTACGGTGTTTTATAATCCTTATTTATTTGGCAATTATTTATTTAATCGGTTATCCTCGTCAAATTCTCGATCGTAATATTGCAGTTTAAAGGTCTGTAAAGTCATGAAATTTTTATCGCAGCATTAACAAAATTAATGAAGAGATAAAATAGTAATAGTCATCAAACATTGGCTATGATAAAAATATTACAACCTTAGAGTTTACATAATTAAGTACAATGCGCAATATGAAGACCTGAACAGGACAACAAATGAATTGCCGAAGCATCGTAAATAAATAAGAATATATCAATTAGCTAACAAAACCAACTGTATCCTATAACCCAAAAATACTTTTGATAATACTGTCGAAAGAAATTATCTTTTAGAAAGAAGGAACCAATACTACTTGGTTATTTAAAAAAAGAATATTTTTGAAACAAAATTAGTGCTTTATAGTTTCGTTGAATATTACGAACGGTTCATAACGATTCTCCTTTAAGAATTGCACGAAAAATTATTTTCATGATAAATGAGGTCCATTTTTTTAAGCGCATGTACCTTAATTCAATGACCTTTGTAAAAATATCAGCTGTAATTCATAAAACAAAACGAGTTCTAAACGCAATCAACTAATTGTTTTCCAGACTGGCAGCCAACACACACCGAAAGAAACCTGATAAAAGTCGTCGGTAGCGTGATACCTCTTCCGATAACCTACGCCCTACCCTCCGATATCGATCAGTACCAGTTCTCCAAGTTCACCAACATCTACTTCAAGAGCCACATCTTCGGCATGAAACGCGAACCAATAAAGACGCCTTTCCTGGCCAAGGCTCGCGATCAAGACTACACGGACAGCCTGATGATCTTCAAGCTGATCCTGCGCTTCATGAACGAGAACAACCTCAGCGGCAAGAGGGAACAGGCTCTGGGTGATTACATTGTGAACAAGGGTATCGTTAACGAGAAGCTGCGCGACGAGATACTCTGCCAGCTGGCCAATCAGACATGGAAGAATGAGAACGATGCTAACAAGGAGAGGGGATGGCTGTTGCTGTCGAATTGTCTGTCGGCTTTCCATCCCAGTCGCACGTTATACAAGTATATATTGAAGTGAGTAAACGATTCGAATTGAAAAGCTTACGGTTGCGTATACAGTAATATTGAAAAGATGTGTAATAAAATTTAGTTGAAGCATGTATGCTGCATAAAATATAATTATAAAGTAGACAAGCCTTGCGAATACACATGAAAGAATTGTACTTTCTATAAATGTAAATAAATGAAATTTTCACCGATTTTGTAAGTGAACGATATTTTTACTGATTACTCAATGAATTTCGCTATGAATTCAATTATTTTGAACGTTGCAACAGTTAAAATACATTGATAACATCGGTGAAACTACACTTTTCATAATTCAAGTACTGTCTATTTAATGTTTCACAGTGGAATATGTATAATTAATTACTGATCATATTCATTGATTCGTAATTAAAAAATACTAAGAATCGGTACCAGATCCTGCGTAAACATTGTAGTTGATTAAAGAAGTCGCATTTAAATTAAACTTTATTGTACATAAAACTTGCAGTGACATAATATTTGATTGAAGTGTAGGGATTGCTGTATTTTCTGATCCGTACTAGGTCCTCGCGTAACTTAACAATAAATTTTCATTAATTTTGTGTTACAGATATGTGTCCGATCATGCTTATGATGGATACAAAGCCTACTGTCAGCGTAAACTTTTACAAGGTGAAAGAGTTTTGTTAAAAACTGTGAGCAATAATCAGACAACTATCCAACAAGTACCGAGAACCTATCCACCATCGGTCCTTGAATGGCGAGCCAATCGAAATAGAGTGAATATGGCCCTTACTGTTGGCTTCTATGATGGTAAGTTTAATTATGTTTGTATTAAAAATCAATAAATATACAATATATTTGCAAATCATCAGTGTTGCTGAAAAATATATTTTAAAAGCATGTAAAGTTCTTTGGATATGTTACGTGATTATTGATCAGGAAGTTGCTAGATTTATAAATTCAATGCTCTACATACAAATAAGTTTTGACTGATACATAACGAACTTTTTTGACGAACCAATGTTAATTGTAATTTAAACGTTGATCTTATAATTCCCTACTTTTTCACTAATGATAACCAGTTTTTTTTATGTCATTTTCGCAGTACTTTTCAGTAAGAATAATAAAACCATTTGAAAGATCTCGCGATTTCAGCTTTACTTCCAATACTAATAATGCTAGACTTAAAGCACATACTCCGTAGTGACGTTTATGCCATTTATAACAGTGTATTTAAAATGAAAGTCATCTTCTTAGTTCTTTTTAGTAAAAATGATGATGTCATGTGTAAGATTTTACAAAATCACATCATTCTATTATAGTCAGCCATTGCTTTCTTATCATTTTAATCTCCACTACTACAGACGACAGACACGCATTACATGTTCAGTCACATACACCAATATTTTGGAAAAAAGACATCTTGTCGTACATTTCGGTAAAAATGATGACGCCATGCGAAAGCTCTTGCAAAAAATTATCACATCAGTGACAGTTAGAATCTGTAATCTCAAAATAATTGTATTTCTTTGACAAACAAACAATGTTCAATCACCCTGGTAGAAACCTTATCGGCTAATTTAAGCTGAGTCTATCTAATCTACATTCCTAACCAACGCGCAGTAAAAATTAACGCTCTTTTACCAATTTCTATCCACGGCTCATTGATCCACTACCAGGCCAATATACACAAAAGACCCAACGAAGAAAGTCTAAATTCCCAGAGCTACACACAACGACCCCTTCTCTCTCCCCCTAACCAGGCGAAACGACGACCTGCGCCGTCGACTCGTGGACGACCTGCGAGGACCTGGCCAACCTCGCGATCCAGAACCACGGCGTCGAGAACGGCGGCTGGACCATCACCCTCTGGAATCAGCTCGAGGGCAGCGACGCCATCGTCACCGAGACCAACGGCTTCGACTACGTCCTTGACCTGGTCGCCGAAATGGAGCTCGCGCCCGCGTTCCCCGCCGCCAAGCACATGTTCCTCGAGCAGCGGAAGAACAGCTTTCCGCCCATTAAAAAGAGAGAGGTACGAGCAGTAATCCCATTTGGTATAATACACGCGTGCGCGCGACAAACTCTACGTATAGGTATAGTTGAGGACCTTTCTCGTGGGTGGCTCGCGGGTTATGGTGGTGGTGGGGGAGGACGCAGAGAGTAAGGAGAAAAAAGTCGAGAATCGAGCGTCTTGGTCGTCGTCGTCGTCGTCGTACGGTGAAATGGGAAAACGGTAAGAGAAAGATAATACGAGCGTGGGAATCGTAGCGGCGTATAGAGAGCGGAGGAGGTGCACGGAGCTAGAGAGAGAGAGAGGCTCTCTCGAGCGGCGCGAATATGAGTCGCGCGGGCATATTATGCGTGTGCAGTGCGAGAGGTGCGCGCGCGCGAGCGCTCGTGAGAGACACTTGTTCGCGGGGTTCGAAGAGTTCTTTTTTTGTTTCGGGTTTCATTGAGGACGTGATGTTTCAAGAGATGGCCGGGGCATTTTGGGGTGGCTGGATTTTGGAGTGCAGTGTGGGTTTTTGGTGGTTGTGAAGTTCGTTTTTGGTTTTGTGATGATAAGTTGGTGGGTTTAGTTGAAAGTGGGATTTTGAAAATTTCGCGATGTTTCATGCACGTTGGTGACAATTCGTGGTGTCGTGCATGAGTGAGTGAAGGGTGCGTAAGAGGAATCACTTTTAACTTGTCTTTCTTTGATTCGCGAAACGATAGTTCGTAAGTAGGTCAACGATTAATCTACTACTTTAAAATTGAATTCAGTTTGAGAATTTGAGTTCTCATCATTTAATATTACTTATGATTACACACACATATATATATATATATATATATATATATATATATATATATATATATATATATATATATATATATATATATATATATATATATATATATATATATATATATATATATATATTTGACGACATACAAAATTTATTTTCGAAAATACAAATATGTAAGCGAATCTCTGGAAATTATTAATTTTTTTGTAAGTCATTTACTGATGATTCTCTAAAGGTTATAACATTCTGAAGAAGCACATAGCTCTACCTGAACTTTAATTTTTTGTTTTTAAGTAAAGAAATGATGTCTAATATTAAAATTGTATCATTTTTTATATCTATGTAAAAAGAAAATAACAAACATCAGTACAATAAAAATTTAAAGATCTAGAGAGTCGCTTTATACAAAGATACGTAAATCACTTGTTTAATGTTTTATTGACCGTAAGATCTTAATACAAAATTTAAGTCACATATTTGGTACAAAAATAACTTTGAAAAACTGTATAAAGTGTTTTTAGAGACTGCAGAAAAGTTTTACGTGTATTTTTCAACTTTCTAATGATTATTTTTAGCATTTTTAGCAGAATTTTGTGAAGAACACTGCAAATCCAAGTGTGTAAAATTATATGCGTAAATGTGTTAAGATAACACATTTCCTTGTAGCCATTTACACATACGTTAAAACAAGTTGTTTTAACACACTTACTCCCGCAAACTGCACGCACACGAGATGTTAAATAACGCGTGCCTACATTGTGTAAATTTCAACAAGGAATTTAACGCACTTTGATTCGCAGTGTAAACCCATGTAAAATGTAAACCGTACTAATTGTTAACTGGCCCCAAAAACTCATTGAAATTGCACACAGTATTTTATGAGCACACAATACCTACAGTCTGACAACGTCAATCGACGACTCAGCGCAATGTTCGCCCCACATCCAACACAACCTTAACAAACAACAAACCTCCATCAAATCCAACAAACCCCAACAAACCTCTCCCCCAAAAAATACACTGAAAACCCAATCCACCGCAGCCGCGAATACATTTTCGCGTCTATAATACCCACTCGCGCACAAAGCCGCAAATTAATTACCATCCTCGCAGAAAGTCAAAGCACGCGCGCGCTCGCGCCGAACAATAGAAAGAAAGTCCCACTCGCCTATATCTACGCTCCCTTTACCCACCACTCGCATTCATTCATTCGTTGGTTCATTCATTCGCCATCCTGTACTACAGCACGCGCAGGTGATCCGCGAACTGGAGCAGGAGGTGCTCCTGCAGCAGCAGCACCACCACCACCAGCAGCACCACAACAATCACGTCCACCAGCAGGAGCCGCCGATCCTCAAGACCTTCCAGCCGCTCGAGAGGAAGCTCACCGCGGTGCCCAAGCCGGTGGTCGTAGCGGCGCCCCCGCCGCCCCCGCTCCAGCTGCAGCTGCAGGAGGTGGACAAGCCCCTGGAGCCGGAGCTGCAGTCGCCGAGGAGGCCAGCGGTGCCGCCGCCCCAGCCGCCGCTCGCCAAAGTACCGGTGAGTGCGTAGTTTGTTGGAGGAGGAGTAGGAGGAGGAGGTGCTCTGGATGTTTTGTCGAGGAGCGAGGGATCAGTGTGGGTTGAGCGGCGTTACGAGGTACACGTATGCGTACAGTGCGTGCTCTTGTTTCTTTGCTCTTTTTACGATTTAGTTGGGGTGATGAGGGTGTTGATTTTTTCTTTGGAATAAGTAAAGATGTAGTTGGGTTTGAAATCTATTGAGGGGATTCGTACCTTTTTCTGCAGAAAGACAATTTATATATGGTGCGGTGTTATGATGCATCATTTAAAATATCGTGATATCGGGGACAGTGAGAAATGTGACGTTTTAAATAAATTAAAAACTTATTTTAAATAAATTAAAAATTAAAAACTGACATTCATCGCGTATTAAAATAAAATCCGCGTTCAGTGCGCAGTAAAATGTTTTTATTGAGTTGTGTTTAGGATATAGTCGGGAGTGATCAGTGACAGGTTTATTGATCGGAATTTTTCAGTTGAATAAGAGAAGATAATACCTGTATTTAAAATCTATTAAGTAAATTAGTGCCATATCATTTTTACTGCAGAAACAATCTTTTTATACACTGTGCAGCTTTATGAACAATTGCTTGAATTATCATATTATAGATACTCAAAAATATAAAAACATTTTAAAATGAATTAAAAGTTAAACATCATAGTGATATTAAAACAAATTTTTCATATTCAACGCGCAAAGCTATTATGAATAATTATTTTAAATGTTACGATTACTCTTAAATATAGCAAAAAATGGTATCAAATAGGAAAATAAAATGTATAGTGCCAGTAAGAAACATCTTAATGACAGTAATATTCTCTTGTGAATTCTCTAAACAGAGCATCATTTAATTTATTACTTTCAACAAAACATATTTCAGCGACTACTTTAGAAACAGTTATAAAGCCAATATTTTCCAAACCCGCAGTTTCTCGTGAATTCTCACGAGTTAAAAAATCTTCGAGATCTTTACGAGCTAAGAAAGTTACTTTGCGCGTCGAACTGCATTATAATACACAACTAAAATCCTTCTCGAAACTCCAGCACACGGATATTTTCCCCGCAAAACAGATATTTACATCCGTAAATCTCCACACCAGCCAGAACAAACCCACAAGCCCAGGAAAATTATTACCCAAACCCCCCAAGAACGCGCGTAATCCAATTAAAAAAGAATCGCTCTCTAACTGACTTTTAATTAATCTCAAAAAAAGAAAGTATGACCCAATCGAGAAAAAGCACGACTGCTCCAAAGTGAGGCAAGCCTTAGGAGGCGCCACACAGCGCACAGTTGAGCGATGGATCGCCTCTGACGAAACTCCAGACACCATATACTCCTTAGCCGGTGAAAACACGTTCCCTGTACGTACGCACCTCGCACGCATGCATACGTACGCGCGCGCAGAGGGAAATGCGGCTCTTAGGTCATATCGATCGGATCGCGCGAGTATAACTGCCGACTCGCGTTGCGAGAGAGCTGCGCCGCGCCGGCGGTTCAGCTGTGTTCCGGAGATGCGAGAGATCCCTCTCGGGAGATTCGGCCGGTGCGGGAGCGGGTCGCTGAACTCGCTGATACTTATGGACGCTGAGAGCTGAAGTACAGCTGAAGTGTATAGCTTCGCACTGCTGTTGGGAGTCAGTTGTTGGCTTTTTTGCTTTGCTGTTGTTGTTTGCGGATGAAGGTTAACGACGTTCGTAATTTATGTGAGTTCGGCGCGGCGCTGCCGGATGTGCATAGAGTTTGACGCTCGTTTCGTAAGTAAGAGTGATACACTTGGACTTTTTGGAGCGGCTTGGAGGATTTTAAAACGTTTTTATTTTTTTGCGGTTGTGTACGATTGTGGGTTGTTGTTTATAGGAACTGGATTAGGTCTGTTGAATATGCGTTGAATGATGTTTTTAGATTTGATGGTTTAATTCAGTGAATTTTTTATATCTTTACTTCGACATCTTTTGCATAGTCGAAAGTTTTCTAGAGAATTCTGAGACTTTATAGAGCGATAAGATTACATAAACATTCTTTTTTTTCTTTAATTTCTGATTTAACTGCATTTAAATTTTCAAGTAAAGGCCAAGTACTTATTTTGATATTATTCATAAAATAACGTACCGTCCAACTTGAGCCTTAGACTTACTACTTGTTATGCTATAGATTTCTATACTTTCATTAATTTGAAACTATTTTTTCTCAAATTCAAAAGTGTTATGTGTTAGTTTTAAGCAAAGAAATTTATTGTTATATCAAAACTCTAGTTAACATTTTAATGTTTAATTCAGTATATTTGTATACTAATGTTGTTTCCAGACTAATTTTTTTGTGATATTAATTGGTTGTTGCGACATTCTTTGAACTTATAAAGAAATAACATCACTCACTGAACCCTTAATAAAGTATAACTTTTGCAAATATATTTTAATTTATAAAATTTGACAAGAAATGCAAATTGGCTATTTATATTTATAGTTACAATTCCCATTCCTATCATTTTCCTTATTAATGCAGATGAAATTCAGGTTCTGTCATAACATCATGTTTTAACCCTTTCAGCCATACATATACGTACAAGACCAATTTTTTGTGAAACTTTGTATATAAGGGTTTTTGGGTCGCTGATTATTCCGCCATGTTGGGTCGGCCATTTTGTGTTTTATAATTTTGACATCGGATTCACATTTAACGACCTTCAAAACCCTTGTATATGGATTTATAGCAAAATATATTGCATGGTTTTAGAATTCATTACATTTTTCTTGAAAAAATTTCTATTATTCGAGTTTTGTTTATTTATAGCATTTTAGTAATTAAAAAAATCATTTGTTTGCATTATTTTTGCGTTAACTTATCCCTAAGCTATCTTACCACGTAATAAACGTGGATTGAAATGGTAAATCGTGAGTGTAAATTATGAAAATCCGTTGTAGAAAAGGTGTATCATATGATATATGATATACGATACACTGTGGCTCAAATGGATAATCCAATTTGTATATTACGAGGTAAAGTTTAGTAACTTAAAGTAACTCCAGTTCCTTATCAAATAGCCTGATACAAATATTTAACCCAAAATCCTAGTCCCAACTACAAAGCTAATCCACTACCATATCGAATCACCAGATGCGCAAGCAGTCCCATGAAGCCGTCCTGGAATCCAGCGCCGAGATGGGCCTGTCCCGCAAATCGGCCCTGAACGACCGCTACTTCGAGAAGGAGAAGCAGCGCAGCCGCAGCCTCGACAATCTCCTGCAGCCCGAGCTCGGCTGCGGCGACGACGACGACGGCAGTCCCTCGGCCGCGAGCAAGCTCGCCGATCTCGGCCTCTCCTCGTCCAAGCTCAACGAGCGCTACCACAGCCTCGAGCGCATAGGCGAGGTACCGTCGGTCAGCAGTGCCGAGTACATGACCAGGTCCGAGGTGCAGGTCGTGCCCGAGAGGAAATACAGTAGGATCACGAGGAGTTCCGAGCCGAATATATTGGAGGAGGAGGATCTGACGATCGATTTCGAGTATCCGGATATACAGTCGGTCAGTCAGACCGGCAGGTCCGAGGATGACAAGAGCAGCTACATCAGGTCGCAGACGAGGTTCATCAAGTCGCAGTATCCAAGTGAGGATGGTTTTCTTTTTTGCTATATTTGCGAGAAAATGAAGTATTGAATAGGATATAAATTGTACAGAGAACTATTTATGAAGAAGGATGCTAACATGGACTGGCTACATCCTCTAATTTCTGAAATATAAACTGTCATATTCAAAATTCATAATAATTCTGCGAAAGTCTATACCTCTAACTGTAGTCATCACAACTCACCAGAACTGACTAATTTAATTCACCTATTCATTATATTGTCACAGTCTTAAATCGCTTATAATATTGGAATCAATCAACGTTTTGATATTTAATCTTAAATCAAAGCTGTTACATCATAAATTAAAACTTCAGATATTGTCTATTATTTTCACCGTTAATACTCTCAATAGGTAAAATAATTGTCAAGTTATAATCATAGCTAGAGGTACTAATTTCATGAATTTAGCTTGAATTATGAATATAATATGGTCTGTATCAGAAACCATGGCGTATTATGACAAATCCTGAAATGTGTCCCATTTTCTTAAATCATTTTCCAAAGTTTAAGTCAGATCTAAGGTCCGGAGAATGTAGCCTTTTCTGGTAGGGTTACCATTATTCTTTGGCCGAATCTTATTCAAAAGCAACTAAATTTCCGAAATTTCAGGTAAACGAGCACTACCGGGAAGTCAGTCGAGTCGCGCCTACATCGAGAAAAGCGAGTACGGAGGAGTAAAGTCGTCCGCTATGTCCGACACGAGCGAGGCTCCGTCCCTGGCATCCCACGTACGCAGAGTCCGAGTACCCAGTCAAGCATCTGACGTAGATCAGTTCCTGGACGAGCTGTTTATGCCTGTACTGGACGGCAATCTAGACGAGCTGTCAGACGCCAGAAGTCTGGCGGCCAGCATCAAGGGAATGCGAGATGCCAAGGGTAATCAGGCTCAGAGTACAGAAGACTTCGTCAATTCTCTGATAAAAGGTACGAAGACTTTAAGTCCTTTGATGAAATACGTGTTGACGTAAAAGTTGCTCTAAATCTAACCCTGAATGATTTTACTACTTAGATTCACCACAAAATCCTGCAACTACCATCACCGCTAAAGAGCTATCGAAGAAGATCAAGGGCGGTGGTAACATGGACATACCGAACCAGAATGGTGGCTTTAACTACAGCCCCATGATGTCGTCTCCCATGATGATGCCGATCTTCGGTCCAACTCAGCAGGTTCCCGCACCTCAGAGTCCAACCATCAACATGGGTCCAGGCTTCGTTCCCGTGCCTATCTTCAATATGCAGGGTCCCAGCATACCACAGTTCCCGAACTCGCCACCCAGTCAGAATAACGACATGGCCGCGTATCAACAGAACCTTCAGAGGGCATTCCTGCAGAGTGCCATGGCGCAGAATATACAGATCCAGCAGCAGTTGCTGGCACAGAATCAAGCATTGCAGCAATTGTTGGTGCAGAGTCCCAACTCTAATCAACCGGTTAGTAGAGTTTTTCTAGTCGATGTGTTCTAATGTTTGGGTTGGGAGGTGTAGACAAAGTTTCAGTTTCTGTAACATGCAATATTAGTCTTTAATTTATGAAAACTTCATGGATTTGGTAGTGATATTTGCATATTAGACATTCGTTTAATTAATGACCTAGGTCGATTTTAGTTGCTTCACAAAATACATGATCAAAGATCCAACTCTTTTGTAAGTTATAAAGTATAACTATTTAAAATCGAATTTAAATTCGAGCAAATGGCTCATATGATTTACACTAATATGTAAAATGATGTATATGATTGAGTTGTCTTAGAACTCTGAATCTACTCAAATTAATAAAAGAGGGTTCATAAAAGTTCAATTTTGTATTATATAAATAAATTCTCAATAAAAGTCATTTCAAATGTGCTTGCAGGCATCGTTCCAAGAGGACGGCGACATGTGGTCCCAGGACAAACGCACCTCCACGCCCCAGCAATCCGCGTCCATCGCGAACGCTCGCCAGGAAACGGTCACCGTCAAAGCCCAGGTGCATCGTTCCCAGAGTCCTCCCAAGAAAGGAGCCGATCCGTCGCGCAAGTCCGCGGACTTCGGCGTCCGCAAGATCAGCGTTGAGCGCAAGATCGTCAGCGCGACCGAGGTGAAGCGGCCCGGAGCCAACAAAGCCAACGTTCAGAACAACTTCACGAATGTGCTGAGCGAGCTGAAGAATAGGAAGAGCAGCGTGGAGGGTCCAGCTAGTATTATGAATAGTAAGGGAGTGCCACCGCCACCGCCGATGCCACCTCCATTGGAGTCGCATGATCCGTCGGAGTCGAGGCCGTTCATCGATCCCTATGGACGAGCGAAAACTGTTCGCATTGGAAAGTGGAGGTGAGTTTTGTTATATTGTAGCTTGTAATTTGTAGCTCAATTTTTGTGTCGATTATTGTATCTAAGAGACAAATAGGTCAATTTGAAAAGATTTTTTTTAATTCATAGTATAGACAGGAGACAAGAAAAGTGTCCAGGTTAGGATATTGTAAATGGTTTGGCATGGAAGATATTTTGAAGATATGTTTTTATTTGATAAAATGAAATCTGTATTTTAAAATTGGTCAAAATAGACTCTGATTCTCGATATATGACTCATTACGACCAAAATTCAAGCTAAATCAGGAAGAATCGGTTATACCTATCGCTATGGTTGTAACTCGGTAATTATTTAACTAATTAACGATATAGTAGTACATCACAATAGAAGACATTGTACGCATAAATTAAAGATGTGCTAGGTGTTAAATTAACGTGACAAATATCGCATAAAAATGTAAGTTAATTAGGTACTCTGATTTTGGATCCCCCCCTGCCCCCCCACGTAAAACATTTCAACTGATTTCTCTGTAATGTGTGATCGACGCCTAATCAATAATTATAGATCGCTTTTAGTTATGGAACCAATCGACATTATTATATTTCATATGTTTTAAATTAAATTTACTTCCATGTCTTTTTTTGTTTTTATGTATAATAAAAATTAATAGATCAAATAGTTACAGAGTAGTAAATGGTGGGGGTGATAACTAGACAATTCGTTACATATTTTCGGACAGTCTTTTAATTCCACGACCTAGAATTCTATTTTTTAGCTTGAGCATTTTAACTTTGTCATGTCAATCGAAAATTAATGAAAATAAGTGATACATTACGCTAGAATTGTTACTTTATCGAACTTCATCGGCTACACTCTCTCTGCTCATTAGTTGAAAATTTCCTAAATCACACCTTATTTATTGAAACACAAAAAAAAAGCAATTGATAAACAAAACAATCGTATTATCCCAGATGGCCACCGCCAAGCGACTCGAACGATCCTCAGTGCCAGGACAGCTTCATGGAGTTCAAGATGCGCCAGCAGCACCAATTCCGGAAAATCACGCCGCAATACCAGGAATACCAACAGGGCGACAACGAACCCATGACGGAGGGCGGCGTCGAGTGGGAGGAATTCGAAATCGAGAACATCGTCAACAACGAGGAGCGCACCGTGGTGGTGCACGCTGCGGCGACGGTCGTGCGTCACGAGAACGGATACAAGGAGGACGGCGACAAGAAGAAGAAGAAAAAGTCAGTGTGCGATTGCTATGCGAGAGTGGCTTGAGGAGGTTGTAATGACGCTATTGACAAATATAGGCAATGATCGAAGAGAGATTTATTGCTTCTTTGACCTAAAAAAGAAGAGTTAGAAATAATTATCGGAAAATTCTTTTATATATGCAAAAACTAGTAAAACAAGTATAAATTGATATTGTGGATGTCCATGTAATAATTGTTATGTTAATTATTTAGTTAAAGATCTTTTAGACATTTTAAGTGTATTGGCATACATATGAACAAATACATGGCAAATAGCGTATTACAACCTCCTTAAACTCGAGGCCAGCTTATGCCGCTTTATTGGGCTCTACGAAAACTTTACAGATCTGGCTTTGAAATTGGTGCACAAAGGCCATCGCCCGGTAGCATCGGCAAGCTCAAGCTCAGCTCGGAGATGCGCCAGAGGCTGGAGAAGGTGACGGCCAATCACAGCGTCAGGTCGACCAAGACCACCGAGAAACCGGCCCTGCTGCGCGACGACGGCAAAGTCAAGCGGCTCGAGGATAACAGAAAGCTTCTTCTCGAACAGCAACTAGGTAAGGTTTCATTCAATTCATTCAATCGATATTTCCATACGTATTTTTACATACGTTGAGAATCAAATTATCATTTTATCTTTTGTAACAAGTTAATAGCGATGATCAGGATTGCTTGATTAATTTATAGTAGTCATAAAGAATTGAAATTTCATAGATATTTCATCAAAGAATCTATCATTGAAAGAAGTACACAATATATGTTGCTAAAAAATACCTAGAGTTTCCAGAAATTATACAACCAAGTTTCTACAGTAACAATGTATTGATATGAAAATATTGGTAACCTAACTAAAACATAAAGTATTATTTACTATTTTATTTCAACTAAACATAAAAGTGAAAGATTGAAAATTATACATAAATAGAAAAATTTAAATTTACTTAACATTATTTCAGCTGTAACTTTATCAAGTTATTGCAATAAATACTTGTTTTTAATAGAAGCAGGTATTTAGCCTGGCAATAATGAATTTTTCTAAGTAGTGTATGTCCCAAATAAATTGTATACTAATACATTTTTTAGTAATTATTGAAATCGGTGTTTTTCTCAGTTTTATAATATCGTTTATAATTTTAGTATCAATTGATATAATTCATTTTATATTAGAAGAAGAGTATCAATTTTAACGAGCTATTTAACATTTCTTACTGTAGTTTTATAAAACTTCATTTAGTTATATGAAACAATGGATTTTTATTCTGAATGGCTCATTAAACTTGATACTTCATCGTCCATTACTTAGTATCTAATTGAAATAATATAATTAAATAATGTAACCAACTATAGCAATTTTACACGAATTTAATTTGCTTAAACTACAATCGATTTGTATTACGGAAACTAAATGACTTTTATTCAGAACCCAATGTGTCATTACCTAAACTGTGCTGAATAATTTTTAACAAAACAAATTCCAATCGTCATTACAAAACAAAGATTCACTACGCTATATCACACAAAATTAGGTCAGTAACATCCCAACTTTATCAATCCAAAAGTCCATCAACTCTCGTTCAAGCATACAGCGCGTACCTTCCGAGTCTATATTTAGAAACGAAAGCACCTCGCGCTGCATACACAGCGCTTCTCAGCGCACAGCATAAACGCCCATTGTACAACGGCATCAATGCACACATACACACACACA